>CM070032.1:15483179-15495260 GCA_036250615.1 Ptychadena robeensis
CCTCTGCTTCAAGAGCAATCTGCCACCTGATATAGATTTAGCTAGAAGGATGAAGCAGGGTTACTTGAAATATAACCTCTAGGGTTAGGGTTCCTTTTTTGTATCTCATTTGGTTTGCTTGTGCATGTTCATTTAATATGACAATTTTTCTTCAGTACGATTCTATGAGGGTGTTGTGGAATTGTGTCTTACTGCCGCTGAGAAGAAAGATCCCCAGGGTCTTGGGCTGCACTTCCACAAGAATGGTGAGCCAGAAGAGGATGCAGCTGGTTTACAAGCCTTTCAGGAAAGGTGCGTGGTGTAACAGAGATAGCTGGCAGTTGTTTAAATCTGAATATATACTTTTTAAAGTTAATGCTAAAAAGAATTGTGAGGTTTATGACAACCAGACATCAACAGAATCTTTTCCTTTTAGAAAAGTTGTGCTTTAAGTAAACACCAGTGCCACTTTCAGGATGCAGCCCAACCGATTTAGTTTTAATTTTCTCCAATCTATATGTGTTGTTTGGGGTTCAACTCAAACGGCGTCTGTAAATGAGGAATATCCACACGAACAGGATTCTTTTTAGGGCCCCTGCCCATGTTAGCAGCACTCCAAAGTCCAAACACAGTCTAGACCCCTCGCAGGGGTTAATATCAGCCAAACAATAGTCCTGAAAATGCCAAGCCTTCTGGCTCTGCACTGAACAAACAATGATTCCTTCCTGTAGGGACCTTAATGACCTGCCTACTAGCAGCCACTAGCATGGGGCTACACACTCCTGTCTCCAACCTCATTGGGAGCCCTGACTGAGTGGCTTCAGACACACCTAACCACCTCCTTGATGTCCTTGATCAGGTATAGCTCCTGGATGGAATGGGAAGGCCCACTTAGTTCCTACCCTCCCATTCCAGAATCCCAAAACAAAAACTAAACAAAACTGCACAGCAACCTATTGTTGTTGCCCACCATATTCCTGGACTCCTTCTAGGATACACCTGATGGGTCCATTTACACCATGACAGCTCAATATGCTCCGCCGCTATTGCCTGCTCAGCTCAGGGTTCTAAACATAAGCCCGGCATCACTGGAGACGCCGGACTTATGCTGAAGAAAGGCGACGCCCCTCCAGTTTGACGGAGGTCTATGGCGCCGCCTACCCCCGCCCCCTTCGCGTCACCGGTGACGCGATCGGGGGCGGACCCGTCAGAAGACGGCGAGACCCTGAGCGCGGCTGCAGTTAACTGGGGCTGAGTTTCATGATGCATTTAATTCGGGCCAAACGCTCAGAAGGTTAATGGGGGTAATTTTTCTGCTCATTCATACAAACATGGATACCCCAAGTGTATTGGTAGAAAAAGACCAAAGTAGTCTGTCGCTTTATTATTGAGCGAAACCCGCGGCCATTGACAGTATTGGTGGACCTGCCCATCGCTTCTGAGTCTGCCTCATCAATGATGTTGAAGGTGGGGTGGCGGCGCCATTGACCTCCATGTCATGGAGACAGCGCCGACTATTTTCAGCACATCCCCAGCATCAGCGATAATGCCATGGATGTGAAGGGGAGGGAAGGAGAGTGCGCAATGGACAAAACCAGTAGAATCTATTTGTTCCCAATGTTAAACTTCCATTTGTCAAATAAATCGGACCATAAGATTTGTTTATTAAATCTTTACCTTGTGCTTGTTCTGTTGTTGGAAGTATTTAAAGTTAGTACTGTTAGTAAAATGCAGCATTTGTTGTACTACCCTTGGTTTTTCTTTGATAAGTAGAACATGTTTAATAATTGCTTTTGTGTTCCTCACAGATTAAACAGCTACAAGTGTATAACGGACACTCTACAAGAACTGGTGAACCAGAGTAAAGCTGCACCCCAATCTCCCAGTGTACCCAAAAAGCCTGGACCTCCTGTGCTGTCTTCAGATCCCAACATGCTAAGTAATGAAGAGGCCGGTCTTCATGTGAGAGATTTTATTTTTCATTCTATGTTGTACTGTAAATAGTCCTGTTGATCAGTGCTGTTCAGGGTCTGAAGGATGTAGAGTAGATCTCACGCTTTTTGCACAAGAGGAGAGCCCTGGGCGGTAACCAGTTTTGCCAGGGATAGGGGAGTACCCCCGATTTGTAGCTCGAGATGAGTTTGCGTGACAAGCTTTAGACTTTAGGGCCTGCGTTAAAACACAAGTAAATTGCGAGAGCAAATATTTTTGTCACAAGGCCTAAGGGCCATTTCACACTATATGCGTTTCGGTGTGTTTTACGCCTTTTTTTTTTTTTTTTTGCTACTAGTGTTTTAACATAGACCACCTATGTTACCATTCACACTGCATGTGTTGCGTTTTTAAAAACTCACTGCCGTATGCATTTTTAATTCATTTTTCATTTGTTTGTTTAAAAAAACAAATATAGATGTAATGTTAAAAACGCATACGTTTTTGTATATATGCAGAAACGCTTGCCTATAATAAAAGCATGGCTTTAAAAAAACACATATACTGTGAATGGGCCCTAAAACTTTTTTTAAACTTCTTTAATTTTAGTTTGAACAGATGTTGAAATTGGCTCAGCGCTCAACAGATGAACTCTTCAACATCGCCCTTTTTAATTGGCTGATACAGGCAGACCTGACAGACAAGCTGCTTGAGGTGAGTGTTCCCTCTATCTAACCATCCTTCTTTCTAATTTGTAGTAATTGTTTGTTTTACATTTTATACAACATATCTGACAATTTCCTGTTTATTATGTGCTCTCCAGCTGAACTCTCCATATTTGGAGCCTCATCTCGTGCGCATGGCCAAGCTCGATCAAAACAAAGTACGTTATATGGATCTTCTTTGGAGATACTATGAGAAGAACCGCAATTTCAGCAGTGCAGCAAGAGTTGTGGCCAAACTCTCAGACATGCCCAGGTAGACTGTGCTATCTTAACGTTAATATTCCCATGTTTGTAATTCTCCAGTGGCATTTCCTTTGAGCAGATCAGGGAAGCTGATCTGCTGGTCTGTATTTCTTTTCTACTTCGTTTATTTATTTCTGTCATATATACATATATTACACTTCCAAAGTTGCCACCAGGATTTAACAAAGTCCAGCCTCCTGTTGGCTAATTACTGCGTGAGCAATTATCTTTGAATGAGGTCAGCTGACTACCTGAATATGCCGAATGACCAGGTTATTCCATCAATGGATTAGTTCTTCCCTGATGGCGCGGTCATATTCCAAGATGACAATGCCAGGAATCATCAGGCTCAGATTGTGAAAGAGTGGTTCAGGGAGCATGAGACATCATTATCGCACATGAATTGGCCACCACAGAGTCCAGACCTTAACCCCATTGACAATCTGGGATGTGCTGGAGAAGGCTTTGCGCAGTAGTCAGACTACCATCATCAATGCAAGATCTCAAAGCAAGAAATTAATGCAACACTGGATGGAAATAGATCTTGTGGCATTGCAGAAGCTTGTCGAAACCATGCCACAGTGAATGCGCGCCGTAAGCAAAGCTAAAGGTGGCCAACGAAATTGGAACATAAGAGTTTATGACCATTTTTTTGGTGACTTTTTCATGGGACAGGCAGTGTATTTGCTGCAGTTACAAAACTTTGCTCTCACCTTCTATCAACATGCTTATTTTATCTCCTTCCCCCAGTCTGAACACTGTTCATACTAAACATCACAGGTCACATTCAGGAACTTGCTGTAATATTTTGTGAATAGATTCTATTTGCATTTTAAGTGTAATTTAATCTCATTTTATTGTTCAAGCATTGTTATGTGTTTTTCTCCTTCCAGCTCGGACATATCACTGAAGCAAAGGATTGAGTACTTGTCTAGAGCCATCCTAAGTGCCAAAAGCTCTACCGGAATGTCTTCTCTCCCGGCTGATGGAGAGTTCCTACATGAATTGGAAGAAAAAATGGAGGTAATGTTTGTTTAGATTAATGATCCCATAGGAGCTTTTTTGTCTCTCTAATATGGAAAATAACATAAGTGAAATTTCCCCAAATTCAAGAGCATGTCACTGCAGAGTGACAAATTGTTATCCATGTGGGGGCATTGTTAGTAGTGAAACCTGCACACCGCCAGTCTAATCCATATGGATATTTAGGATGGGGTAATTGGTACATACATTTTTATTAAAACATTGCTAGTAAAAAAAAAATGCCTAAACGGCTTAGTTTTTAGTTACAGGTTTATGACTTCTGAACAAATCTGACAGATCATCATTAATATTATATTGCTTTTTATCTACGAAACCTCTATAATTTTTTGCATTCACAGTAAGGCTGGGTCTACACAGCTCCAAAAATTGCACGTGGCGTTATGGACACATCAGAGTCGGCTTGTCCCCTATTAGGGCTCTGTTTCTTTCAGTTCAGGGTGTGGTATTCATCATGTCCCCAATAACTCACCCTATACTTTCCATTATCAAACCAAAGCATTTTCAGTGTGTTTTTGCTCACATCTCATAACACGCCCATGGGTTATCAAGTGATGCGTTGCTTAACACTGGTGCACCTGCGTGATTCCATTGGCTCCGTAGCGCACTGTACATACATCACGTCTACTGCAACAATACCTGATGTGGGTTATGGCACGCCCTTATAGACTGGCATGTAATTTCCCATAAAGGAATTCAGGGCCGTCTGCACTATGCACCAATGTAGTGTAGACGCAGCCTTAGGTCAAGGCTTCACTACGTTTTTAGAACACATGTGAAAAAAGCATGCGTTTAGTTGCATTTTACTGGCTCATTGAATATAATGAGCATAATTTTGGACACATCTAAAAGAAGCATGTCAAACTCTGAAAAAAGACGTGGTGGAATAAAGGCCTTAGCCTCAAAAGTTGAGTTGTCCAATCAGACATTTATTATTTCTAAGGCTATATTTTCACTTGGCGATTCTAATGGTGGAGCTGAGTGATTGCAGCCAGGAAGTGGGGGTTTGGGGCAGGACATCTTGCCCCTCTCCAACCGCGCCTATGAGTGCGATCTGACGAAGTGAGAAGATTTTTAACTGCACCCATTCAGTTCTATGGCTGCGATCTGGGGCTAGCCGCCTCAACCGCCAGCAGTCCACGTTTCAGATCACGGCCCATTCGTTGAAGTGGGCACTAGCCCATTCAACTAAATGGAGGCGATCAGCTGCACGCAATTAAAATAACGTCGGCCCCACGTCTGATCGCCTATGTGGGAATATAGCCTTACTATTAGATGGCTTTTGTTTGTGACCCTTGTGGACTGAAGTTGGACAATATATCATCATGGTCCAAGTGGTTTACTGTTTAGCCACACTCCGTTTTATTAGATGTTTTCCATTGTTTCTGTTCATTTGAGTTTTTCTATTTCTTCATTTACATTTCTGTTTTAGATTTTTTATACATTTTTGTTTTATATCAGGTTTCTAGAATACAACTTCAAATTCAGGATACAATAATCAGGAGATATTCAGATCATCCCTCGGCTCAGGATGCTGTGGTTCAGCTGGATTCAGGGTTAATGGATGTTACTAAGGTAGGTTTGTAGTGTGGCTTTTTAAGGTGGAATGAATTTTAAGCGAATAGTTAATTCCTTTGAGATATAGCATTGCCTTTTTGAGTTTGTTGACTTATACTGGCTTCATTAAGTTCAATTACCAGGCAAGTTAGTAATGGGTAGTTGGAGATAAATTTGTGTGATTATGGTAAGGTGGCTCAGGAGAAGCTGATAGGACTTTGGTACAGTCTGAATCAGGGCTGTGGGCTGTGTAGTACTTTCCATGCAGACTCACGTCATGTTTCGTCATCCCATAGTCATGTGTAAAGTTGAAGCTAACAATCTAAGTATTTGTTGCCTCAGCTGAATTACAGTGTTTTTTCAAATTTTTTACAGCTTCAGTCTTGAACTATTGGCGATCCATTCCCTTCATTTATACAAGCCTCTCTAGTCTGGCAAAAAACATTGACTTCATTATCAGCGAGAGTTAAAGCTGCCATACACGCACCGAGCGGCGGGCGATTTTGCCGCTGACCAATGGGCGTGCACGCTTGCCGATCAGGGGTGCCCACAGCTCGGCCGGCCAGAAAAAGGACATGTCCGATAATCTCTGGCCGATGCTGTTAGTTTCAATAAAGACCGGCGTCTCACAAAGGGTGCCGGCCGATGCTGTCAGCTCTGGAGAGCAGGGTGATGATGTCATCACGCTGCAGTCTAGAGCTCATCTGAGCTGCTCTGTTGGCCCCCACTCGGTACGTGTGTGGGGGCCTTTAGGCTAGGGTCACAGTGTGCGCTGTAATGTTATGCATGGCATGCATTTATTCTTTTAGCAGAGAAGTCGTTCATTATTACTGTTTGTTAATTGCGACATTTGAAGTTAGTTAATTTTTTATTTTTTAATTCCCATTTAAATTTAGTAGGAGTTGGTCCATTTTTTGCCGACTCCGAATCCAGGTACCCAAAAATGTGTCCGACTCCACAGCCCTGGTCTGAATATGTATAAAAAATAGAAAGGTTTTTAAAAAATTCCATATATCCTGGGAGCAATAGCTGCATCCCAGGAGGTTGGACTTTTCCATTCCCTTCAGCCAAGCTAAAAGACTTCCATTGTATTTACACTAGCAGTACCCATTCTCTGAACACATCTGCTTATAGAGCAAGACACATTGTACAATATGGCATTAACATGACCTTTGTGCTAAAACTATAGTTGACCTTTTGAAGATTATAAACCTTCATGTGCACCTTTAGCCATATTCATTAACTTGGAATAATGTGTATATTTACACGATTTAAAATGGCACAGGAGACTCCGATCCCCCTGTGCAAAGTTACAGTACCGTATCTTTGGGGTGCCTTATTTTCAGAGGAACAGGGTACCGAGCAGTCAGCCAGGACAATAACGTCTTTTAGTTACCCCTGTGTACCATTTTAACTTGTAAATGATCACTGTCAATGAAATGTGGTTTTGTTTTCTCTATTCATTTCCAGTTATATGGGGAATTTGCGGACCCGTTTAAGCTGTCGGAGTGTAAGCTGGCGATCATTCACTGTGCTGGTCACTCGGACCCCATTCTGGTGCAGAATTTGTGGCAGGAAATCATAGAAAGAGGTATGAATGTTTTATTTTTCAGGGGTGGTTCTTGTATTTTTTGTAATTCAATTGTTGAACTGTATTGTAATTAAATTTTCTGGCCGCTCTGCCCGTGTTATCGCGGAGTGGGTTACTGATCAAACTCGCCCGGAGATAACTACAAAAAAACTCACCTGTCCGCCAAATTCCACCGGCGATTCTGCACATCGGCAGAAAAGAGAAAAAGTTATAGGTTGAGCAATGGACAAATATCCGCAAAGCTCACGATAAAAATGCAGGAAATGTAACCTAAAAACCAAAGCCGTCTTGCCAGTACAGCAATACACCTTACAAGTGACATACATGTCTACAATAAGCATTAGTATCATTAAACCCATCAACGGTATGTCTCCAGTGCAGATGTCAACTTCAGACGTCCACTTACCCCTTATATTAACCTCTATTAGTATCGATACATTTCAAAAGAGGGAGAATAGTGTTTATCGATCATTTCCATATTGAGATCATGGTTAAATGGTACTACATGCTACCAAGCGCAAAATAAAGCGCTATTAAAAAATTTTGGCTTCATACCGCTTAATCCCAAGATCTTCTAAATCTTAAGTTATTTAGGTTTAAATACAATTTGCGAACCCATGGCATCATGTAAAAACTAAATCTTTGCGCTCAGTCATTTAATACAAGCCTTTTAATATAGAACATGCTGTTCCATCTTACTAACGGTATGTCTCCACTGCTTTATCGGCTCCCTTGGGTCCCCCTATGCGAAGTCCATTCCTTGGCGGGGAGCAAACAGCCGATCCACCTGTCTCTGGCACAAGCTGTTTTCCCTTCCTTCTGCAAATCCGCCAACAAGAGGTTGATGTAGTGCACTAAGTTGGCCTTCCAGCCAGAGGATCTGCAGAAGAAAGTAAAAACAGCCGGTGCCCGAGACATGTGGATCAGCTCCGTTGGGTCACCACCAAGGAATGCGCTTAGCGCAGGGGGCCACGAAGGAGCCGATAACGCAGTGGTGACATACCATAACCCAGCAAAAAATGTTATATTTAAGCAGATCTTTATTTGTGTGTTTGTTTTTTCTTCTCTTACAATTTATAGTATGTCTGTTTTTCTCTTTAGAATTAAGTGACAGCATTGCAATGGGTGCCGCAGATCGTATGCAGTCATTAAACTTGAAGTTAACATCACTTGGCAGGATCTATGTTAGTAATCCTCGATACTTCCCTCTAGGTGAGAGGACTTTTCTGTTATGTATTGATTGGAGCATGAACAGTTTAGTAGCATTTTAAAATATTTTTCTAAATGTGTTTTTTTTACTTGGGTATTTTTTTTGACAACCAAAGTAAAGCTAGGCATACATGTATCACTTTCCATGCGTTCGGTACATGCGATTAATCGCATGGTTATCGAAATACATCCCACCTTGGGTCATAAATTTTAGGGCGATTTGTACTCCTGTTGATCGCTAAAAGGAGAAGGTCAATTCCTGTAATGCCTTTGATCGGCAGTGATATCAAATCCCGAAATAATAATACATTTAATTTTAAATGTGATAATTCCGAAAGAAAGATTACATGTCCCCGTCGACCTGCCCTATGGAACGCATATAGAGCTCTCTGGGACATCTTACACAATCCAACACCGTAAAAACATGTCCCCACAAACAAATGATAAATACATATAAACCCCCCCCCCCCCCCCCCCCCCCCCCCCCCCCCACCCAAATATTTGCAGTTTTTTTGTTTTTACATAAAGATTCTGAATTCTGTAACCCTCAATACAGCAGTGCTCAGGCTCAGAAAAGGTGGCACTACTTGGAGGGTCAGTTGTGCTCCAGTTATTTGCACTCAACAGGAGAGAGCAGAGAGATGTCCTCTCAAGTGTATTGCTCCTTCAGTTCAGTTACCACTTCGGTAATAAGGTGGCATAACTTTGATAACTACAGGCCCCCATACACCTTACAATTTTACCATACAAGTTCTTTCAAAATTTGTTCTACTAAAACCATGTAATATGAGGACCTTTCTAATCACTATGTATTCTATCAGGGAGGACCCGGCACTACATAGCAGTCATATATACCTTCCAATCACGATGTATTCTATCAGGGAGGACCCTACACTACATAGCAGTGATATATACCTTCCAATCACTATGTATTCTATCAGGGAGGACCCAGCACTACATAGCAGTGATATATACCTTCCAATCACTATGTATTCTATCAGGGAGGACCCGGCACTACATAGCAGTGATATATACCTTCCAATCCCTATGTATTCTATCAGGGAGGACCTGGCACTACATAGCAGTGATATATACCTTCCAATCACTATGTATTCTATCAGGGAGGACCTGGCACTACATAGTTAATGGTAGATCTAAAGGAAATTATATGGAATTCTCCTTTTTTTTGTGACACAAACTAAACTAATTAGAAGCTGATCTGATTTTTTTTCTTGTTGCTTAGATATGAGGTCTGTATACATTTCCATTGGGAATCACAGGGGAGATGGCAGCAGAGATGATTGTGTCTCGTGAGAGATCGCAATTCATTAAATGTAGATTTACCGGCTCGGATGGAATGGATGATACAGGAAATTGAGTCTTGAGTCGTTAACTCATAGAGGCTCCTCTTTAAGCTTCTCAGTTTGGAGACCCTGAATGGCTGACTTAAAAAATGAGCAATTGATTGTTCCATTTCTGCTAGTTTAAAAAAAAAATATGTTTGGTTTTGGCACATTAAAGTGAACCAGTTAAAATACATATATGGAAGCTGCTATGGCTGACCTTGGAATGACAGTCCTGCAGGCTGTGGCCTTGTCTGTGTGGAATTTTCAGTTGAATCACCTGAGTTCTGAGAGAGTATTATATTAGGGCTTTTGAAAGAATGTCAACGTCACAGTGGACAACTACTGAAAGGAAAGGACTTGTCATCTCTTGGTGTTGGTGGGCACACAGAGTGAGAAGCAATGACCTGCGCGGCGACCAGCATAATCCCCTGTGCAGTCAGAGACTGTGTTTCGGTGTGCTGGTGTGCAGCTCTGGGTCATATAACTTACTGACATTGTATTCCGAGCTGGACCCTGGGCTGGTGAAATATTTACAAAGTTGGGTGGCTAACCATCTTGTCGGCATTCTGCTCATATTATTATTTTTTTTTAGAGATGGTGGAATTTTATTTTGAAATGTTTACTATCTGACTTTGACAGTTTATTTACCTATGTATCTCTTTTGGTACAGAAATCTGGATCTCAGTGGAATGCCAGGGTGGTTACATGTGTAGTGTGTTTATTTTTTGTGCTCTATTATGAACCACAGTGTGTAGTGTTGACTTATTCTGTGTGCCTGGGCTGCTGCAGTTTATCCTGTTTTTACGACTTATTTTGCACAAAATTTTTTTTGACTTTCCTGTAAGTTGTATTGTATTCTATTAGTTGTATTGCCCTGTTGACTTTTAATGTTAATGTAATGAGAACCTGAGTTTAAGTTGTTTATTGATGGACACTTGTGTTTCTCCGCTGGGATGATGTCATTATGAATAGTCGACTTGACTACGTATTACATAACAATTTTTTTTAATTCCATTAACCTCCCTAGCGCACTGCCCATACCGTGCTGTTTTTAACAGCACGGTACGGGCAATCGCGGCAGTGTACACAGTACACTGCCTGCAATTCTCCCCCTCCCCCCGCCTCTCTCCACACAGCCGGCATCATTAATGATGTCAGCTGTGTGGGCTGGAAAGCCGGAGCTCCTCCATTAACATGGAGGGCTGTGGCACCGCCCACCCCCCGCCCCCTTCCGCGTTACCGCGCAACCCCGGAAATGCTGCAGCTGGTAAGAGAATCGCCGTAGCTTTCCGGGGATATGCGGCATGTGCGGGAGCCCAGCTCATCCACAGTTTGTTCTTCACACAAACTCTGGACGAGCTGGGCTCGTCACAACCGCTAGGGAGGTTAATAGAGAAAAATTTTGCATTTTATCTGCGGATTTATCTGTTGGTCTTTTTTTTGGTGATCATATAAACTTTCCCTTTTATTTTTGTTTCTTAGAATTTTTGGTGCAGTACCTGGAGCAGCAAGTATGTACATTGCACTGGGATGTGGGCTATGTAACTAAAACCATGGAGGAAATTGATGTGACCATTCCCCGGTTACTAGAGGTTTACGATCACTTGTTTAAAGCAAAGGTAAGTGTTTGTTTAGTGTTGATGAAAATTTTCGCCGAATATTCGCTCTTTTTGCGAATGTTGTGCCGCATATTCATATTCGACATATTATGCTTAAACTTGGTTTACCGCCATACATTGCACAGATTTGTGTGCAATACACACAATGCTAGGACTGGCTAAGACCAAAGAATGGATAAGAAACGCTGTAAAGATGGTTCCCGAATCTTTGCGAAAATGTTTTAATATCTATGTGTGGTGTAAGGCAATAGAATACAGGTAAATCGAGTTTTACGAATTTTAAATGTGCCTTTTATATATTCGTAATATTACACAAACTCAAATATACCATATGCCGCGCAACTTAAAGTTTGTCTACATACCCCATCCCTCCCATTCTTTCACAGCTTAAAAAAAAAAAAAAATACCATTCATTCGTCCATGGTCTTTATTTTTTCACTCTTCTAAAATCTAAATATATTTAAAAATCCTCATGTACAGCGACATGGTCAGCAGAACAATCAATCCAAGAAATACCAGTTCAATTATTGCAGAGTCCTAATAGCAGAACCACACATGTGACCCCACACTATTGCTGTATATCTGTATATGGGAGCATTAAAAATGTAAAGTTACCTTATTCTCCTATAGTATGTCTGCAGTCTCTGACCATCTCCTGTACTATGTCTGCAGTCTTTGACCCTCTCCTGTACTGTCTGCAGTCTTTGACCCTCTCCTGTACTGTCTGCAGTCTTTGACCCTCTCCTGTACTGTCTGCAGTCTCTGACCCTCTCCTGTACTGTCTGCAGTCTCTGACCCTCTCCTGTACCATGTCTGCAGTCTCTGATCATCTCCTGTAC
>CM070032.1:15517410-15533873 GCA_036250615.1 Ptychadena robeensis
TGATGTTATCTCTTTTAGTGCATCCCCATTCAACGTTCATTGGGCACAACAGGACTGTCCCTTGCATACTATCTTCCCAACCTGTGAGGCAATCAAATCTAGGGGAGCGCTGGTGGCTGCTTTCTCCAAGGATGGACTTATCCTCGCCGTGGCAATAAATCAGAAAGACCCTAAGGTATGCTGCATATGGTAATACCTTTCCTGTTATGGTAAAACAATTTAAAAATACACATCGATCTTATGACTTTTTTTTTTTTTGCAGGCAGCTTGTGTGATTTTTGTGAACACCATGAACTTTGTCACTGTATGTGGCAGTTTGAAAGGCTGTAGCAGTAAGAACCAGCAGATCCCAACCAAATATTTAAGGTAGGTAAAAATCTAATTTGTTGGTACTGAGAAAACCAATCCCCCCTCCCCATAGCTATTAAAGTGTAATGCTTCTTGTGTGTCCACTCTTGGGTAAATGATAAAAATTTTTTTTAAAATGAATGCTTTGCTAACCTCCTTAGCGTTACACCCAAAGCTAGTACGGGCATAGTTTGACCGGCAACTGCCGGCTCTTCATGAGCCTGCAACATTTCTCAATAGCTGCAGGCACACAGAGCCTTTCCGGTCCCGTGTCATCCGTGACGCCGAAGGGGGTGGGTTGCCATAGACCTCCATGTTAATGTAGGGGGTGTCGCTTTTCTCCCCACACACCGACAGACAGCGGCTTTTTGTGGCATGAAAAATGGCGCAAAAAGCCCGTAATGCTAGGGAGGTTAGCAATCAATTGTTAAGTTTGTGTACACTACTCTGACGATTTGTTTCTTTCCCTACAAAGGTCTTACTGGGTGGGAGATATGTCGTGGACGTCAGACAGTTTGTTTTTAGCCTGTGTTTTGAAGAGGGGTTCACTACTGTTATTAACACGACTGGGTGAGCTGCTGACTCTGACAACATATGGATGTAGCGTCGAATTTGGACCTGCTGAGTTTATTCCTCTTCATCCTTTGATCACATACAGGTAATGTCACACATGATTGGGATTATTTAATCTCTTTTCAGTGTAATTTAGGATTGTGTGTTTGGTATGGGCAAGTGCTGGCAGGGGATCAGCAGACAGGCAAGTTCTTATGCTCCCACTTTTCCACCAATGTACGGGGTGTGATATATATTGCGGAACATAACCATAAGGCTTTGATGATATCTATGAGGCGCATAACCTTTGACGATGTATATGACACAAAATGTGCATTACCATACTACAGTGTTCCCTAATGCTTGAAGTATCATTTAAAACATAAGTAATGTCTTCTAGCTCTGCCTGCTGTAATTTTTTATTGTAAAATGCTTATACAAGTTAGTATAGGTTGAAAATGTTATGTGCGGCCCTTTAGTGATGCTGAGGGCCGCACTTGTGGCCCTCCATATCAACTTAGTTGGGCACCACTGAGCTACATTATAAATTGTCTTAGATGTTTGCTCTGTAGTCAGCCCCTGTGTGATAATAAAGGTAAATAAAAAAATGTACATATTAAATTAAAAAGAAAAAAAATCTAATCCGGGAACACTTGAGGGGTGCACAATCTTCATCCTCCTTGACGGTATGCCCATAGCGTTGGGTTGAAAATGGATACAAAACAGATTACATTGTACACCCTTCCTCCTCCCTCTACACACCTCTGGTGTCATTGATGATGCTGGGGATGTGAGGCTGCCAACCAACACCCCCTCCCTAACATGGAGGTCAATGTTGCTAGATACGATTGGTGAGTCCGCTGAGATTTAGAATGGCAGCTGGCTCGCTGAGTGTGGGTCAGTATCCTTGAGTGTAGCTGGGGTAAGTTTGTTTTGTAAACGATGTGGGGGGAAGCACAGCAGAGTACACTGGAACCCCCATAAAAAAAATCGCCAAACAGCCATATCACTAGGGAGGTTTATTGTTTGTGGGGATTTTAAATATGTTTTGATTTAAATTCATGTATGAGTGTGAGAAACAAAGTCCTTTATCTTGCAAAAAAAAAGTATCTCACTCTATTTAAACGTCAGCAAGATTCTGATTGTTTGCAAAAAATAACCTGTTTGTATTCTACTTCAAATACAGTTTTATTTTCTTCTTTCCATCACATTTTCTGCCTAACTGCATCAGTTTTGTCCCACTTACTGCTCTTTTTTATGTGTAGTTTTCCTGTCTCTCTCCATTCATAGTTTCCTTGTTTTCTCATTCTAGCTTCCTTCTCTTACTTGTTCTGTCCTCATGACCTAATGTAACTTTTTAATGTAAGTATGTTGTCATTGGATCTTTTTAAACAACATGTAGCTGTAAAATTGCATTCATGATGCAATAATTTATTCCCATCTGTTTGTTACATTATTGTTTCCACGTCATGTAAAGCTTATTTTTCGCACCATAAATCACACTTGTGTAGGTAGCGGGAAACCAGAAACCACCTTTATAAAAATAAGCATAGGATCCACTTGTGTTAATCTAAAGAGCACACATTCATTATTTTATATTTAGCAAAATATTCATGTTTGCAGACTAACATTTCCCTCAACGTTATTTTCTTCCTACAGCTTTGAAATACTTCCCTTTCAAGTGTTGGTCAATGGCAACGTTACTATGTTTTCTTTGTTGAAATGCACATCAGTGTCATAGTTCAGGCAGAGTAACTACACATGTTTCAACTAGAGTCACTCACTGTTCAACTCTGGGCAACGTAATTTTTACATTATGCAACTAAAGGTTCAGAAGGAATAGGGATTCCCTGCCCTCTGCCTGGCAATAGTTGGGTTTTGTAATTGCATTCATTTACTGATCTTTCCTTTTGGGTGTTGGAGAAAAGGGCATATCTGTTTCTTTTTTCACACAAATTTAGACACACTCCACTGGAAAGCTCTGACATTTTATACCATATGTCTTCTGTACAGGTCTAACTAGTGTAACTGTTCTCATGGCTTCCTTTGCAGACCACCTGTCCCCATCCTGGAAAGCCATAATGCCAATGACTCTTTGGGTTCTGTGGCATCTGAGGCTGATGTAATGAGACAGAGGTTTTCTGTCACCTGTCATCCTCGCCTTCCCTATCTCATTGTCTCTGATGGGTATATGGTGACAGCCCTCCGCTTTACACAAAATATGTCTCCTCATAACTTCATGAAGTCTTTACTGCTTGACTCGGCCCAGAGACTGGAGAAGGTACAACAGATCCTGCAGCTAGGAAAGGTGAGAAATTAAGTAATTTTAATGAGATATTTCATTAATTTAAAGAAAACTATTGTATAAGCTAAACCCACTATCTTATTCCCAGTTTGTATTAAAGTTTGGTTCAGCTCTAAAGTTTGGTTCAGCTCATTTGTTATATAATCTTTTGAGACTAGTGGGTGGAGGTGAGCATTTATTTTATTTTTTTTATATTTGTATTGATTTTTCTCAACAAACAAAAAGAGAAAACAAACCTGGGTGATTCCCCGCTCTCCCCCGTTCTTCTCTACACATCACCAGCGTCTTAACATGGAGGTCTATGGTGCTATGCCCCTTGGGCGTCGGAAGGGATCCGCGGGCCTGCAGTAATGCAGAATCGCTGTGGGCTTACACAGTACAGACGTGGTTGTCCTATCCCAGGAGGTAAACCAAATACAAAAAACTATTTGAAACAAGAGAAAGGGTATGGGCTCAAACATGACATATCATATGAACCATCAATTTAAGTGGGAACAAGTACACATGAGGGCCCATTCCCCTAAGCAGTTGCAGAGTCTTCAATCCAAGCTCCCCAGACCTTGTCAAATGTTGTCAGTTGACCCCTACTAGCATAAGTGACCTGATACAGATGAAGGGAAGAATTTATCAAAACCTTCCAAAACAATAGTGGGTGGTTCCGTATGTGTCCAACATAAGACTATGTATTCATAAATACATAGACTTGCATCATAAAGGCTAATGTCAGAAAGATCCAAAGCACCCTGGTACTGGGCCCTCCATTATCCCCAATAGACAGATCCAGAGGTGGGCATTTATGAAATTATGGTAATATGTGCCTAAATCAGTGACATGACTAAATTACAGCTTAAAGGAGAAAAGCAAAGATAGAAGGTGAGCAGATATAAAGAGTAAGTAGCTGTAAAACATGCTTGTTTTGTTGCACTGTAATTCCTTTAGCTGGAGTTTGTAGCTCATTGTTTGTCAGGGCTCTTGTCCCGGGGCCGGTGGTCCCCTTCCCGGTCCTCTGTTCCCTGTTGTGTGTATGGCAAGCTAGTGGTAGGGGGAAATTTACCTAGTATGGGGCTTCTGCTTGTTATGACTTGTTGTCCACAGTCACTGATTAACATTAAATCTGCCAGCCAGTAGAGGGAAACTTCTAAATGGACAACATGCAATAAGTAAGAACCAGTATGGGCTTTTAAGGCACTACATAGAATTAAAAATATATTATGGTCAGAAATGGTTTGTTAAAAATATCTTTGTTTACAGATATAGACCATCCATTAAAATCACATAATTACGATAAAAAGTATGATACAAGTATGTAAAATATCAAATGTCTTTATACTCAAAGCATTATGGATGTATAGATTTCTGTGTATTGAATAGTTTGTTGCAATAACATGCAATAATGTATGGATAAGTATATTTTGTTCAGTATACCATGCTTTTACAACTCATGTAAACAATGTTTTTGATTATTGTTCCTAAAATGTCTATAATTTAATTTTACAGCCAAAGAAAAATGGTATTAAAGTGAGGTCGCTGTCTTCTCTGAAAGCCACTTTATTAAAAGATGCCGATAAAACCCCATCAGTGCTTTCTACAGTGCCAAGCTTTCTACAGGATGAGGAGGAAATCTGTGGCAATCTGCAGAGTTTATTACAGGTATTTCTATGTTTTCTTATCTTTATCCTTTTTTTATGACATTTGTTTTTGCAGTATTAACCTAACCAAACATTTAAATCATTAATAGCAGAGAATGTAATTATTTCTGGGATTTTTAAGCCTATCCCAGATATAAGCTGAGAACAAAAAGGTTCTCAGGAAGCATATTACCTCTTACCATGTTTCCCCAAAATAAGACTGTGTCTTATATACATTTTTGCTCCCAAAGATGCCCTACGTCTTATTTTCGGGAAATTTAGGCACTGGGTTATCAGGGTAGGGGAGCACTAAAAATTACACAGGGGGGATCAGGAGGGGGGAATCAAAATGGCACAGGAGACTCAGAGGAGGGGATTACCATTTTAGTAACCCCTTCTGATCCTCCTGTGTCATTTTGATTGCCCCCTCTGATCCCCCCTGTCCAGAGTTACAGTACCGCATATTTTTTGTTGCCTTATGCCCATACCATGGTCATTAAACTATGTTCATATTTTTCTGTATAATTGTAAAAGCTATCAAGCATGTAGGTTACATTGTAATTCCAAAATATACAAAAGGAGCACACAACAGCTGAGGCCAAACATAGTGAAGTCAGTACCAATGAAGCCAGTATATTAGTTATTACAGGCCGTATACCTGGACTTATCTCGACCATAAAACAAACAGGAAAAAGAGGGAAAATGGGAATTTAAGTAAAGAAGAAAGGGAGAGGCCCCTGCTCAAAACCACAATATGTCAAGGGAGGACCTGACTACGGAGGGCAAATTGGGGGGTCTTCTGGAAATGGAGCAGTCAATAAGGTCCCAGGGCCTCCAAGTGTTAACTATATTTATTTATTTAATACATTTAAATTTAATAAAGTGTCTTAAATTTTTCATTATGCCCGCAAATGCAGATAAGAGTGATGGCTTGTTTTAAAGTTCATTAACTATCCTGTTTCCCTGAAAATAAGGTATTCCCCGAATATAAGGCACAATAAAAATTTTGTCTTACGCAGAAATATAAGGCCTCCCCCGAAAATAAGGCACCCCCCGAAGATACTGTACTTACTCAGAATATTTAGATAGCTTTATGTCCATGATCCAACAGCAGGTTAGTTTCAATAAAGTGTGATTATTTAAAGGTTGGCAGTCAACCAAAGCCATGCTAGAAATATTTGTATATGGTATATATTCATTATGGCATTCTTCCTGAATTGAGGTGATGATCAGTTATGGTTTTTTTTTCTTCTGCCCTCAGGATGACGATGAAGAGTCCGATGATCAGGAACACGTGACATACTTGGCTCCATCAGACAATACTTTTGGAAAAGCTGAACAAGGCCGCCTTGAATTTGCTTCCATGTTCGATACCATCCATGCCAGTGACCAGAACATGGGGAAGCGTGACATTCTTTATGAACTTTTGCAGATCAGAAAAACTTTACTAACTGCCTGGGCCACTGGAGTGACGATGAGAAATATAGCAGATATAGACAGTCTGTTACAGTACACCGTGGGATGCTTGACCCATTTCCTGACACTCCTTCAAAGTCCCAAGTGCCCTACATTTAAATCTGATAAACCCTCCAAAACTTTAGGAAGAGGTGATACACTGTGGGTTTCCTACTTTGGTGTTCTACAGCAATGCCTTACTGCTCTGCACTGGGATGTATCGCCACGGCAAGCCTTTGTACATATGATAAAACTGTCTGCAGAGGTCATCAAGTTGATTCTTGTTCAGCACAGCCAACTATACTCCAAAAATCTGGTAGAGGGCTTTTGTTTATTGAAAACCGTTTCTCGAACTCTTGCCACCATTTATGGCTTGCGTTTTGAGTCTGTCACTGATAGTTCTTCTATAAGGGATGTACAGCATCTCGACGTTGTGAAGAATCCTGTATTTGAAACAATAATGCATCTACTTGAAGACTCATCTGTTTGCTATGTGTTCAAGGAACCTCCAAATGCAATGACTTATGGGAGAAAGTCAGAGAAAAGGTAATTGAAATTCCTCACATAATTAAATTACCAATGCACTAAACCTAATGAAATTTCTGGGAATCCTGGGGGTCTCCAGACAGACTGTAGTTAATATAACTTCTAAACAGGTATCAAAAGCAGGGAAAAGAGAATTAACCTCTTTGGCAGTATGCCTGAACCGAGTTCGGGAGGAGTTTGCTTACAAAACAAACTGGGATCATGCGTAGTGCCTATGCTCTGCGTTGCCACATCTTCTGTGCCATCGATGACGTCAAAGAGGCATGGCAGCACAATAGCACTCCAAGGAGGTGCGTCGCTTTACCCTCCCCACATGAGGGGGAGGGTAGGGAATCACCGCAGAGAACACTGTATTCAACAGCGATATGGCCATGCCGCTAGGAGGTTAATATATGTGTATCTACATATATATATATATGTGTGTGTGATTTTTTGGCACAGAAGAGAAAAAAAACTAACTACTGAATGGCATGTTAGCAGTTATGTTTTTTTCAGGGTTCATCAGAAATCAATTCAAGTATTAATAGTTTATTACTAAAAAAAACAGACAGACAGAAGGGATTAGTCATTATTCAAGCTGTTATCTTCTCTTTAGGCTTCATTTACTAAATCAATTTTTAGCACAGTATTTAAGATTAGCCCAGTAAACTCAAGAAAAGAAGCCTTATTCTCTTTTTGCTGTCTGGAAATAGTAAATATGAGACATTTATATGCAATGTTCATCATACAAATACATAAACACTGAATGATAGAATTTCCATACCTTGAACTTTTAGGTTGTGTCCAAAACTGGTTTAAATTTGTCACCTTAGGCGGGTATGCAAACAGTATATTTACTTATCTTTCTCCTCACTGTGGTTGCGGTTTTCTGGTGCCCCATCCCTAGAGAACATAGCTTTGGGTATTATAGGAAAATGCTATGGCTGAGCCCACAATCGTGCTATAATAGAGGAAAACGCAGGGATTTAGTGAGGAGATAAATGAATACTGTATTTTTTCACTGTAAGACACACCTGATCATGAGATGCATCCAAAGTTTTGGAGAGAAAATTTGAAAAAAATCAGAGACACAGCCATTTACAGATGATTCCATTCACGTGTAAAGTGAATATATATAGAATGTTCCAACAAAGTAGACAGTTCTAGACCATGCAGTGTTCATCCTATATTCCTCCAGCCAAGTCAAATGCCTAGTGCCAGGAGGGAGGTCTTTGTTCCAGCAGAGCGGCAGGGCTGAAACTTTATCATGTGTCTATACACTAGCAGTACCCATTCTCTGAACACACTGACCAACCTATGGAGAGACACATTTTACAGTCTGACACTAACAACTTGCCTATGAGCACCTTTTTACATTTGGATGGAGAGATGACTGTGTCACATACTTTTTTTATTGCAATGCAGAATGTTAAAGTACATACACAACTCATGATATCTGAATATCTTTACTGCTAGTGCTAAAATCTCTCTTTTAGCAGTGGCCTTTTGGCTTGTCTGGTGGGAATGGAACAAATCCTGGGATGCAGAGCTATTCCAGGATGTTTGCATATTATGACCATAAGACACAGGAACATTTTCCCATTGATTTTAATGGTAACAAAGTGTGTTTTATAGTCCGAAAAATACAGTACCCTATTTTACATCCCCTAATTCAGTTAACAAGCCCTTCTGCAAGGTAAAAGATTTTTTTATACCATGGAATTCAGCTTTAACAAATATTATACCTTTAAACATAAATCTGTAATAAAACACAAAAAAAAAAACACTTGATGGGTAGTTTCAGATGCACTTTGTTTTAATTATAAAACATTCAAAATTGCTGTGGGATTTCCATTGTTATCTAATATGTATGTCCTATGTGCTACAATATTTTAACACGTGTATTTTGATCATTGTGCTTTGCAGGCTGGCTGTTCTTTGGAGACTATTATATAATCAGACTCTTTGGTACCAGACACGTTTGAGAAAGCAGATAAATCAGTCCCAGCAATTGTCTCGTGGTGTTCAAAGTGAGGAAAATGCCGTTGTGTCACTGCTGTGTCATATACAAGCCGAGCTGCAGAATGCAAACCAACAACTGAGCCGGAGCTTGTGTCTTCTTCCTGTAACAGGTAATGCAGTGTTTTTGTTTTTCAAATATTGTTAATTACTTTATACTGTATTTAAATATCTGTATACACTATCTGGCCAAATGTCTCTAGACCAGTGGTTTGGGACCCTCTCGGGGTCGCCTAGTTCTCTGTAAGCATCAGAGCGGGTCCAAACAAGCAGCAGCACTGATTTCCACAAGTGGGGTGGTAAGTTAAGAGGAAGAGTAGTGCCCAATACCTCCAAACTCAGGAGGGATGGGTCGTTATGCTTCCTCCTAGCTCCCCACAGTGCACATTATTTGCACTCCAGATTATTGAGCTTTTAACTATTTTCAGTTAGAAGAATTACTAATTCAATATCCTTGTGGGCAGGGGTGCACATAACTTTTTTAGTGAGCTCCTCAGATGAGTACCAGGAGATGGTGTTTGGTACTCACCCCATATGAAGGGTGGTCTTCCTCCCTGTTTCCCTCGCTGTCCTCTGCGTTAGCCTCCTGCATGGTAGATTCTGCTGCAGATGGACCTCCCCTTTTTAATTGAGAACTAGTGAAAAACAATCCTGTGACAGGTATATCAGACAAAAGCCAGAAAACCAACCCGTGGACACGTTCTCTGGTCGGTTGTGCTTATTTCTTGTTTACCAGGCGGTTGACAATCGCCCATGTAAATAAGCTCTAAAGGTGCCCAAACATTGCTGCACTTTGGTTCGTTATGACCCTTGCTGAATGTCTTCTTCTGGACCATTTACCTTCATTGCACATCCACCCTCTTTCATAGAACCAAGTTAAGGGTTCAAGTTTCCCTGTTTCATTTGTTCATGTGTTGAACAAAAAAACAATCTTGCAAAGTTTAAAATATATATTATTCTTTCTTTAAAGGTGAAGAATATTTCTTGTTTGGGTCATATAAGGAGTCAATAGAGTTCTGGAAGAGAGAATTACTGGAATCCAGTCTTCAAGGTAATTTGTAATTCCTCTATATGAGCATTTATTTTTGTGAATGTTTGGGTCCGGTATATGCTTGATTGCAGGAAACCCGACCTAGGCTACTAAGTCCCTGTACTCCTCCTGTGCCATAACCTGTCCCTGTGTGTTATCTTGTGGGGCATCTCAACTCAATTTAATGTACCAAGCTGCGTAATATGTTAGCACTATATAAATAAAAGCTATTAATAATAGCACACAAGGAACAAATTCTGAGTTTCAAGCCTCCTTCACTTTATGTGCTAGTTAGCACTCTTTTTGTAAGCATGCATTGGATAGTTTAAAGGAGCTGGTCCACCTTAAGATTCTTTGAAGAATCGGAGCAGATTTTAAAAACAATTTTCTTTTTCTTATAACAGCTGCTTTTATACCATGTAATATTTAATGTCTGTTTGTATTATGTTCTAGGAGGAGGACGAGCCGGGTTACTTCAGACTCGTTATTACTTGGCAATTCTTTACTCTCACCTATATCATTATAATTTGAATGATGCACAAGGCATGTGTGACCAACTGGTGAGGGAGCTGCTGGTTCGATCCTATCTCCTGGCAGAGAAAGAACAAGGTAAAGGTACTGGTTGCACTTTTTCAGTAACTGTATCTATGTTATCGTTCTTGTTTAAAATGAAATCCGCAGTCATAGTGCATAGTCCCATTAAAAGCAAAGTCTTTTATTAAATTGTTAACACAAAATAAACAGATCCATAGTACATCACCATCAGACCCCCTGGAATGTCCAATCCACACTGACGCGTTTCTCCTCAACATTCAGGGCTTACTTGTAAGGATCTATGTTACACAAAGCTGACATGTTCTGACCCCCTAATATATATATATATTTTTTTGTATGTTTTTAGATGCTGAGGAATCTGAGCGACTATTGGAGAAGATTCGCCCAGAAGCAGCCCTGGCTGTCATCCAATCTATGGGGAGATTCATGGCTGCATATTTTACTAACCAGCTGCTTTATGTCTTTCCTCCGCACAATGTCTGTGTCCTCGCACCTCTGCATATTACAGTAGGTGGGTCAAGTGATATGTAAGCTGCTTACACTTGTGTTCTCTGTGTTATTCCATACAGCGTTATTATTGATGCTGCACCCAATTTCTTTATGCGTAACACGAGCTTTTACCATATACTCACGAGTGCACATAACTTTTTTAGTGAGCTCCTCAGATGAGTACCAGTAGATGGTGTTTGGTACTTACCCCATATGTAGAGTGGTCTACCTCACTGTCCCCTACATTAGCTTTCTTGCATGGTAGATTCTGCTGCAGATGGACCTCCCTGTTCCTGATTGATCCTTCAATTAGCTGTCTCCATCCACAGGTCACCAGCTGGCTTTGGGTCAAATGTATCTCTCATAGTACAACAAGTTTGAACCCCCAGATCTCATACCTTAGTAGTACAACCTTGAAATTTTTTTTAGTACCTAACCGCTTAGACTACCTGCAGTCCAAATGTCATCCTTTCATAGTCATATTCCAGCTGTCAGTGCTTTTCTCTTGTCAGATTTTACTCTTACATATGCCTACTCTGACTTTCATCCCCCAGGTATCCAACACCCTTAGAAGCCTGATCTTTTTTTGGGGATGATTATTAATTTACATTCCCAATTTCACACCCCTAACTGCAACCTTTCATAGTTATTCATGTTTCCCTGCACATGAGCTTTGTGACAATAATGCCGGTACACATAGCTAGTTTTTGGCCTTTGGCCCTTTTGAATACCAGAGTACTACTTATGTGCACCCCTTCATATACTGGCTATCACATATGGTGAGTACTGTGCCGATACACAACACATTGCATATGGTATGAAAGATCCCTGCACCTCAAACCTTCCCCAATCTTCCCTATGACTTTTATTTCTTTCTGTTCTCTTTCTACTTCACAGACTTCTTTTTTATTCCTCCTTTTGTATATTTCTCACCTTCCTTCCATCACCTAAAATTAGTAAAATATCCTGACCACAAATAAAGAAGTGTCAATGTAAAAAATACCTACAGGGAACTGGCCGATGTGCCTGTCAGAGCTCCGTGCTCCGACCAGCAGAGTGGGAGTTAAAGGAGGCTGGCGGATTTTCCTTTGCAACTGATGTGTATAAGGCAGTTGCTCTGTGCTTGCCGGCTGAGCAGATTGCAGTCAAGCAGCTTTACTGTTGCTGGTGGTGTTATAGACACATCGGGGGTATTTGGCCACTGTTCATGCCACTTTAGGGTGCTGTGTTCGCTATGTTAGCAATACTGTGCACTATTACTTTTCATGAGCCAACAACCCCCAAAAATATATCACACGGCACATATTTACAATGGGTGCGTTATGTGACTGTTGTGTGCTTGTGTGACGCCAAAGGATCCACAACACCCACCCGGGCGTTGTAAATGCATCACGATTGCAGTGAGGCCCCCTGACACAGGATAAGAAGCGCCAGTATAGACTGGCATGTCATTTCTCATAGGGGAATGTCTGGGGCTTAGTGTACATCCAGCCTAACATGTTAATTAACTTCAATAATGAAACAGAAAAGCTAATTTTAGCATTACAACTAATGGTCTGTGTTCACTTTCCACAGATCACTTCCCACGAGTTGTTACTTTACAGCACAGCGCAGTCGCCAGTGCAGCCAGGGATCAGAATCTCTCCAGCATCTGGACAGTTGAATATGCTGTAGACCTCCTTCTGATTGGTGGATTGATACCAGAGGCTGCATGGCTCGCAAATAAGCTGGGAGACTGGAAAATGTCGGTTTCTATGGCTGTGGCCTATAACCTACATTTGAAGAGCATACCAGATGAGTAAGTTACTTCACAAAACAGGAAAGCTTTTAAAAAAGTAAATACATGCACTTTGTTTTAAATGATTGTTTAAAATACATTGAGTGTGTATTTAAAAACAATGCAGTGTTTAATCTATGGGTTAGTTTCCACATACGTCGGGACCCTCTACGCTAAGCGGGCTCCCGACGTAGCAGATAGACATTGCCTGCACGGCGGATGGTCTGTCTACACATCCGCCGTGCAAAGAATCAACGTATTCGACTACGTTGATCCTTGCAGCAGCGGAGCGACTCGGCCCCGTGAAGACAGATCCTCTGCCGAGCAGGTAAGTGTATCTGCTACGTTGGGGTCTCCGCTAAGCGTATACGCTTATGGGTCCCGACATATGTGGAAACAAGCCCTTAAGCACTAAAAAGCAGTTTTGTTTTTCATTTTCAGGAGTAAAGAAAAATTTCCACCCATGCCCCTCTATCTGTCTCCATCATATATTTTTCAAGAGAAATTACAGTCCTTTCTTGGTCACCCTCCACATTCAGAAGACTTGGAAAAACACACGGACACTAAGAAATTCACTGGTAATTATCACACTACATTTCTCATACCTCGTAAATATCACAAAATATTCTTAGAATGATCTTAGAATTGGAACTCTTGTCATTGGGATTTAGTGACCTTGATCAGAGGTTGTAAGTGTGGGACGTACTGGCTGTTCAATGGAAAAAAGCGATGATCCATTTGGTGAAGCATTTATTACTGTAAATATTCACTTGTATTGCTGGGGTCACATGAGTTGTGTCAAATGGTCTTGTTTGCATTGATTGCACTGTATACCTGGATTGCTGATTTCATTGCAGTGTAGAGCTAGTTGGCTTGTCATGCCAAACGTGTAAAACCGATTTAAATCATGATTTAAATCACAATTTAAATCACTAGTCTGTAAGGCTCGATTTAAATCAAACTGATTTAAATCAATCATTCTTCCTGGTATAACTTTAAAATGCGAGTAGATGAAGATTTTTAGAATAACAATTTTTCATATTATTATTTTTTATCTCCAGTTTAGGTTAACCTCCCTAGCGGTTGAGACGAACCCTGTTCGTTCGCTGAACAGGGTCCTCTCAACCGCAGGGGAAGCCGGGGGCGGGGAGACCCTATGCCTCCCCGGAAAGCTGCAGCGATTGTCTTCATCGCTGCTGCATTTCCGGGTTTGCGGCACCGCCCCGATCGCGTCACGGTGACGCAGAAGGGGGCGGCGGCGCCATAGACCTCCATGTTAATGGAGGAGCGCCGACTTTCCCTCTCACGCAGCTGTTGTCAGTAATGACAGCAGCTGCGTGAAGAGCTCCGGCGAGATGCCGGAAATGACAGGCAGTGTACTGTGTACACTGCCTCGATCGCCCGTAACAACGGCGCGATACGGGCGGTGCGCTAGGAAGGTTAATCATTCATATTTGGACAACTTTTCTGTTGTACTTAGTTTTGAGAACTGCAAAAGTAAACCAAACATCTGTGATCATATCCTGTAGGCAGAGAAACTGCCCAATAATCTTACAAAAACATACAGAAGTTTATGATGTCATAAGCGCATAACCCAAATTTCCCCTGGAATAGACATGGTTGAGGGGACACAAAAGCAATACATGTATAATGTATCAATCAAAAACAATGCGCAGTGCACATCTGTACACATGCTCAGACAATTAAAATAGTCCAAATGGCGCAAATTTCACCCCAACATGCGTTTCGTTGAAGACTTCTTCAGGGGGTATGATATGTAATTTAATCGACCAAATCTACGTAACACAAACAGCCAACACAAGGGGATCACTCATATTAAATAGCCAAATTCACATAAAAGTGGACACAGCCCCTTAGGGGTTACTCACGTCCATAGATCAATATAGGGGGAAAGACATGATTTCTCAAGATGATGGCGTCCCCACTGGTGATCTGCGCACAACAAGACCGACCCAAACCATCAACTGATCATGTTTACCAAAGTAAATTTATTTAAAAAAATGTATTGTATGCAGATCACCACGGCATAGGTGTCTGCCTGTCTCTCCATTCCCCACTGGTGTCGGTGCAGTGGGGACACCATCTTGAGAAATCATGTCTTCAATGAAAGGCACGTTGGGGTGAAATTTGCGCCAGTTGGACTATTTTAATTGTCTAAGCACCTGTACAGATGTGTACATCTGCAACATTGCACATTCATGGAATTTATTTACCAAAAAATTAATCATACACAGCCTTATTCTATATAATTAAAACTAATCTTTATTTCATCATGGAATAACCTTGAGATGGTAACATATTTTCCTCAAAAAGCATTTTATTTAAAAAAAAATCAATTTAAATAAAAAAAATCTGATTTAAATCAAAAAAATCTGATTCAAATCAAAAAAATCATTGATTTTTATCCACCCTGGCCTTTAACCTCCCTAGCTGTTTGGCCGTTCACACCATTTTTAACAGCGCCGTATGGGCGATCGCAACATAGTGATCTCCACCCTCCCTCCACCCCTGCACACATGTGGGCTGGGAAACTGATGCTCCTGCATTAGCATGGAGGTCTATGGCACTGCAAACAAACCCTGCCCAGGTTGGGTTCGGATAGACCACTGAGGAGGTTACATTTTGGTGGTTACTTTCAAAGGCAGGGAGTTACACAAATGAATGAGAATTTATAGAATTATTGGAATTTAAATAAAATGAAAATCTTGCATGACCTGTAGGTTGTTCCCCAAACACAGTACTGTCTCAGAGAACTCTGTTGTGTACTGATGATTCCATGCTGTGGCCCCTGTTCTATAAATGAACTGTAAAATGCAGGTCATGATCTGCAAAGTAAAGTTAAATATAATGAAGTGAGCCGTAGTGTTATTCTCTTCCCTACTCTTTTTCGTCTTTGCAAATCATCTGCATGTCTTTTCTCCCTGGACACACGGCCTTAGTATTAATCTCTCATAATCATTTCTGTAGGTTAAACAATACAGATCATTGTGCTCTGATCTCCTTTAAACATATTAAGATGTTTTCACCGAAATGAATAAGAAGTTGCTTTTATAATTTGTTTTTTTGCTGATTACTCTCTAGATCCCATTGAGGAAGAAGATGGAGACATTCTATTCAATTCAGTACAAGAGATGTTGAAGGCATCTGTAATGGCTGATGCAGAAATTCTTACCGAGACTCTTAGCCAGATGATAGAGTCAGCCAAAGAGCTCATCGGGAAGCTGCCGGGCCTTGTTCCAGAGCGTCTCTACCTGCCAGCACCACCATTATACTGTCCTCAGCCCTCATCAGTCAGTGAAGTAAGTGTTTGCATGCTATTTCCTTCTAAGCCCAACACACCCTTGTTACATGGAAGAGACCCTGCAATGTTCATGAAAAATGCACATTTAGATTTTCCAGCAGTATAACATTTTGGTGATTTAATCTTAAAACTGATGCATAAACTATCATAACATGGGGAACAGAGTCCTTATCTTTTGGATTTGATGGAATAAGTAAGACATGTACTCTAAGTGCCTTTTGTATTAAGAAGGGTCTTCACTGTCCAGGGGTCACTGGGTAAGTGAAGGGTTTTTGATTACAGTATGTATGTATTATTAACTTTTATAAATCTAAAATTTTCCATTGTCATAAGTCCCCATACACCTTACAATCTTACCATACAATCTCTGTACAATCTACTTTTGTTCTATCAATATGATGTAATATGAGGAACTTTCTAAACCTTCCAATCACTGTGTATTCTATCAGGGAGGACCC
>CM070032.1:15557507-15580162 GCA_036250615.1 Ptychadena robeensis
GAATGAGGGCCAGCACCCCCCTGGAATACCTCCGTGCCCCCCAGTTTGGGAACCACTGCTGTAAGGTAATGAACGGGGAATACCGGGTGCGGAGTTCTGCATTTCCTGCTTTTCCCTCCCCCTGTGTCATAACCTGTACCTGTGTGTATTATATTGTGCTGTATATCCACTCTCATTTATTTTACAGCGCTGCGTAATATGTTGGCGCTATATAAATAAAGGATTATAATAATTTCCCTAAAAATGAGAAATTAGGTCTAATATTAATTTTACGTGCAAAAAATGCACTATATATTTTTTAAAATTTTTAATGAATATTGCCCTGTGTATGACCAGCTTAACCTCCTGGGTGTTTGGCCCAAGTTAACTCAGGCTGAGTTTCATAATGGACTTGGGCCAAACATTCTAGTGAGAAACTCACCTGTCCGCCGGATTTCCCCGGTGATTGGGAGCATCGGCCTGGCAGGTAATCACGGGGAATTGCTGTGCCGCGATTGCCCGTGGCGCAGTTTTTTTGTCACATGTGCAACGCCCAGGAGAAGCTAGAAGGCCACAGCAGAGCAAACTATAAAGAAAGAAAGAAAGCTAATGACATATAATACAATGAAAAAAAACAAAATGTGCGGAATGGGGAGAGGACGCAGCTTTTTTTTTTGCTACTTCTGTTTTTACTGACGTCTTTTATTTTGTCAGAGTACGCAGATGAGTCCCGCGCCTAGACTCATCCCCCTGCAGGACCTGATTGCATTTGAAAGAGATGCAGCGCAGAGAGGAGAGCCGGAGAGTATGAAGCTGCTGAAAGCAAACATCAAGCCTTTTGATGAAGTGGAAAATCCTGGCGACAGCATTAAAAGGTACACACAGAAACATGAAATGTTGTTTTCTTTACAATGTTATGGGCCTGTGTTATGGTCTGGGCTTGTGAGGAAGGAATCGGTTTGATCTCAGATTTTAGATCATTCAAAACTAATTGGCAGGAGATTCTGAGCTGCATATGCTGGTCACAATGCAGTGTTGGTCGTTCCCAGCCAAAGATCTCATGAACCATTTGTCAGTGTAAATATCATAACTCATACCTCTCTAGTACAACGCTGAAATGTTCTGGATTAGTAACTGACCCCTGCAACTACCTGCTGTCCAAATGTCATCCTTTCATAGTCATATTCCAGCTGGCACACAGTGCCTTCCTCTTGTCAGATTTTACCCTTACATATGCCTAATCTGACTTTCATCCCCCAGATCTCCAACACCCTTAGAAGTCCAATCTTTTTTTTTTTTTGGATTAGTAATTTACATTCCCAATGTCACACCCCTAACTGCAACCTTTCATAGTTATTCATGTTTCCCTGCAGTTATCCAAGTGACATAAATTGTATACATGTAACATTTAGCTGCAGCCGCCCAGACACAGAGCGCCTCCAAGTTGTTAGTACACATATGAGCTTTGTAACAAAAATGCAGGTACGCAGAGCTAGTTTTTGGCCCTTTTTGAGTACCAGAGTACCACTTATGTGCACCCCTTATGTAGCACACTGGTACGCAAAATGGACTAAAAAAGAGCTATGCATACCTTCATTATTCTTACTTAGCGCATCAACACAGTACACAGTGAGGGGAGACATGCACGCAGCATCTCCCTCCTCCCTGATGTGTGAGAAGAAAGCCGTGCTTGTGTTGTATTTTGATGGCAAGTGCTCACTAGTGACATCTGGTGTCTAAGGTTGGTATTGCAGATTGAATTGAGCTCAAAGCTTGAACACATTAAATAGCAGTACAAACAACTTTACTTTATCATGAATATACTACTGTAAAAGTAAACATTTTTAGATTGCTAAAATTCTTTCAGTTTTTGTTAGATGTATACAATTAATGTCACTTGAATAACCACAGGCAAACATTAATAACTATGAAAGATTGCAATTAGGGGTGTCAAATTGGGAATGTTAATTTCTAAGCCAATAAAAAAGATTGGACTTCTGAGGGTGTTGGAGATCTGGGGGATGAAAATCAGAGTAGGCATATGTTATGGTAAAATCTGACAAGAGAAAAGTTGCACTACTGAAATATAAGATCTGGGGCTTCAAATGCTTTGAAATATTTTTATTTACATAGATATTAATAATCACCTGATTATGGACTATGAACTTTTTTTCTACAATATTTTTTTTAGGCAAAAAAGACGCACACTGAGAGAAAAGAGTGATAAAAAAGAAAAGAAACCATCTGTTACATTTCGCCCGGAAGACTCCATCATTGCTCCAAATAACTTTGATGAGGTTGTACAAAATGAGGTAATTATTGTTTGCTCATACCCTGGTTTGCTGGTAACCTTGTATATCCTCACCAGTGGGGATTATAAAGACAGATTTCCTGTGTATTAACCAGAGGTTTGTTGTGTTATTTCCAGAAAGCACTTCATGATGAGCTGAATTTGAAGGAAAGTAATGAATTTGTAATCCCATTAGGTGAGGAAAACTATTGTGTGTGTAAAGTAAAGAGTATGGATATGTTTAATATTCTCTACTTTTTAGGTGTTTTCTGTGCATCTTTGCTGTAGTTGCACATTTGTCCAAATGCCTGAAAAACACCTATAAAGGGGCTCAATGCACTTTCACAAAATATTTTTGACACATTGCCGTCTTCCAAAAGGAGTGTAATAAAAACAGTGTTATTGTAGTTTTTTTTTTTTAAGTATATGGATTTCCAACTTATTTAACATCCAGTCCTCTTTTGGCAATACAAAACCCCGAGGCAGATCCAATCCAAAGCAGACAGATGCCGTTCCACTATGAGTGGTAGACACCTGAATAAGGTACAGGCCCTCCTCCCCCACAACCAGGACAGTGTTAAGGTGGGTTTACACTTTAGATTTTTTCTTCAATCAACTGACAATTTCATATTCAGTTCGGTGTCGTTGTCGCACATCGGTTGTTCATTTATCAAATGTAACAGAGCTCGTACAGATCGCCGATATCAAATGAAAATGCATTTGAAATTACAGCGACAGCTTAAAATTTACCAACGTGTCCGATGACCTTTTGAACTATTTTTTGTTTGAAGTCAAACAAAATTTATCCATCGAACATATTGGCCATTCTAGATTTTTGTTCAACCAAAAAATAGTTTGTTCTTTGTTGATCGGAAGAAAAAATCTACACGTGTAAACCCAGCTTTATTACTCTGCAGTGTAGATCTGAACATCACAGATGTTCCCTTGACGAGTCTCTGATGCTTCCTAAGCGGGGGACAGCCTGCAATGTACAGTTAAGTCCAAAATTATTAGCCCTCCTTATGAAATTAGACAAAACTCTTGATTTCTGCATGAAAATGACAATTCACAACAAGTGTTTGCTATTTTGGAAACAAACAAACTATAACAAAACAATGTCCACTAAGTTTAATAAGGATATTTTATTGATGAACCAGTTTGAAACAGGAAGGGCGAAATCCAAAATTATTCGCCCCCTGGCCAATAATTGTCAACAGTGCAGTGCATTCTGAGCCACAACTGACACCACTCTCTAAGAGTCATTCTTTACTAGGTTGGCACATTTATTTTGGCTCATTCTTCCATTGCAAATTGTTCTAGCTGCTCCAAATTGTATGGGTTTCCAGCAAAAACATTCAATGTAGGGTATCCGCCACAGATTCTCAAGAGGATTGAGGTCTGTGCTCTGTGCGGCCACTCCAGGATCTTGGGTTTGGTATCCTTGAGGACATTGTAGACTAATTTCGATGTATGCATTAAAAGCCAATGGGAAATATTAAAAAAATAAAGTGATGCTCTCTGCTTTTAGCTGGGAGAACAGGAATCAGCTTAGTCAAGGTGCAGATAGGGAGTATAGGGAGTAGCACTTGAATCCTGGACAAAGTGTCATAAGGTTTAGAAGCTTGAGTATGTGTTGCTTGGGAAGGTTTAGTGACCCTTTAGACCTAATATGAGCAATTGAAGACATCACATTTTGCAATACTGCTTTTTGCTTTAGTAATTCTTATTTATTTCAGGCTCAATTGAACCAGAGCTGTCAGAGCAGATCCCAGGTCCTCTGTTTCCAACAATGGCTGAGTTACACTATCTGGCTTCCCTAACGAAAAGACCTCCTGAAGTGAACGATGCTAGCACCAACACAGACTCTGGTAAGGTTATGTGCTGCAATATATATTATATAAATATCCCCTGTTCGTTGGGGGGATAGTGGGAGTATAGGCACTGACCTGTCCGCCAATTTCTAATGCGTCCTCGCCCAGGATCTTCCTAGAGTGGGAAGAAGAGGAGAGGCTAGGGAATTTCTCAGGCGCTGTCTGGGTTGCTGATTCACATACGCCAATCTGCATACAAGTAGGAGCCTGAGCGAGTCCCTCGTCTCTCCTCCTCTAAGAAGATCCCAGGTAAGGGCGCATCAGTGGGAGATTGGCTGATAGATGAGTTCCTATGCTCTATGCATTACCTGTTAGGTTTCGGGGGTCACAAGTGGAGGACTGAGGGGGGGGGGTGCTGAAGTACGCCCAAAGGGGCTGCTCGGGGCCTAAACTGTAAAGGTGGGTTTACACCTGTAGATTTTTTCGTCCAATTAATGAAGAACGAATGATTTTTTGGTTGATTGAACAAAAATCTAGAACGGCCAATTTGTTTGATGGATACATTTTGTTGATCTCGAACAAAAAATCTTTTAAAAGGTCATTGAACATGTTGGTAAATTTTTATCGGTCGTAGTAGTTCTGAATGTATTTTCATTAGATATCGGGATGAACGAACAAAAAAATCTAATGTTACATTGGGTAAATGGACGAACGATGTTCGACAAAAAAATTATCAAAAAATTGAATCGGCAGTTAAACGAACAAAAAATCTACACGTGTAAACCCACCTTAAAGGTCTGGTATAAATTCTGACCCCAGTGGGCAGTAAAAGTTGATATAAAGGAAGGGTCAGGAGGTCTTCACAACTCTGACTCTGTAACTGGGACTCTGTACTTGGGCTTATTCAGATATGATTATCTGCTTCTTATATATCTTATCATAGACTTCTTCTGTTTGAATCGCTGAATAGTAGAGCTGCAAGTGTATAAAGGCCCCCACACACGTACCGAGTGGGGGCCAACAGAGCAGATCAGATCAGCTCTGGAAAGCAGTATGATGAGGTCATCATGCTGCTCTCCAGAGCTGACAGAATCGGGGGGCACCCTTTGTGTGCTGGCTGTTAGCTTCAATGAAGACGCCGGTCTTCATTTAACCCTCTGGGCGGTTTGAGCTTTTTCGCGACATTTTTTATGGCACGAAAAGCTCGTTTTACCCGCAATTGCGGCGGAGTACACTGTACTCCACAGTGCTTGCCGGCTCTCTGCCCAGCTCTCTACACACCTCCAACGTCAAATAGACGCTGGCGGCGTGTGGAGAGGAGAGCGGCGCCCCCTCCATTAACATGGAGGTCTATGGCGCCGCCCCCTTCGGCGTCACAGATGACGCCGAAGACACGGGGGCGGAAGGGCTCCGTGTGTGGGTGGCTCTTCTACAGGGCCGGCACACAGAGAGACAGTGGTTTTGCCCAATCCCGGCACGGGCACAGTTTGATCAGCGATAAATGTTCATAAATCCTTAGTGAGATAAACTATTCTCTCAGAGCACCCCTCATGCTGATGATTAGAGGAGTACTCACCCACCCCAATACTTCTCACTCAGATTAGATCAGAAAGAATTGGAAGCTTTTGAAGGTTTCTGGAACTTTTTATTCCTTGCTGAAACTTAAGGACTCTTGAATAGCTAGTTCAAATGATTATACATTTAATGTAATATATTTTAAGGGGTTATCAAGTTATATATTTGCTGCCTGTGATGCTGATATTTGCCTTGCTTTTTGCATCTGTTGCTGTAGCTTCCAAATCTTTTATTAACACGGGGACAAGCTGTGAAGTACTACTTAGTAGTCCGGTGGCAATATCTTCTCCTGCTTCAGGTCTGCTCTATTTTCTCTGTTGATTTGCATGCTGGTTTGCTAGTCTTACGCTTTGCAGGGCCCCAATATTGTGTGATAGAACTGGGGAACTTTTTTGTGTATGAAACCTGATTTGTCTATGCATGGTAAAAGAAAAGGTTTAATTTATTCCCTTTTATAAAATATAAAAGATTGAGTTATGCCGGGTATGTGGGCTGGGAGACTGATGCCACTCCTTTAACATGGAGGTCCCCCCAACCCCACCCCACCCCTTCTGAGTCACTTTGATAATTCAAATGACTTTTTTGGTATATCTAGGTCATGACCCCTCACCATCATTAGCAATGATAGTACACTAATAAGTTGCGCGTTATCTGAAGAGATGTATAATAATCTGCCTTCTCCTGCCGCAGCTCCCAGGGAGCCACATAAGCCTCTCCAGGATCAATGGATAGGGGAACATCAGAGCTCTGCTCCTGCTGCAGGTCTGTCTGTCTGTAGTTTTTTGTGTCTTTATTAAACATGCATACCTTATATTTAGGATGTGATCAATTGGCCAGACAGTATTTCTTTTATTCTTGTATTTATATACCGTCTACATATTAAGCAGAGCTTTACAGAGTATATAGTCATATCACTAAAGCAGGGAACACACGTGTAGATGGGCCAGATCAATGGCCGATTTGAGCGCTGTGTGCACTCACGGCCATCTATCTGGCCTATATCATATGCGGCCATCCATGGTTTTGAGCGGGATTGATTGATTGATGGCCGTGGGATATCGGACATGACTGTAAATTACGGTCGATGTCCATTGCTTTGCATAGAGACCGCGGGGCCTCCATGCAAAGCATCCGCTGAGCTATCCGATATCTGGCAGCAGCGTGATCAGCATGACTGTGGAGTGTGGGAGGAAATCAGAACACTCGGAGGAAACCCACGCAGACATGGGGAAAACAACTCCTTGCAGATAGTAAAACTTTACATCCTCCTTGTTCTGCTTAAGGCTATTTACTGGCATCTTCTGCAGTGTTTTCACTTGTTTCTGTTTCAAATTGTCAGTCAATCAATTATTTGTCAGTTATTATATAGTCAGTCTCTGGGATTTGTTTGGCAACATTATCATTAGCAGTGTGCAGTTACAAATCTTTTCCTACTAGAATCCTTTATTATCAGACATAATCCTGGCTGTTGTGGAGAACAAGTAACCTTGTGTGCTCTGACAACCACTGAAAATTCACACGTTTAACACCAGGAAAAGTCATTTGACTTTTAGTTCTCCTCCTTCACCGCAACTTACTCACCTAACTTTTCTAAAAATAACTATCCTTATCCTATCCTTATCCTTAACCTTTAGTTTTTGATGTTTTTGGTTGACTGTTAAAGCTGAAATCCGGGCAGTTGTAATGATGCAAAATAGTGGTTTCATTTTTCATCACAAAATACATTCTAGGATATGGATAATTTTGTGCGTAATTGCAGTACATAGATAAATTATATGTCTAGGTGCATTTAGATCATTTCAAATCTATTTCCTGCAGATGGTCTTTCAGCTGGCCTCCCCCGCCACTCTCCTCCAGAGCTTTTCCTAAATCTTCCATACGATGAGCAACAAGATAAGATGTTTCACCGGGAAGACACATCACCGACACATGTAAGACATTCTTCATCGCTTATTGGTTTAACCTGAAAATTGAAACTTAGGTGGCAGGGCCATCTTGTGGATGTTTTGCAAATGTTACATTTCATGTTTAATATTCCACTATCTGACTTTGGGAGTTAACCTCCTGGGCATTATGCGGGCAATCAAGGCGGATCAAAATAAAATCTGCCGTGATTTCCTGCCCTCTGGGAGTTGTGCTCTAAAAACCCTGTACAATAAATTAGAGAAGGAGGAGTAGAGGACCCTGACTGATCAGGCTTATGATCAGATGTGATGCCATCGGGGCAAACAGGGAAGCATCGCCGGGTAAGCAGATAAGTCAGGAATTCAGTGAACAGACGAGTTTGCTCATAGGTAACTCAGTGAGTTTTTTATTAGCTAAGAATGACTCGGGCGGAACACCCAAGAGGAAAATGACCCTATCTACCTCTTTTTGTACAGAAACCTGGATCTTAGTGGACCACCAGGGGGTTACATTTTTTGTACTGCTTTTGGCACAGAAAACCGAACTAAATCGGAACGCTAGGGGGGTAAATTGCTCCAAATAGGAATTAAGTAGAACTGTGGTAGCTGGCCACAAGGAGGTTAAAATATACTTTAAAAACATAAGGACTAGTTCGGTAACCTATAATCTGAGAATCAGCTGGTCATAATAGCATGGCTTACATGGAATGTCTGCACTTTTGTGTGTTCTAAAAAAAAACTATTTGGAGTTGGCATTACTGTGTTATAATGCTCTCATTTCTATCTCCATTTCCTTTATGCTGCAGGTTGAAGAAAATCCTATAACTGTAGCTGACTTAGCTGATGAAGACTTCCAAATCCCAGATATCGATGAGATGCATCCCTCTTCAGCTGATCTCCACCTTATGGCAACTACTAAAAAGAATGCATTTCCCAATGCAGGTAATTAATTTCAACTAAAGCCCCCCATACACCTTACAATCTTACCATACATTTTCTGTAAAATAAACTTTTCTACTACCAAAACCATGTAATATGAGGGGCTTTCTAATCATTCCAATCACTATGTATTAGAATCAGGGGGGACCTGGCACTACATAGTTGTTGGTAGATCTAAAGGAATTTGTACAGAGTGATTTAAAGGTGTATGGCTTTCTCCTTTCTAAAATGAAAAATCCCTCCCTCGACTCAGACTCGAGTCATAGTCAGGGTGGCACTTACCTGTTCTGGGTGTTCACTGGTTCGCAGGCGCCGGCAGCCTCGGTGAATGGCCCAATTCCTCCCAAAATAAAGTTCAGTTGGTGAAATGTAAGCAAACTTTGACGGCAGCACCATCTAGTGTTTTTACTGTTTTTTAATAAATAGACTGATTCTAAAAAAAGACTGAATAAAATCAGCTTTACTGGAGATCTTTATCCCAGTGTTAAGTTCTAATTGTATCAGATGAACCTCTGCATAGCTGAAAAAATGTAATCTAGTAATGGAATGCATCCTGACTTCATGATTATCTCCAATTATACTTTGTTTTATCCTCAGATATGCTCCAACGGAAGCCAAGGTTAGATGATGGCGATCCTGGCACTGTACATTTTGGTTTTCAGCCAGAGCAGTATGCAGACACCATATCTGCTGAAGAGCCTGTTTCAAAAGTTTGGACACCTAAGGTCCTAGAAAGTAACAACGCATTCTCCAGATTGAATGAGATGAATGTCCAGCTACAAGCATTGCAGAATATGGCAGACAGCATGGAGAGAGACTTTGCCAATACTGAACTGGTAGGCAGGAACACATTTTAGTACTGTTTTCAGGGTTATGTTTTTTTAGTTACATGCAAATACACTGGTAGATGGGTAAATGGCCATGTAAATAAAAAATACCGCCCTAACAAATGGGAGCTTTACCCACCATTTACTATAACAACCTACAGCTGTGTGTTATGGTAAACCTCAGGGAGCGCTCCTAAAACAGCAGGCATTTCTTATGGATGTTGGATCCATATATAGTTCACGTATCATTTCGGAATATCCTTGTTTCCAAAAAGTTTTGTCAGTTTCTTTCTGTAAAAACTATTGTCTAAACTAGGGGTCCACAAACTATGGCCCTCCAGTGCAGTTTATCTGGCCCCGCAGCTGGAAAGTTGCCGGAGACAAGGTGCTGTGATGCAATCAACTCTTTGGCTGCCAATCTCCTTTGGTCAGTGGAAAGTCAGTGCATGAGGCAGCTGATTTCTGGTGTTGCTCTCATTTGGAATGTAAATGAGTGTATTGTGTTTTGGCTGGGGTTGGTATGGTTCATAGATGTAATATGTATATTATCATTTATGTTTATTGGTGTGTGCCTGTGTGATGGTTCATAGATGTGATATGTTAATTATCATTTATTGGTGTGTGCCTGTGTGATGTGTGTGTTTATATGGAAATTTATTCATATTTGTTTTTATTTTAAAAACTTCTGAATTTCTGATTTATTGTTTACTGGCCCGCTGTTTGTAAAGGTTGAGGACCCCTGGTCTAATCTATTAAGATGGAAAATAACATATATAGTTACCCCAAGGCTTGCTACAAACTGCCTACATTTTGGGGACAGGTGAAATAACCATGAATGTCATCACTACATTCTAGTTGCAAAAAGAGTAAATGCATTTTTTTATTTTGTGCAAAAAAATATTTATATAACAAACAGCCCTTCCCCCTTAAATCATAGAGAGTTGAAAGTAGGACTACAAAATGTTTACTTTCGGTCGTTCAGATATTGATTAATTTGAATGTTGGTTGAATCTTCTTATCCTAATAGTCAATCATTGTAGTACAGCATAACATGTTTAATAGAGCAGCGGAGGAGCTAAAAGTTTTTATGTTCCTACTTGCTTATTTTTTAAGTTTTTATTAAATTAAAGTTTAAGATGTTGTTTAAATACAAGTTTTTCAAAACTTAAATCCTTTGTAACCTTTTGGAAGGAACAAGCTGAACTCTTTTTTGTATGTATGTTGATATGTAATTTTGTATGTTGGCAGCTGGTAAATACAATAGAAAATCTGGCAACTGCACTGGACCCAAACCCCAAAGAAGTCTTCCGTTCTAAGCCGTCTTTTTCTCCTGGACCTGGTTAGTATCTCTTATTAAAAGTTACCAAGCCCTGTGTTTCTCACTATAACCTTTATGGTTGTTCCTCTATGTTCGGCTCCCAGGCCCCACACCATGGAGCCATGGGTACTGCATGGTCCATGCACTGCACTGATGATGGCCAATGAGCCTGATACATCTGTATGCAGTTTAGAATAAATGTCTCTGTACTATAAGACTATATTTGCACTGTACACCAGCCATTCTGGTGGAGCATTTAACTGATGGGGTGTAAAGGAATGATTTGCATGGCTCCTCCCAATGTCCTGAAGTGAGGAATTTTTCCCATAACTTTTGGAATTAGTGATGGATTGAGACTTGTAAATACCTTCTGTTTTAAGAAGACTTGACTATGCAATGCTTCAGTTGAGAGCTTTACGATTATTTTAATCCCTTCTTACTATAACCTTCATGAATAATAAAAAAAACAGCTCCCTAAAGGAGTTTTGGTGCCAGACAGTCAGTGCCGTGGCGCTGGTGAGAAGGATAGGAAAAGGCAGGGAGGGGTGAGGGGGAAATACAGATATCTCCACACAGGTAACAATTTCTTATTTTCTATTTACCGTATTTTCCGGCGTATAAGACGACCCAACTTTTTCCGTTTAAATATAGAGTTTGGAGTATACTCACTGTATAAGACCACCCCTTCCAACGCACATCAAATAAAAATTAAAAAAACATCAGATTTGCTTTCAATATGGTAATTTAAATTCTTATGAAATGGGCAAACTGCCTGCAAGTCATGGGAAATCCCATGACCTTACATATGTCTACTCTAAATTTTCATTCCCAGATCTCCAACAACCTTAAAAGTGCTATTTTTTTTTAGTAATTTACATTCTTAATTTCACACCCCTACCTGCAACCTGTCATATTAATGTTTACCTGCGGTTATCCTAGTGACAAAATTGACAAAACTCTTTGAATAAGATGTATACGATCAAAAATTTTACTGAAATCATGTCACATGATACAGTGAAGATGTTTTAATGTGTTTGAGCTGCAATACCAGTTTCAGCCACTGGAGCCACAGCTTTTAGTGAGTACATCAGCTTCATCTTACACATTGAGGAGGGAGAGAGGGAGGGTGGATAAGGGGGCGCTTCCGATGTCTGACAGGCAGACTCCTCTGGCTCAGAAGTTTCAGCACTTGGCGTATAAGACGACCCCCGACTTTTGAGAAGATTTTACTGGGTTCAAAAGTCTTATACGCCAGAAAATACAGTACATATTGCTCCATTAATGAAGGGTTGGCTAGGTAGGCACAAAAGTTTGTCTGGTGGGTTTAGGTGCGCTTACATTACATAAGCTGATTACCGTATTTTTCGGACCATAAGACGCTCTTTTTCACCCGCAAAATTGGGGTCTTGCGTCTTATGGTCCGAATGTGTGACCCCCCGTGGCCACTCAGCCGCAGGTGGTCACACCTTGGCTTCACGCCAGCTCTTCCGGCACTGAGATTAGCCGGGGAGCTGGAGGAGCTGTCAGATGTGAGATGCCGGCCGGGGTCCGGCGCTCCCATCTGAACTGTGTTATTGCCTATGCCAGCAGAGCTCAGAGCCCAGCTGCCATAGGCAATGAAGAGAGAGATAGATGAACTGGCATTTTCCCTCTCTTCATCCATGGAAACTGCGATCACTCTGCAGCTCCCACGGACACAGTAACAGCCAGCGGGAGAGGAGAGCAGAGACTGAGAGGAGAGATTGCAGCTGTTGGCCCCCCCTTCCTGCCGATCAGTGTGGAGAATGACGTTGTGCTGAGAGTGTACTGCTGCTAGTGACACCTGCAGGCTGAATTTAATATTGCATTCATTGAATTCATTGCATTAACCCAATTGATTTGAAAACGTATTAAATCTTTTTTTCTCGTTTTCCTGCTCTAAAAAACTGGTTGCGTCTTATAGTGTGAAAAATACGGTAAGTCCTGGTGTGCATGTCTTTACACTCATTATAATATACTTTTTCTTCAGAGCGAACTTTCAATGAGATGGTATTGGAGGATTTGGACGAAGAGGAGGAGGAGTTTACATTGCCCAGTCCAGCACCTATAAAATTCCATGAACAGCCTCTAGAAGTCTCTTTCAATGGAAACTCTAAATCTCGTCCCTTTACAGGTACATCATTTGTTTCTTTGCCGTCTTAATTGTACCATTCACCCACAAATACTAGACATTAGAATAAATCATTTATCCATCATTACCCTGCACTTACCATATATTACCCCCCCCCCCCCCCCCAAATGAGGAGATCAGTGAGTCTTTTTTTGCAAATGTCCGAACACCAACATTTGTATAACAAATTTGTTAAGCATATGCTTAGCCTTAACAACTGAAAATCTTCCACTTACCCGTATAAACCCGCATATAAGCTTAGCTTTTCAAACAATGTGCTGAAAAAGCTCCCCTTGGCTTATACTCGAGTCAGGGTGCCACTTACCTGTCCCGGCTGGTCGCTGGTTCACAGGCATTGGCAGCCTCTGTGAATAATCCAATGCCTCCCGGGATTGGCTGGTGAAATGTAAACAGCACGGCAGTACCATCTAGTGGGCTATTATTTGTTACTTTTTTTTTTTTAAAACGTTGATGCTATTTGTTACTAGAAACTAATTTTGTACTGGAGAAGGTGGAATTTCAATTAGAAAACTCCACTACTTATGATTCAAACATGAAAATAAGTTTCCATTCCATGTACTTTTCCCAATAATAATAATAAAGACTTTTTAAATGGAAACTTATTTTCATGTTTAAATTATAAGTAGTTCCTTGAAAACCCATCCTGTCATAATGATAACCCTGTGTTCTCTTTATTGAAGTTGTGGCATTAAGATTCCACATGTTTGATTAATTCCTAGGGGCAATGGTGCTTTCTCTATATTTTTCTCATTTAGAAAACTCCACTATCTGACTTTGCACTTTCTCTCTTCTGCTTATACTTGAGTCAATACGTTTTCCCAGTTTTTATAGAATAAACTAGGTGTCTTGGCTTATATTTGGGTCAGCCTATACTTGAGTATATATGGTATTTGCCCCTGTTGCATACACAGAGAACTTATTAAGAAAGCCCTTCAAGGTAGAATTTCATAATTCTTAGATTGTGTCACTTGGATTCTTTTGTTTTTGTTGATATTGTGTTGAATTGTATTTGAACAACGATCTGTATTTTGTTTCACGTATAATGAAGATGTCACCTTATACGACTTAGTACAAGATGTCCCTAGGGAGTCATTGAGTAACTGTTTCTGGGTGTCTCTGGGTCACCTAGCAATGGCGAGCGGTGTATTAGGATCCGTCTCATTCTTACACAGGAGGAACTGAGATCACTAACACCTTCTTCTTGTTTTAGATCTGCAGCAGCACAGAAGCATCATGGAGAGAAGGTAATAGAATCTCCTGAGGCGATCGCATGATCCTTGTTTTTGTTTCTTAAATGTAGATTTTCTTGATAGATGTTTAAAACAATTCGTACAGTTTTATAAAATTGACTGACCATAGAAACTAAAGCAACTAGTCCTTTATATAGCATTAGGGACTCTGTGACATTATGCACAGTGGTTCCAAAACTTTGTATGCAAAGGAAGAGAGACATTTTTCCTAATCAAGAAAAGATTGGAAATTAGGTGACTTTTAACCTCCTGGGCGTTACAGGCTTTTCACAAAAATTTTTATGTTGCAAAAAGCCACTGCCGATGATTCCCCACTGTCCTCCCAGCTCTCTACACACTGCCAGCATCTATTTGATATTGATTGATTGATTGACAAAATAATATGCGTACACAATTTAATATTTTACATTTAAAACAATTGACATAACTATCATTATGTTATATGATTACAGATAGTTATTGGCACAGAAACCCGATGCGTTTCGCGTGTCATCACTTCCTCATTATCTGTGCTCTTTACTGGGTACAGCATTTGTTTCTGCTTTCTACTCATCCAGTGACCTTGCTAGTGTCAGCCTTCCAACGCGTTCTGTAGTCCACAGAGAGCAACTGTACCCTTACTATGCCAGCTCCCATATATGTAGTCCCTATACCTAGGTTTTTTGTCTTTTGGCCCCGGTCTGTCTGGATTTATGATGTGTACATCAAGCATCACTTCACTGGGAAGATGGCACAGAAACCTGCAGTATCTGGGTCTACCAATGAAGCTGGAGTCTTCCCAAACTTTCCCTGCAGGGGTCCCTTTGCTAGATAGGAACATTGTCAAACACCTTCCTTCAAATTACAGTTTCAGATTAAGGCGCCATTTTACATTTGCCCCCTAGCTGTGCCCCCCCCCATCCCCACCTTTACCTCCGCACCCCCCAGTTTGGGAACCACTGCATCATGGCAAAGTGTGATAATTTATGTACATTATTTGCATTCTGGAAAAGGAAGGAAAATAGCTTTGCTCTTGTGTATAATATTTTCCATTATTGGTTGGATATGGAATGAATACTGTGACCAAAACTGACCGGAGTCCATTCTTTAGCAGCAATGTAAGTGAGCAACTTCAGATGACTGGACTCAGCGACATCGCCGACATTCTGACTGATCTTATGGAGGGAGGGGTGTCTGCTTCTGAACTTGGGCTGGACGAAAAGCAGGCACAAGCCATCTCAAGGTACAGTAATCACTGTCTCACAATGATTGTAGGTACACAGAATTAATATTGGTATTAATATAAAAGTGTATCTGATGAAATGGATCTTTACCATTATAAAGAAAATCCAATTTCTAACCCTAAGTTTGTTAGGATGTCCATTTGTAGGCACTTAAATAATAAAAATAAGTATTTTTTTTTAGTAAATCTGTAGTCCTTCTAAGCAAAGAAAGGATTCTCAGCTTGTGTCCATTGCGTTCATCAGATGAATGGATTAGACACTGCTGTGTCACTGGTCATGTCCATTAAACATCAACACTTGGGGGGGGTGATAACTTTTTTTTTATTTAAAAATATAACATTTAAGCAACTTGAGCCATGGTTAAGGACATTTTGAAATTTCTGAGCTGTCTTTTGAAGTTCTTTTTATTAATCGATTACTAATACTGTAAATCATGTACAAGGTATATGAAAGTGTTCTGCATCTGACTTCTAATGTCTTCTTATGCTGTCCTGTAACATAGAAGATGTTGATTACTATATTCCTCACTCTAAGGTGCAAATTAAGAAAAAAATACAGAAATACGATTATTTATTGAACTTCCTGTGATCAATAGAACAGCACCCCAAAAGGCTGGGATTTGTTCCACTCTCTGGAGCCAAGCCAAAAGGCAATTGCCAGGTCTTAGTTCCAGTAAAGTGTGCAGGGCTGAATATTTAACATGTGTCGTTACACACACTAGCAGTACCCATTGTCTGAGTCCACTGACCAACTTATGAAGAGACACATTTTACAATCTGGCACTGACAACTTACCCATGAGCAGCTATTTACATATGGTTTGAGTCCTGAACACTCTGCTGGCACTAGACATTGTCTCCTGGCACTGGCCTTTTGGCTTGGCTGGTGGGAATGGAACAAAGCCATGTCTCCTGTGTGTATGTGAAGACTACATGGTCCAGTCCTACACACTTTGCTGGAACATGATGTTTCTTAATTTTATGTGTGTATGGCTGTGTTTTCTGGTACTTTTCTCATCAAGATGATGGTATATGTCTTATGGTCCGGACATCTTATAGTGCAGGAACCTGCATCTAATAAGCAGCACAGGAAGACAATGTGCTGCAGTTCTGCTGGATATCACATGTTATCATTTCCCTGGGTTGTATAACAAAGCACAGCCTGGACTTGTTAAAGGAATTATTCATGTCTATGCTGAAGGTATAACAGCTGCTTTGTCCTGTTAGGCAAAGACTTCGAAATGGTGCAAAGAGGAGCCAGAAGGACAGGGCAGAACTGCAGATGTGGATGAAGAAGAAGCAGAGGGAGCGCCTGGCTGAACACAAGAAGAAGCTGGAAGAACTAAGAGAGAGAGAACACAACCCATTTCAGCCACAGCACCAAGCTGTACGTATATTGATATTTTTACTTATTTATGGACCTATTCTACATCTTCAGAAAGTTTGGTGATTATCCCATGTTCAGGTGCTTTGCAATCAACCCACAAAGTAGAACTGGTTGAAATAAAAAAAAATCGATCATCTTTATTAGATACTCCGCACTCCACATGAAAATCACAGTACAACACTGACTCCCCTGGAGGTCTCCTCCTCTGTGACACGCTTCACTCCAACTGGGGGGCTTATTTGTAGAGATCCACATATACAGCCAACTAATATTCAATATTTAGACACACATCCAGAACTAAGCTTTACAGCAGACTTCTCTCCATTGTAGGCGTAACTGCTTACAAGCTCGAAATCATATTTTAAACTTTACATCTAATCCTTATAAACAGGTAAAATAAACTTTTAGGACTCAAGAAACTTAAGTTCCACATGTGATGCTATGTGCATACCTGGGCTTGTTTAATTAAGATGTGAGAACAGAGTCTTGGTAAACACTAGACTGAGGCCTAGTGGGGACTTTTAAGGCACAATTAATCAAGAAAAGTTACAATATATAGGATTTATCCCAAAATGTATTAAACAACCAAAGTCATATCACAAGCAACTGCCAACGGTCTTCCTGAGAGGACAGGATCCAGGTGGTGACACTGTTATGTTTCCCAATTTTTTTGTATAATTATAAGATAGATAATAGAAACCGTGTATCACTTATGTTCCAAATTCATCAGTAACTCAAACATGACTAAAACTACCTTTTTTTCATTTCCAGAATACTTCTGTTTCTTCAAAATCAATACAACAAACACAGAGATTGAAGAATGAGAGAGACCAGTAAGTCGTGTGCTTTGTGTTAAATTATTCTGCCACCAACCACTATTGCTATGGGTTATTGTTGGGGTCATTGACACCAATTCTAGGGGGCTGCTTTCTTTCTCAGTCATTTTGGGATGCACAGACAATGAACAATAACAACAATAACATGGGGTAGATCTTTTCCTTCTACATAGTACATGCTGGGACTTGTGCTGTTTTCCCAGCTGTTCAGCCACATTTCACTTAACTCCAGAAGTCCTGACCACTCCGTTATCTATGGTATATGGAGAATCAGTGAGAAGGTTTTCTAGAGCTGCTCACTTTAAATAAATGTAATGAGAAGAGACATACAACTCGGTAGGAAAATATAATAATGTTCGTTGTTGAGCAATGGAGGAAACAAGTGTTTTCAGATTAAGTGGATCAGGTGATGGAAGCATGAACATTCAATAATATTTAAATGATTTCTAGTATTACAGCTGAGTTTGTCACATGTTTTGTCAACTTCCCAGCCTCCACTTAAGGGGGCCTGGATATGTTTTACTTGCTCCCCCTCCTATGAAAGGCCATAAGCTACTTGAAACAGTCCTGATTAAAAGTTTAAGACCACTTGAAAAATGGCAAAGAATCATATTTTACATTGTTGGATCTTATCAAGGTTCCAAGTAGAGCTTAAACGTGCAACAAGAAGAAATGGGAGTGAGACAGAACATTTTGTGAGCATTCAATTTAATGAAAACAATAAGTAAACTTAAACAGGCTGTTTTACAGCTGATCAAAAGTTTAGGACCACATGCCTTTAAAGGCCGAATCTGTGCAAAGATGTGGATTCATTGTCATTATCTGTCCGGTAGTCACACGTTGTGATGGCAAAGGCAAAAAAACTCTCCCTTTAGAACGTGGTCGGGTTGTTGAACTGCAGTCATTTGGTCATTTGGAATTTCTTAAATGATCCTGAGGGTTATGGAACAAATAAGTAAATATGATTACTTGCCATTTTTCAAGTGGTCTTATACAGTCCTGATCAAAAGTTTATCTCCCCCCTATCCTCTTCTTCTTTCATTCTTCTCTTGAATCTGTTTACATCTTCTGCTTATTGACATCTGATCTGTCTTTTTTTTTACATCTTCTGTTTATTGACATCTTATCTTTCTATCATTTACATTTTCTGTTTATTGATATCAGATCTATCATTTACATCTTCTGTTGGCAATTTACTACTGTTTAGTTGATGATGGTAATATACCTGAGTACTACCACTTAACCTCTGAATTATTAACGTCCCAGTGTAAACATATAGCACGATAGTCTGTTTTCTTTATGTTTCCAGAATGCTTTTGTCTGAGCATCACAATCACAGAGTATCAGATGCAATGAATCTCATGCAAGAGATGTTATCAAGTTCTCATCTGGTGAATACCAAACCCAGCAGGTCCCAGGGGGGTGTCCAGGCCTCTGTGAGGTAAGTTACTTCTTTCTCTTTTGTCTGGTGTAATTTGCAGAAGCTGCATGCAATAAAATTATGCAATGCTTTCTTACTCTTTCTTACATGCATTTATTTTATCAATATTGAACCCAGGAGGTTGGTCCGTATAAATTGTGAAAGCCCAGCCTTGGCCAGCCTTATCTGGTGAATCGGCTCCCATTATCTAGCTCGCTCAATGCATGAGAGAACATATCCGAAGTGTTATACATTCTTTTTCTTATATATTTCATTGCTGTAGGTCTCGCACTGGAGCTCACAGGTTGTCCTCTGGCCGCAATGAGAAATGCCGTCCAGTCTTCAGATCTGGGACACTACAGCCAAAGTCCACGTCTTCCCCTTTACGGACACAGACCCGAGGTAAGAAGGAACTAGTTGTGAGATTTTGTTGCTTTGTACGTTAAGAAAACAACTGCCGAGGGTGCAGGTCAACTGCTAACTGTTAAACTCTCCTATTGAGAAATGATTCAATGTTTGATGACACTTATTATAAAACTGAAACCTGTATGCAGGTCAGGACTTGCCATTGTGCTTCTAACTGTTTCCAGGTGATTTATTCAAACTACTGAAATGAGAGACCAACCAGGCAACTAGCATTTTCTGCAAGTAGATACGTCTGTGATATACTGAATGACGATATACAGCAGTGTTTACAAGTTCACATACCTTGAGTAAACACAGATGTTTGACAAATGGCTTCAGCCAACAATAATAGAAATGTTTTGTGTTATCATTCATTCTACCACCAAAAATCTATGTTTCTAAAAATAGAAATAGAAGTGCCGATAATAGGATTGCAATAAAAAAAAACAAAAAAACTTACCTGTAATGAGCAATTCAAGAAGATATTCCCACAGCTCTCCCTCACTTCTGGGTTCTAATCTGCAACGCAAGGCAACATGTTGCAAGAGCGCTTTGTTTTCTGGGTAATCCTGTGATTCAAGTAATTATATTGAGGCAAATTCCCATAGAAGTTCATTGAACTGGGGTGCAATATCACGGGTGGCCACTCAATGATCTTCTATGGGAATTTGCCTCAATATAATTATGTAAATCACAAGTTTACCCAGAAAACAAAGTGCTCTTGTGACGTGCTGCCCTGCAGAGACTAGAACCCGGAAGTAATGGGGTCTGCGGGATTATCTTCTTTGCTCATTACAGGTAAGTGTTTTTTTTTTTGATTTTGTAATGCAATCCTCCCTATTATCGGCACTTCTAGTGCCATTCATGAAAATAAAGATTTCTGGAGGTAGGTCCGCTTTAAGAAATAACCTGTGGCTGTGTAAATCAAGCTTGCCATAGTGAGCAGATTCTTAGAAGAAACATCTACTAACAGAAATATGGAAAGGTCTGTTGCTGACTTGTATGACAATTGCCTGGCTGTCTGATTCAATGAAGTCTTACCAAGATCTTGTTTTAAAAATATCAGTTTCCTGGTTCCAGTGATGCTTTCGTGTTGCTGTCTAAACCGACCGGGGACCTTTTCAGTTTGTCCGATCTGGGCTCACACATTACAATATAAGTGTGGGGGAAATGTCTCTGGAGTTGAGGACAAAAGCTATTCATACACTTAGATTCAATCATGTTATGCAATTTAAATATTGACCTACGGTCTAAGGCCATGTGTCCACTGCTTTTTTCCTGCGCTGGACACAGCGTGGGCCATTTGCAGATGGATTTCCCTCGACTTGCAGAAAGATGACCTGTGGCTTAGGGTGTGTTAACAAAGCATAGCAAAGACGCAGAAAACGTCAGCGCCTGAACAGCATCAGGTGCTGCTTTTCTGCGTCCTGCAGACACAGCTGCACTGCAATGAAGACAAGGCAGCGGGTGCGCCACTTAGATAATGCAGAGTTGACACTACCCCATTCATTAGAATTGGAAGTAACCTCTCTGCGTCTTTTTCCCAAAGAACACAAACCCTAACATTGATCGATTATAACACCACACAGTGTGATCGAATTACACACGATCGATTACTTCTGTTTAGCAGCGTCGTTAATGCTCTACAGGCGCCCCCTGTGGCTGGAAGTGTTTATTACACAGTTAGTAAGCTTCCCGCACCGATCCTTAGTGCAGTCGCATACAAATCGATCGGATTACATAAAAGACCCATAAGATTCTTGTGAGATCCTGGTGTTGCGGGAAACTATTTTTTAAGTCAATCGTTCGGAAATATTGAACCGTGTATGGCCACCATAACATAACTTTAAGGTTCATTACTCTAGCTACCTTTTAAAATGTGGTTATTGCATGTTGGCTCTGCTGATGTACCAATTCTTCTCCCTTCCTTATACTCAGGAACCGCCACGTTTGTTCTTCCAAAGAGCACGTCTGAGCCCGTCCTCCGACCCCGCAGTGTGCTCAGCTATGCTATCAATAGGAGATATGGTAAGGGGGCTCGTGGTGCTGAATATTACTTCTATCATTCATGTATAAATGAAAGGAGACTGATAATCAGATCCAATCCATCTATAATTCTTCTATAACAGGGTTCCTGTAAACGCGATACCACTATTAACCCTTCTTCGACTATACGGCTCAGGAGAATTTTTTTCTGTAGACGGTAATACAGCCGTATAGTTTCTTTTTTACATCCTGCCTACAATTACTAAGTAACTGGCAGCAGTCTGACACTGTGACAGAATTCTGTGTTCAGGACGGTCTGGTTAGTGCTGGGAGTTCCACATGTATCAGGGAACTTATTATTACAGATTTCTAAATGGCAGATTTATAGAAACTACTAAATACTGTGTGTAGGTACATCTTCTAGGCTTCTTGATTTAGCAGAGATTTATGTTCCTATTACATTTGATCCTTACCTCACAGGGTACTGACACCAGATACTTAAAGCAACCTAAGCTCAGAAACTAAAAAACACCCACAAAATTTTTTTCCACCTACCTCTGAGCTGTCCTGATGGTTTAAAGTCACAAATCCCAAAATAATATACTTACCTGCTCTGATCTCATCTGTGGAAGTCGCCATGTTTATCCCAGTCTTCTGGTGTTACTAGCTGCAGTAACATGTATGGCCACTGGGGTTGCCCCATATAATGGATTTTTATGGCAAACACAGCAGCCTAAAAGACCTTCATAGACATGTGATGAGGTGACAGCTTTCTATATCCGGAGTAACTCTGAGAACCACTGCAGAGAGGGAAGGGACGACGAGGGACATCCATAAACATCTGATTACAGGTAAGGATCTTTTAAACTTTTTTTTTTTTTACAGATTTTAGGGTTTACCAGCAATGACACACAGTACAACAAGTAAGTTTAGGTGCTTTTTAATTTTACCATGATAAGAGAAGTAGCATATGCCTAGCAAAACAAACCATACGTCATTTATTATAAAACAAGTTGCCTCTTTTCCTTCCTCCAGATCCCACTCTACCAGGAGATCGCATCTCTCAGATTACTCGTCGGGGGATGTTAACTGGAAGAAACAAGACTAACATCGGCAGTAAAACTACAAAACCTCTTAAAAGCACAACAAGGCTGTTTAAACCATTACACCAAGGTAAGACCTCGCAGTAATAATTATTCCAGAGCCACTGAAGTGAGTGACACTGAATTTTGTAACGATATCCATCTAAAGATGGGATATGCTGGGCAGACAGGACACTTTTAGGTCTACCAACAACTATGTAGTGCCGGGTCCTCCCTGATAGAATACATAGTGAT
>CM070032.1:15600065-15626177 GCA_036250615.1 Ptychadena robeensis
GGAGGGGGGGGGGGGGCTTAAAGTTTTACTTCTGCCTTGCATAACATAGATGTGTTAGGGGTCCTGTACACAGTGGTAGATAAGCAAAGTTATAAAGATATGAAAAGCCCATCCCAACGTAGATCTTACATCCAGGTATTGTTTTGCGATACTCCTCTTGGTGTCATTGGTAATCTTTGCGGATGTCATGTCTCTCTTTAGAAATTCCACCGTTTGCTTGGGGCTAAAATGGACCGCTGTTTTCCTGTTGATGGCCTTGTCGTACACTTTTGCTGACTCCGACGGTGAATACTTCTGGATTTTACTGGGTTAAACAAATGTTAAAATGAATTAAAACTAATAAATGTTTTCTTTTAGGCAATGCACATTAGAAACATTGTGAAATTCTGAGATACCTATACAGAGACTTATCCATCCTGACAATACAGCGGCGTACAGAAGATTATGGCAGAGTAAACTGTACTCTGCCACTTGCTTCTTCCGCATTCCCTCCACACGTGGGCAAGAAAAAGCAACCCCTCTTCATGGAGGTCTTTATGGCGTCCCCTGGGCTCTTCAGCGTCACTGATGACGCGGGGCCAGAAGGCATCAGCGAGCTTGCAGCGATGCAGAATCACTGTGGGCCTGTACAACACATTAACGTACTGGGTTCGGGCATCATACCCAGAGGGTTAATTGGTAGTTCTGCATTGTATGTGCAGACTGTCGCCATCACCCAGACGCTCGGAGGCACATAAATGGGTGTGTTGTGACATGAGCAATCCACAACCGATACGTTTTCGTGTGTGGTTTTCTAGTAGAAATTTTACAGCACAGTATTGCAAATACCATGTCCTTAACTGACAGAAACCGCACTACCCGGAATAGCGGGCAAACTGTGGGTAGGAACCATGGACACATCACCTGTGTTTAATGGGGCTTCCTAGTTTAGACCCAGCGAAAAGTCGATGACCCTGTACACAGGTCATCAAACGTTTAGAACTCTTATTGCTTGGGATTGGTAAATACCTGTCTGAGAATCCGCACAGATTTTTTAAATGTTGCTTTAACATCAAAAGTAAAAGGATTCCTTGTGACGCATTTGCGAAGTCGATGAGAGGAGCAGCATTGTCGGGCAGACAACTGAGGATGTAATCTACATCATTCTCGTCTTCTGAATCGGAATCCGCTGCCCCTCGCCGCCTTGATTTCCTCGGCCGGATAACTTCCTCCTCGCTTTCACTGCCGCTTTCGTCTTCCGATGATTTTGCTTTCGCCTTTTTCTTGGGCTTTCCTCCTTTTACCATTGACTGGAGAAAAAAGAAAAACTTGTCAGTTTTGCGCTTAAAAAATATCAGTATTGGAATCAAAAAAATGTTTGCTAATCCCACCTTTATAAAAAACGCTTGTTATCTATTCAATAGACTGGGAAAAAGTGAGACGCCCTTGAATTTCTTTTGGGTACTTCTTCGTACCTTGCGGTAACAGCAAAGGTTTTGGCGATTGGCACCCCAGGTTTAATCAGCTGTGAGATTTAACCTCCTGGGCATTACAGGCTTAAATGGCGCAAAAATCTGCTGGCCAGGCATTTGTGGCGGAGTACAATGCGCCATGATTCCCCGCTGTCCTTCCAGCTCTCTACACACTGCCGGTGTCAAATAGACGCTAGCGCTGTGGGGAGAGGCGACTGCCCCATCCATCATCATGGAGGTCTATGGCACCCCACTTGGGCCGGAAAGGTTGCAGGCTCACGAAGAGCCGGCGATCGCGACTCATCCCGTACTGGCTTCGGGCATAATGTGCAGGAGGTTAGAAATACATATTCGCAGCAAAAGCACAGGGGCTATATTGGGGGGGGGGGGGGGGGGGGGGGGGGGGGGGGGGGGGGGGGGGGGGGGGGGGGGGGGATTACTCACCTCTCTAAATGACTGCAGAAGATTACTACCCGAAACCGATAACGTAATATCTATGTGGTGCATAATGAACAGTGGCTCCTCTTGAGTTTGATATGGAAAACAAGCTAGATTGTCCGCTATGTACAAAAGCATGGTGACATCCGTTTTCTGCAGAGAAAAACAAAACATGTTTAATGCACAAATAGGGTACCACAGCTGCCTCTATAAATATGTCTGTCAATTGAGATCCACTTCTATTTCTGTTCTTATAGTTTCTGTATGACCATCAAGGGGGCCTGTATGACCACCAGCTAGGGGGCTAAGGGAGGTAAAAGCAGAAAGCCAACCATGGAGGCAATTCATGTCTCTGCATGTGTGTAGTGTGTGTCTCTATGTGAATGATTCTTGTCTCTGCATGTGTCGAGTGTGTGTCTCTATGTGAATGATTCATGTCTCTGCATGCGTGTGGTGTGTGTATGTGCATGATTCATGTCTCTGCATGTGTGTAGTGTGTGTCTCTATGTGAATGATTTATGTCTCTGCATGAGTGTAGTGTGTGTGTGTCTCTCTATGTGAATGATGAATGTTTCTGTATGATGATGTGAAAATGAAATAAACTTGTATAAACAATATAATAAATTTCCCACTAGTAAGAGTACATGATACCACAATGCACATACAGCTAACTGTAACATGGCCCCGAGTCTGAAATAGTGTCGTTTGAATGGGGCTGAGGGGGCTCAATAATATTCCTTTCGAGAAAAGGGGGGCCCCTGCAGGGAACATTTGAGAACCACAGACATAGAGGAAACAAAAAAAAAGCCCAAAAAAGGTTTAATATTTCCTTCAAAAATATAGCAGCCAAGTCACAGATTGTTTGCATACCGAAGCATCGTCAAAGAGGTTGAGCAATGCGATCAGGAAAGCTCGTCGGTGTTGTCGGTTCCCCCGAATCATAGAATAGAGATGGGCGCACAGGGCACTGGTGGACTCGTCCTGCCGAAAACCACGCACCATGCGCTTTGCATCAGAAATGATCGCTTGCTGGACCTGGTATGACATTTTTATGCCAGCCACTGCTTTCATCTGAAATAAAGAAAACATTATAGAGCAACCAGCTACCCAGATACATTACTTCATATAGCAACTTCATGTTTGGAACTCACATGGATGAATCCAGTGTATTTCTTGTCGATCTCTACCAGCTGCTGATCTGCTTTGTTCCGCATGGACGGCTCGGGGTCTGTGCCCATAGCAATAAGGTACGGTACACACTAAAAAAAAATGGAACAAAAGAGTAAAGCCAAACGTGATCATTTAGTAGATTGGGATCAAATTCTTTAAAGTCATTTGACCAAACCAAATATATTTTAAGAAAACATTACAAGCTTTATAAGCAAGCTATAAGAAGGCAAAAAAAAATAATAAAAAACCTCCCCCACCCACTGATTATTATCTAAGCAAAGGGGTATATAGGCCACAAGCAGAAGAGCATCATCCTTCTGTTATCATGGTGTCTAACCTTTTATAGCAGGGGGGTAAAGCTCAAATACACACACATTCCAGACAAAAAGTGACAGGCCAACATGCTATGCGCTGGACATGTACACAGGCACATTGGACTTGGCGTCAATGTCAACAAAGTTAGCAGTGTTAAGGAGTCCACTGAATAAGCATTGGTGAGTCCATCAGACTGCAGGGAAGGCAGGTCCTATCACATCTGCCGCATCTACCAGAGGGCAAAAGTATATGGTTGGTGGGGAAAAGTTGGCCTGCACATAAGTCATAGGACACCTTTGTTCTTGAGCAGTGGTTGCCAAACTGTGTTTAAATAGGGAGGGGGGCTCGATAATGTTGCTAAACAGAAAAGGGGGGCCCTGCAAGGAAAGTTTGGGTCCCACTGTTCTAGAGTCTACACCCCAGTGGTATGCAGTTCCCCAATTATTCCCCCTTCTCATGGATAATTAGCCCTACCATGCAAAGTAGGCATTTAAATTGACTACAATCTCCAGTGGTACAGATTGCTGCATTTAGCCCAAATCTGAATTGTTTGTTATACAATAAATAAATGTGTCTATTACATACATAAGATTTGGTAAACCTAGAAATAAAAAGGAAGCATAAAACATTTAACATCCACTGAACTTTACAGGCATATCTCACCTGTACAGGATGAATGAGACCTTGGTTGAGAGTCAAAGCGATGACATTAAGAGCAAAGTGCCGCACGCTAGACTGCTTGTGGAAGAAGGACTCCAAGACCTGTTTGAGGTAAAGCTGCATAATAGAGCTGCTCATCCCTGAGGAAATATCTCCCATCTCTTTCAGATCCTCCTGCTTTGAAACCTTTTTCCCTGATATAAGAGGATAAAAAGTTACAGTAGGCAACATAGGAAGTGCCGATTTGTGAGAGATGGTTCTAGATTTGTATTGTTAGTGTCGTTTCATAGACCTGCTAAGAAACTACTCACAGTCTCTATCTGCCTGCTGCATTCGCGTGTCTTCCTCTTGCAGATAAGTCTGGAGATTCTTCAAAACTTGGATTTTAAGGTTTACGGAGCTGCTTTTGTCAGACAGGATATTATTGTACAGGTTTTTTACATCTGCCTCAAACATGAGAATTGGATGCATAATGAAGGTAAACCCTGTAAAAAGAAATAAAAGAACATTAATGTTTCAGAGTAAAATTACTTATACACAGATTGATACACCGCGGCACGTGACATCATCGAATGGATGTCCCCATTCAGAGTAATAGTGATGGAACAGGGATTTTTTACCAAGATGTTGGATACCTGTTCCATGGATTTTTCTATGGAGTGGGACCGATCACTCCAAGTAAGCTGGGTTTGGTTCCTGAACGATCGCCGCATATGCACACGGAGAGGGCTCGTCCAGGAACCTGTATATGGGTACCTTAAGTCTTAAAATTTTTACATGTCAAATAAACCACCTAGGACAAGGACAGATGGCCAAGCCATTGATTGCTTTTCTTTATTAAGATGAAGCCCATTGTTTTCTCCTCTTAACACAAGGCTGTACTACCACAGGCCATTTTATTTTATTTTTTTTGCTTGCCTGTATTAACCTCCCTGCCGTTCCCAGCTCTGACCTGTCAGAACAGCAGTGGACAAGCTGGGTTTGTCATTCAGCAATCTGAGACACAGGAGAGCAAACTCACTGCTCTGCGTGTCTCTGATCTAATGTAGAGGCAGCAGCAGGGGAACGGTAATAATGATGTGAAGCACAGAGAAGAAACTGATGCAGGGCCCATGTGTCCACTTACCATTACTAAGATTTTCGTGTATAACAGATTAAATAAGAATATATCTATCTTAATAGCCATTTGCCATCCAATACCATTAAAACCTGGGTTTTAATAATGTGCAAAAAAAGTTACAACATACTCAATTATATTTATAAAATAATGCACATAAAAATCTGAAATGCCAGTCAAGTTTTTGAAGGCACGTGGTAGCCTTAGATTTAATTGCAAAGTCCTTCAACAGCTACAATAGCCCAATGTCTATTACGGCTTCTCTGTTGGCCGCAGAGAGTTTTTTCAATCAGTTGTTTTATACATAACGCAATACTTTTAATAGTTCAGAGCCCATTCACACTATATGCATTTTTTTTAATGCATGTGTTTCTGCATATATACAAAAATGCATGTGTTTTTCACATAAAACCTGCGTTTTGCATTTGTGTTTTTGAACAAATGAATGAAAAATGCAGGAAAAATAAATAAATAAATGCATACAGCGGTGAATTTTTAAAAACACATGCAGAATCATTATCTTCCTTACCAAGTCCGATGATCGCTTTTGTCTGCACTTCTTCATCTGTATGCTTCGTAAAATACAACAGCAGCTCCAGCACCTTGTCTTTTATGTTAACCTGCGATAAAAATAAATACAATTAAACAGTTCTGTTTAAAATGTTAAACAAAATAACAAAAATAAAGTTGAAAGAGGATGTATATATACAGTGGGTTCATTCAAATAAGGTTGAAAGTTTTGATAGAAGGAAATGGACAAACAAAAGAAAAAAAAATAAAATGTTACAAACCGAGATATTTACTTTGCTGCCACCCTTGAAGTCTTCTTGATCAAAATCAAAATGCCGGCAAAGTGCGCCAACAGTAAACAGCGACCGCAGGAGAGCCGATTTGTTTGTTGTTAGAACAGTACTGTTTACGTCCTCTTGATGTTCTGTTTTTAGCTTCATAAGTGCACCTAGGGAAAAAATAAACACAATACTCCAATATTTTTATATTTATAACAGAAGAATTCTGCATTCATTCTGAAATCAAAATGTAACAGAATGCAAGCTTTAAATTAGAAGAGCCAAAGAAAACTAGATTCTCAGTAGCAGAAAACTATATCTTATAATTTAAACTGCATGTAAGAACTCAATCCAAATGGATAGATTTAAAAAAATATTATTCTAATGTCATCAACTTACCATAATATCTATTAAAACACGCCCAGACAAACTTATAATTTTGTGTTACTTTGTTTACAACAGCCCCAAGGCAGCTCACACAATGCTGTACCACCTGAAAGACACAGCAGGATTTAGTTAAGAGGACAATGACACAGATTAACATGTGAGAAAAGTAATACCGGTTTACCCATAGGCACCAAAATAAGTCTATTGAGTGTTGTTTAAATAAACAAATTGATTAAGATGCAAATATAAATGTGAACACAGGGCAACAAAGAAGAAAAAAAATCAAGGGACTGCGTTACAAAGAGATGGGAAAGAGCAGAGTTTAGCTGCTATTCATCAACAGTGAATACAAAAAGCTTACACTGAAAACCCAAGACTTTCCATTACAAGAGACTGCTATGTGCAACACTAAATCACACTTCAGAAAACAAGGGGAGGTATCATGTCCAGTTTGTCAGCAGCCAGACATGAAAACACAAATCCATTTAATGTTCTTGTAAAATGCCATTTTAGATATGGGATTCAGAAGCTAAAGCATACGGTAAACAATAAAGGGCTGCAAAATAAAATACATAAATAAAAACTGGGTTCAAAACTAAACTTGTAGAATGTTGGGAGGGTGAATAGCCCAGAAAATATCAGGCTACAACAAGAGACCACAGAAATAAACTGACTCCTTGTGAAGCTCGTCTTACTAAAGTCTTAATAAAAATGAAATATTGTACTCTACTACGTGTCCTTGCAGTCTATTGGGAAAATGATTACCGTATATACTCGAATATTATTATGCAATTAACATTATTATGCAATTAACCCAAAAATATCCAAGGTCGATATTGGCCCTAACTTTGCCAGCACCAGTACCATACCACTGCTGACAGTAAAGTGTTAAACTGTGTATCAACCTATGGTCATCTTACAAATAAGAAAAGAAGCAGCCAACATATGAATCCGCCATTAAGCCCTCCACACTAAACAAAAAGTGAACAAAATGTTAAGTTACAGATACGTCCCCATAATCTGTTAGGCAACATTTACACAGCCGTCTACTGGACCGCAGCATCCTGGAAACGACCGGGCGCTGCAGAAGCAGTCCAAAATCTGACTGGTGGATGCCTCAGGCGGCATAAGCTGGACGGTTGCACTTATTGCTCATTAACTGTAAGGTTGACAACCCCCTTTGTAAATGAGCCTTCAATCATGAGATTTGTTTTGAACAATTAGAAATAGAAAACACAGGGTGTACCCAGACGTTCGGTACAACAAAACATGACACTTATGCTTCTTACAGTCATGCCATATTTGATGATTAGCTTCATTAGATCTTCTTCTATTGTGGCAAGGAACGTCTCGCTAGGGTGCTCCATCAATGGCACGACAAGTTCCAAAATTTTCGCAACATTGCATATCACCATGAAGTCATTCTGATTCTGAGGATTACAAAAAATGTATTCAGGTCAAAATATTAATATTTGTGGATATTTTGGATAAATAAGATGCTGTCTAAATTAATCAAAGAGGAAGGTGGGACTGTACCCTGGTAATAAGGGGGATGTAAAACTAAGCAGAGCAAAGGGATTGCTTGAAAGGGAAACCTTAGATTGGAACCAAATTTATCAAAGTCCAGAGCAAACAGAACCCAAACCTTTAACTTGTGTCTATAATGAAAATTAATCTGTGGGAAAGGGGAGAGTATCACTGAAGTTGCAGGATATTTTACCAACTGCCAGCAAGACTTTGGAGACATTATTCCTTCATCTACTTGTAACTGTAAATTTGACAATAAATTTTTTTCATAGAAATGTTCAGAAGTACAGTCACATTTAACAGTAGTAAGGGCTTGTTTCCACTAATGCGGCCTCAGGCCACAAGATTACCGCCGCTTAGATTCGCCCCCGCTAAGAACCGAATCTTATGCGGTTGTAAGCTGGGGCCAATCACATCTATGGCCGCGGTCAGTGCTGGGCGGCCACCCAAAAACTCGGTCGACCGTGTTTTTAGGTGGCGGCCACCCCCTTACCGCGGCAGGGGACTAGCCCATTAAACTACATGGCCGCCCTTGTAGTCAACCGCGGGCTTCCACTGTAGTGGAAACAAGCCCTAAGGATTGCAGCTGGATAGTACACTTCGGTCTACACGTTAATAGTGCAGTACAAAATATCACCACTAGATGGGGGAAGATACAAAATTATAGGACAGGAGCGCCCACTAGATAGATCAGGATCAACAGGTTGGTACCATGAGTAGGTCACAGACCCCAAGCTTTTACATTTAAAAAAAACAAAAACAATTTAAACAAAAAAGGTCAAAAATAATACATGTTAATGCTATTATGCTAGGTACACAATATATTTTTTAAATATAAAGTATATGTACTCACTGAATATATAAATAAATGTATGTTTACCATTTTTATTGCTGGGAGATCATGTTTTGTCAATTTAAAAAGTATCGCACAAGCCAAAAAAGTATGTGCACCACTGTTTTAGGGTTTCCAACCTCTCCACTAACTTACCGGTATGTAAATACGCTTTTTAGGTAGACAATATCGGTCATATCTGTCATTGACACAAACTTTTCTTGCCATCTCCATGAAATTAAAACTTTTCTTATATTTTTATGCAGGTTTGTAATTTAGTAACATATGTTTAACCAAGCCAGTCTGTGTTAGGGTTCTTTTAGACGGGCATTTGCAAGGTTGTTTTCTGGTCTACCCCATTTCTCAGAATGACACATGAGGATCAGAAGGGGTTACTAAAATGTTAATCACACCCCCTCTGTGTCTCCTGTGCCATTTTGATCCCCCCACCCTGATTACCCCAGTGCCGTATTTTTCTTCATGGAAAAATTAGACATCACCCGAAAATAAGACGTAGGGCATCTTTGGGAGCAAAAATTATTATAAGACACTGTCTTATTTTCCGGGAAAAATGGTATTAAGCGACCAGAAAAGGGCCTTTCATTAAGTTTAAAATTGAAGTAAATGAGGGTGTTTAAAGAACAGAAAATTTATAAAACGTTGTTAATCAGGCAGCAAATTTTCTGATGGTTTTTTTTTTTTTATACGCCTTCTGTTGTGTTCTGAAGGTCGTTTGGTTGGTAGACAATCCCATTGACTTCAATTGAGAAGCTCTGAAAGCGCCTTCAGCACGTTGCAGAGCTCCTAGGCTTTAAATTGTTTGTACTGGCTGTACAGACATCTGTGCTTTGAAAGCGCCATTAACGCTTTCTGCCACAGGGGGGCGCCTGCAAAGCATTAACAAATATTGTTCAACACACATGTAAATGCACCTTTCCTGCAAAAGAAATAAGAGTAAACATTCTCAGACATATTACTTACACTACATTTAGTGGTAAGGTATGGCTGCATGGTCATCGCATGTTTCACCATCAGCTGGGGCCTTATTTTGCTGAACAAGAACAGAGTGGTAATGCAAGACACCAACCGTCCCGAATTTACACCCTTGTTATCAGAGTCTGCAAATGTAAAAAAAATCTAGTTGAAATCTTTTCCTAAATTTCTTTTAACATAAAGATGTGAATAGAAAAACAAAAAGGTCATTGTACCTGCCATTGACTCCTCATACTTCAGTATGTGTTCTACTAAATTGTCAACCAGCTGCGTACAGGCTTTCTTCACAGGTTTGTATGAGGCATCCTCTTCCGATTTTAAAAGCTGAGGAACACAAGATGATTCATTAAAAACACAGTCCCTGGCAGTGGATGCTGGGCATGGGCAGTGATGATTTACTTACATTTTGAAGAAGCTGTTCGAACCAATCATAACCAGTGTCCTTGCAAGCTGCAACCTACACAAAGGTCATCAGAAATCACATCAAATCAGTGTATTTGTTTTCCAGGAGACAGGTTCTCTATTGCTTCAAGTTTCACTTACCACATCCGTTATGTTGAGGATCTTTCTGGTCATTGCCACTTTATCTTTTTCAGGGGTTGGAGAGAACCAGAGTTTCTGGAATGTTTCATTTACTAGTTTCTAAATGGAAGAAAGGAAAGCTGATGAATGGTATTTTTGCTCCAAAATGTCAAAGTGTAGCTCTCAGTAAACTAGAAATCAGTGGTCCTTCTGGAAGCAGAACCAAACACTGGGGGGTAAGGCTAGGGCTTCACCATGCGCTTGGATGCAAAGACCTCAGCACATGCAACAACTAACTCCGTTAGGGCCACGTTCTCGGGCGCGCTACATAGAGCGGCTGATAATACGGCCCTTTTAAATGACATTGCTGACGTATGACTAACATGCCCAGACACGTTAGTCATACGTCATTATGACAAGTAAAATTGACAGTCAGTAGACGCGCCATCCGTCAAGCCTCCGTTGCATTCATGTGGACCTGGAGCTCCGCATCGACATTAATGTGACGGAGGCTTGGACTGACAGATCAATTGGCCAGCTTGTGTGCTACGGTTAATGCAAGGATTTTAGCACAAGTGGAGCCCTAGCCTTAAGGTATTCATCATAAAGGATCCTTTACATATGATAGCCGCTGCCTCCCCCACTGCGCTATTATTATTAACATTTATTTATATAGCGCCAACATATTACACAGCGCTGTACAATACATAAAAATCGGCACTTGTACACGTGCATATTGCGAACACAGTGTGTGTTGTTCAATCATCAAAAAAAATTCCGCTTTTTGTTGATCAAACGAAAAAATCTACACATGTAAACCCACCTATATGCATTGTTACACTATTCCATTTATATACCTATTGGCAGCATTTAAGCATGACTAATTCTCATCAGCGTATTATTTATTTATATAGCGCCAACATATTATGCAGCGCTGTGCAATACATTAGAGTGGAGATACAACACAATACAGTACACACAGGTACAGGTTATGACACAGGAGGAGTAGAGGACCCTGCCCGGACGGGCTTACAATGAAATGGCTTGGGGAACAGAGTATACATTAGGTAGGGGGGGGGGGGGGGGCGCTATTCCACCTGCTGGCCCTTTTGTCAGTAAAGGACACAGTAGAAACACAGAGCAATGTGAAAAGAACCACAAAACGCAGCATCATGGAGTTACTAATGAGAAACACAGCAAAGAGCAGGAGATCAGGAAAGGGAAACTTTTAAAAGTCTTACCTTAATGCCTTCCTCATCGTTGACTCTGCGGATCATCTTTACACACATTTCTGTGATTTTTGGAAATGTTGGTTGTTCCAAGCAGATATCCCGCAAGATCTTTATCACCCTCTTTCTTACACTAATACCAGTGTCCTGGAGGAAGGGAGAGAGGAGTGAATGGGAATACGGTTTTTAAAATGTAAAATTTAAACAATCACACACAAGTATTTAAAAAAAAATATAGTATAAAAAGGTATACCACCTTTACAGGATATAAAAACCACAAATACTTATGCACCATATATTTTGCATTATAAGACCACATAAGACCAAATTGAGGGGGAAACTGTCTTATAGGTTGAATGCACGACCACAAGACTACTTGGCTGGGAGGTCATGCATTCAATGTGCCCGCTGCCTCTGTGGCCAAGCATTGAGTGGAGCAGGTCTTCCCACCTACTTGCAATCCGTGGCTGATCGCACCATGCTACAAGCCACCCACTAACCAGATTGTGTGTTTGCCAGCCGGAGCTTTTTAGGTGAACTTTAGGTAATACACACAGCTCCAGCTCTACATACACGGCATTAGCGGTGTATGTCAAAGCGAGAACTGCAAAATGGTGGTGCGTCTCAGCCGGAGCATCTAATAGTGAAATACTACAGCATGTTGAGCCATAAATCTATGTTGTTAGCTTCCAATGTTTTGCAAGCCTAGCAAAATGGCTTAAACATAGGCTCTATGTGCTGTCTTCAAATACTATAAATATTAAAAGCAGTCCTTGGGAGCCCTAATATTTCATGATCCTTACACACTCGGCATTTATTCCTATGAACAACAACATGCCTGTCTCTAATACAAGTAAGCCCCACTTGTATTGTTTAACCTCCCTAGCGGTTGTGACGAGCCCAGCTCGTCAAGAGTTTGTGTGAGGAACAAACTCTGGATGAGCTGGGCTCCCATGAAAGCCGCATATCCCCGGAAAGCTACGCGTTTCTCTTTCCAGCCGCAGCATTTCCGGGATTGCACGGAACGGTGACGCGGAAGGGGCGGGGTGTGGTCGGCGCCATAGACCTCCATGTTAATGGAGGAACGCAGGCTTTCCAGCCCACACAGCTGACATCATTAATGATGCCGGCTGTGTGGAGAGAGGCAGGGGGAGGGGGGGGAATTGCAGGCAGTGTACTGTGTGTACACTGCCTTGATTGCCCGTACCATGCTGTTAAAAACAGCGCGGTACGGGCAGTGCGCTAGGGAGGTTAATTATTAAAAAAATTTGATGAGTGAGACAATTTTGAGGGGACTGAAGACCCTTTCTACAGCTTAAGATTAAAATGTAAGGGGTCTACAGAAACCATTACTTATTCGTTCAGGAATTCCAACTTATTCGTTCAGGAATTCCAACTTATTCGTTCATGAATTCCAACTTATTCGTTCATGTTTGAGGTGCCCACATTTAGCAGTAAGGTTAGATAAATATGATTTTATATTTAGCAGTCTTTCTACATTTTGTCAGTAAGAATATAATACACTTGTTTCTCTAAGAAGGTATTTTATATTTAAAGATGTGACGAAGTTGAGAAAGATACAGCCCCTTCAAAGACCTACAAGAAATGATGACTTACCAGAATCCTCTCAATGAGCATGTCATAATACTGCTCAGCCAGCTGAGGTCTACAGAGCACGAATCGCCCCAATAATTCCACAGCCGCCTCTCGCACGCTGGTTGAGTTGTCCATCAGTCTCCCATGCACACCTCTTTGCATATCCAGCTGTGGAAGTATAGACAGGAGTTATTAACTGAAAGCGCAAGCTTAGCTTTTCCCCCTGGATTACAAGATGTAGAACTTACCCTAGCTAGAATGCTTGGATCTACAGCTACCACTTCAGACAAACACTTCATGGCTTTCGTTCGGACTGCAATTGCATTCTCCCCAAGTACCCGAAGAATCTAAAAGCGAATAAACATCAATATGATTCATCCATTTACATCGCTAAACAATCATACAAATATTTAGAATGCTGAAAATGGTGTCTAGACTGGCCTGGAAAAGAAAGTTTGCCAAATATCTGCCAGCCACTTAACCCAAATATCACGGGCAATTTTAGATTACCTGCTATTCCATTGCCAAGAAAAAAAATATGTAAGAACAAGTTTACCAACATAAACATCTTTTTAATCAAATCTGAAGGTAAAGCATAGGTTAAATGTAAACATTCCCCAATTAAAATACAACAGTGAAAATTCTAGTATTTACCTGGGTCAAATAAATATCAAAGCTCTGGGCAAACGGCCTCATAGAGGCCAAATAACGCACAATCAAACAAGCATCATCGTAGTCGATGTCAGAATTTGACCTGTGAGAGACAGAGAAAACCGTTACAACACTGAAGCAAAAACAAGTCCAGTAGAAGCCAACTTCTATCAGGTCCTTACTTCAAAGTGCTAAACTGTGATGGTGCTGTTTTAATGATGCTACGGAGGAACTTTTTCCTTTTTTCTGCTCGCTGCATAATCTCTCCGGTGGATTCAACATCTTTTGCGTGATGTGCTCCATCAGAGTCCTCATCCTTCTGGGATTTCATGGCTTTCTCTGTCTCCATTGTAGTGTCACGGAACCACTGTGCGATATAAAACTTCCGAGAAAACTGAAGAAGAGAGGAGGATGGAGGTTATGACGGGGTATATGTTTACCATACAGATTGTGGAGGGCAGAGATTCACATATTTACATAGATTGTGGATAATAAGATAAACTTACCACTAGTGAAGGATCTGTCTCTGTGTTTTCCTCAAGATAGTCTAATAAAGCCTTTTGGAGCTGTTGGATCTCATCTTCTCCTTGAGGAGACTGTAGAGAAAACAAACAAGATTTAATGAACAAATATCGCTCCCCCAAAAAAGTTACTTATATTGACATCAATAAAATAAGAAGCCCTGTGAATATAAACAAAGTTTCAATTGCATTTACAAGTGTTCCACTATAGCATCATTAAGCTGCACAAGTACAGTGAATGGCATTACATTAATACATTTAAACCAAAGGTGTGGGGTAGGGTCTGCTCAGCAATGCAATCCCTTCATTTACATTTTCCTCATTTCGAGTTAAAGGGAACTGAAAAGCTTTAAAACTCAATTTTCTGTCTGGATAAGGCTATGTTTCTAGGCAGGGGTTGTGTCAAGCGTCAAGGATGCATTATTTTTCTCTTTACTGATGCATGGGTAGGATTTTTGATGCATTCAGTGCAATCTCTATGGGTGCGTTAAAGCACGCATATCTGCGTTGGGTTGCATTAATGTCAACGCGGGGCAATTGACGTCCAACGCTGGGAAATTGATGCCATGAAAACATATCCTAACTGGATAGAACATTACTAGATGAATTGAACTTTGTGAAGTTAAACTCTATGGAAAACCTTTAACCAAATATTAGGGTAAAGACATCCACATGTCAGCCATATTCAGATCACTATCACACCTGATGAAAATTGATGCAGTTGAAGAGTATTGCAAGACACCTGGGATATGTCATGATAAAACAAACTTCCCTTTAGCCTTTGTTATATTTCCTTGAAAAACTTTCTAGATTGCCTACTAAATAAACTTAAATTGCACAATACTATTAATACTTCTTGGTACTAAAAAATTGGTCTCTGTATGAAAGAGTTAACTGGGAATGTTCTCACATCTACATCACAACAAAGTACCGAGCAATAGAAGTAAACAGCAAAGATCTGTTCCTTTTCATGGTACCTGTTTGAGTATTCTGTCTATTGAGCCTTGGTCCATTTTGCTGGTGACTGCATCCTTCCTGAGACGTGCAGCCACAGTACCCAAATAATCTAACGAAGCTACACGTAGTGCCATTTCTGTTGACTTGTTGCTGAACTGATGGACCTAAAAAATAGAATAAAAAACGTGAATAAATTGTGACATATGGTAATTTCCTTTAATCGCACTGTATACAAAAGGCTCTTATACTTGTTGCAGAAGTACGTTCTAACACACAGCCATTATGATAAGCCATCCCCATCAAATAAGCCACCCGATTTTTGTGCAGTGTATGACACCCTGTATTGTTGTTAACTATAATTGTATATGTTAAAAAACCCTAAATCTCTTAGTCAATATAGACAACAGAGCTCACAGAAACCCAAGACTACCTAGCTCTAAAACTGGAGGAGCTGCTCTGTTACTACACATATAACTTTCAAGGATTTTAAGCAATAACTGTCACCATCAAATGTAAATAAATAAAAAAGTTGTACCAATAATCTTCCCAACAAGCTAAGCAAGAGTTCAGCTGCTGGCCACTCAGGTTTGTTCACAGTTGACAGGAGGTCCTGGACAAAGTTCTCAAACAGCGGCCTGTAATCCTCTTCCCCCTGTTTACTCCCGCACCTAAAAACAAATATTGTGAGCACATTAAAAAAAAAATAACAAAAATCAGTATGGAAGCAAAATGAATGAAAAGTCTACCAACTTTTTGAGGAAAATAGACAGAAAGTTCTGAGCCGTTCTCATGGCCGTTTCATAGGAGTTGGTGATGAAAACATCCTGGTCAACCTGGAAAGACAAGGGGCAATAGATTTACTACTTGTTGGTGATGAGCAGCATAGGCAATATTTATATTCGCAAATTATTCACCTAATATTCGCAACAAATTAGTAAATTTGAGAACTCGTCATCTCCAGTCATTATTACCTTCATTGCGTAAAAGATTTTCACAATAAAAATGGCAATATCAGCACTATCAATTGAAAACGAATAATTACCTTCATTGCGCAAATCGGCACATACATGCACATATTGCAAACGCAATGCCCGGTAGTTCCAGGTAATGATGTATGAAAAAATCTTGAATATTCGCAATTACGAAGAGTTTTGGAGTGCCAATATTCTTAATAAAAATTAGCAATTCAAATCTTTCTGATCAACACTATTACTCAAATGATATAACTTGGAATGAACTGTAAATGGGAAATTCTTACCTTTTTATTGGACTCTTCCTCTGCATGATCCCTATCAGATGGTAAGTGGACCACGCATTGTATTAACTGCAAGACCAGGGCTGTTACCATCTGAATGTACATAGCTTCACCATCATCGTCACTGCTGTTTAACCTGTTGTTGGAGATAAGTGTAAGTATTCAGGAAAACACATGTTTCTGGATACTAGTTAAGTAAAGCAAGAATTCATGAGAGTGAAAATAAATATTATTGAATAGGAATTTATGCATTAAAGTTTTAGTTACAACCCCTTAAACCAGCACTGCCTCTGAAAGTTGGGATGCTATGAATAAAATCATAGCTTTCCAACTACCAGAGGCAGTGCTGGTTTAAGGGTAGTTGCTCCTCTATATTGCATTACAGGATTATGAATGCTGAACCTTTGTTTTGCTCCAGGGGATTCAAATACATGCAACCCCGAAAAAAAGGAAGGATTTTATTAAGGGGAGACCATAGAGACTTGAGTTGTGGCAAAAATCATCTATACACATAAATGTAAATATAATGCACTTCTCATACTTATCATTGCAATGTGAAGAAACACTTTTCTATGCCATATCATTCATATATAAAATTACAATGGTTTGATATACTTGAACCAAAACCTGTATGTATAGATGTATAGTATGTATGTAGAACAAATTAAGCATTACACAAAGACCATACCTAAAATTCCGCAGACTTCTTTTACTTGTCGGTAGTCTAGCTAGAGAGGTGAAGAGCTCCTCCAGGATAAGCTGCCTGTGTTTCTCGTACCTGGAAAATACCTGTAAAGAACAAAGTGTAAAAGGGATAGACGGAATCATTTCCAGATATAAATACAAACAAAAGTGTCTGAGCCACCAAATTGGAAAAACGAAATATCAAAAACCCTGCTATATATGATAATTAAAATGTTATTGTGAGCCAAAGGCAGCAGTTGTAATACCAACTCGTAGATTCTTCATTCTGTATACACAGCTTATACAATGTACACCAAATAAACTATTGAGCCAAAGAGAACATGTTAGGATGGGTTTGCAACATTAGTGACTGCTTCTAAAGGTTAAAGGTATGCAAAACTAATCATGTATGAGAATATTAATGTAAAAAGCTAAAGATATAGTAAAAATTAAATGTCCATACCGCAGTGACCAGCTTGATCGCACACAGCTGCAACTCGCTGACACTTTCTACAAAGAAAGGCGTTATTCCCATTGAAGAAACCTGTCAACAGAAGGAAAAAAAGTTAAGAATAAAAGGGTCAGCGATGCAAAAATTTAAGTGTAATAAGTGTGGACTGACCTGCTGGAGATATATATATATATATATATATATATATATATATATACACATATACATATACACACACACCCCCCAGGGATGATCATTCCATACGAAAATCTTCAGCTTAATTAATCTTTTTTTAAGCAAATAAGATATAGATAAGGCGATCCAAAGATCACCAAAAGTGAGATAAATATCTGGGAACTGGGAGAATATCTCATAAAAGGTGTTTTACAGACAGATAACCAGCTTTAGGTGAATAAACTCACAAGCATACATCAAGCTTTAAAAGAAGGCATACAAACAAGACAAAAATTCTCAAGGCATATGTACATGGACATTTAAGAACTTGACAAGCTCTGTCTGCATTGAGCTGTACTTGGTAAGAGGTCTCTTCGTCATCTAGATCTGTCATGGGCAACTGATCCGGAGGGCCACATGTGCGGCCCTCTGTATCACTAAAGGGCAGCAAAACTTCAATCTATACTAAAATGACAGCATGCATAGCTAACTAGTTTTATATTACACTTAAATAATTGGAGAACACTGTAGTATTGTGAATGCACATTTTGAGTAATATATAACATCAAAGCCTTTGATGATATATGATTGAATGATTTGGTGAAGATATACGATTGAATATTTGATGAAGATATCTATGGGGCACATAACCTGTGATCCTGGGAAAGAACATGGCAGCAAGGATTGGTGGACAGGTGAGTTCCTATGCCCTAACAGGTTTCAGGGGCCGCAAGTTCAGAAGTGAGGGGGCCACTGAAAAATGCCCCTGGGCCACAGGTTGGGCACCTGGGATCTAGAGCTTGAGGTATAGAATGTAAGATAAGGAATCCCGAAACATGGTTTACCACCTACTTGTAAGAGGAGCAAGTTCTACACCTTGTTTAACAATTGCCCTAAAAGCCAGCTAATCTAGAGAATATTGAATGCCTATAAAGAAAAATCTATTTCCACTTGCTAACAATACCAATAAAACCCTCATAAGGACGAAGAACATATATGTTTGTAACACTTCACCTGCAGGATAGTTGTATCTGTGAGAAGCTGAATTTCTAGTAGTTCAGACAAACTGGCCACAATATCACACACTTTGTTGTAGAGCATCACAATTACTCTCTGCTTATGAGTTGAGCACTTAGCGCGTTTAGCTTTTGAACTCATTAGTCCTCCTGCAAACAAACAGAACATTAGAGATAATCAGGAAAAAAACAGCTTAATTGTAAATAGACAGCGAAGAGCATCTAGTACTTCATCTCTGACCTCATACTAAAAGTGAAGTCCCTAAAAAAATATGTATGCAATTATGTAAAGGAGTGTTATATACTAATAAGTGTCTCTCCAATTGTTGTCCAATTTTTGAATGAAGGAAATCATGAGCCATTTATTTTATACAGCCATTCAAAAACAATTAAACCTCAAATGCAGACAACCTTTTTTGCCTACATAACAGGCAAACGCTAGATCTTCAATTTAACAGCATAATGGTCAGCAAGTTTGGAGTTCAAGTGATACCGTTTATTGGCCAATAAACGATATCACTTGAACTCCAAACTTGCTGTATTTATCGATGGCAAACACGGTACAACACTCCACTATTACAGCATAATGGTAAAATACATAATCAAATGACACAATGTATTTATTCTCTCCCATAAACCAACAAAACACATTAATTAGATAGGGATGTGTTTTTATTTTCTTTAAATGCGTGAAGTGAATTTTTCAACTGACCATTACTGCTCAATTGTACAGCAAAGTGAACCCAAGAGCTGACTGATTGTAATGTCTGGCAAGGACACCAACATCAAAGATCAGGGGCTGCAGGTAGCCTATACCAGTGTTTTTCAACCTTTTTTTGGCAAAGGCACACTTGTTTCCTGAAAAAAATCGGAGGGCACCGACGATACGCATAATCGTGGCGCACTTCCGGTCCCCGCCAGAAGTACGCCATCAGCAGGTGCCTGCTGGAACGCAGATGCGTACCAGCAGAGCAAAAACACCGCCCCTGGTCTGTGGGGACGCGTGTTGCAACCGCATCCTCACAGAGCCGGTCTGTGTATAACACGGATAGGCTGTATAAGTCTTATAGTGTTATACATGGTCCGGCTCTGTGTATAAGACTTATACTATAAGAGGCAGCTAGATAGGAGGGCCGAGGGTGGGGTCAAAAACCCACGGCACACCAGGCAACATCCCGCGGCACACTGGCCTATACAACAGTGCCAGACATCTTTCACAGTACAACATCCCATCAGTAACCATTCGGTAGTTTAATACCATCTACCAGAGGGTGGCAAGATAAATATTGACCCTCTTGAACATGTGCCAATACAATTGGAAACTACTGGATATGTCAGAAACGAGTCCCCTATAAGTGTTGAAGCTTACTACCACTGCATCACTATTATGTGTTATAATGGTACAGGGGCCCATAAAATAAAATATGCTAGTACACCCAGCAGAGCAAAATAGTTGTAGCATCTTTAAGACAAACCACAAAAAGTAAACTACTTGATGGTGAGCCAAGAAACTGCAGCCACATTTTCTAACTTAAATCTTCAAATAAGAAAATGAACATACAATAAAACCACTAATCCCAAGTAGAAGTTTAAAATCAGCACACAATGATGACTTATGAAACAGTGGCTCACCTCCATGAGGATCCACCCTATAGACAGGATCATATTGTGGATACAGCGTGTTCTGTAGGTGGAATTTAGTGTACTGGAGAACACGCTCTATCACATCCTCAATATATACAGCTTTAGGCATGCTTGGAGATGTCATGATGTTAATGGCTGTTAAACAGGAATCTGCAGACTTTGTTACTCTCTCCATTATCAGATCCCGCCACAGTTTTTCTTCATCCTCTGTGTCATTGTTCTATGATGAGAAAATAGAAATAAAAACACACTATTAGAAATCTTCACATATAAGCAGAACCATATTAAGTTAATTTAGTAATTTGAGTGTCAGAGTATATTGTCTGTGAAGATATAAATGAGCCACCAAACACGGGTTCAAAAACTAAAAAATATAAAACTGACTGAGCCAAACAAATTAATTTGGATTAGTTCTGGCAATATGATATTATTTGAACATGAAGAGAATATATTATATATATATAAACATCTGAATTCTTCTGCTTGATGCAATAAGTTCTGTATATACAAATACATACCCTAGAACACAACTGTAAAGCCATGCTACAAATGTTCACCAAAAGTGCAGAACAAACTGGTTCCACATCCAGTTAATATTTCAGACTTGAGAAGCTTTGAAGTTTCATTTCCTTCATTATAAGCTGTATAAGATTTTGGAGAAACTAAAAACACTTACATGGTTCAGCATAGTTGACAGCTTTGAACCATCCTGGATATTCTTTTCAAGAATCCCAAGTAATTTGACCAGTTTTTCAGAAGAAATCTGTTATAAGGATAAAAATACAAAAAGTGTTAACAAGTATCAAACTTTGACAAATCAAGCGTACAGCAGCAAAATAACTGGGGTGGTTTTCATTTTACCTTATTCATGATGCCCATAGCTTTGATTTTCGCAGATTCACTGCCCAGTTCATTGAGTTGATGTTTGCCAAGAAGAAGGTCTGCAGGGATCTCCTCATCATCTCCTGTAATAAGAGGTGACAGACAGGTCACCCAAAGGCACCTCAAACAATGCAGCGCTGTTTATAAGATCCTAACTATAAATAGTATGCAATACGTTCTCTACCATTACTGTGTCTCCTAATAAAAAAAATCCTGCATAAAGCTGGCTTAGATTTGAATAAGAATTTTATACTTGTGTTTTGAAGGGCAAAGTTTCAACAGTCTAGCTGTGTTCTTGAATCTCTTGTTGCACACCAGTGGCGATCGCAGCGGATCACAATAAAATCTGCCACAATTTCCTGCCGTCCAGGGGAGCTGGAACACATGTGCACACCTGGAGGTGTGCTCTAAAAAGGCAACACCCCATTGGTGTCGTATCTGATGTCATCGGGCCGGCCGTGGAAGTATGAGCGGGTACGCCGATACACAGAATCACTGGGGGATTTTGTCGGACAGGTGAGTTTGCCTGTAGTTTTATTAGCTGAGAAACTCACCCCGAGTTAATTCAGGCAGAACGCTCACGAGGTTAAGTCCTGTTCACAAATTTGTTTTTAATGATGCTTTGTGTGTTTAAACAATAAGAAATACTCACAGTCTATAGGCACAAAATGTGCGGTTTATCAAGCAGTAAGCTTTATGGTCTTTTTTAAAAGCCTAATGTCTTGTTTGGAAGGTCCCTCTGTCGTTAAACAACCAATCAATTGAAAAGCTCTACAAATGCCTGTAAGCACTTTGCAGATTGCTTTTAGGTGGTTTATGAGCTATAAATGCTTAGATGTAAAAAGATCACTTTGTCCTCGTCCCTAAACAACTCCCTGAACTCTTCTCTACCCCTCAAGCTTCTATACTCCAACTTTCTGGCTTTAAAAGCATGAAAAAAGATCCATTAAAACTTCCAGCCACTAGAGGGCGCCTGCAGAGTAGTAAACAAAGACGTCACATGGTTAGTAATGGTTGGAAAAAGTTTTAAAGGGACACAAATCAAAGTCCATCTTACCAAACGTTGAGAAGTCCATGTCTTCCAAGTTCTCTAGAATATTTTCAACTGCTGATGAAAATCTCTTAAAGGTTGAGGAATCCATCAATTCTGTGGAAAAAAAAGTGGAAAAATAAAAAATAAATTACTTAGAAATTGATTGAAGAAAGGGAGTGAAAGATGTTAAACTGGTACTACCAAATTTTTGCAAGTACCCAGGACATCCTGGAGGTTGCATTATAACTCAAAAGTACCAGACGAGTGCAAGTTCAGAGAGAGGAGAGTATGGAGAAAGAAAATTTTGAAAACTTTTTTTTCAGTTTGATGATACAGAACCAAAATCTAACTGAACATCATTAAAAAAGTAACTAAAGTGTAAAAACACAATTACAATTACTGCCATATTCACCTTCAGGTGTCAGCTTGGGTTCATAAGCTTTCCTCTTCTTCTGCCGCTCTTTCTTCTTCATTCTCCGAGCCACTAAAAGGAAAAAACGGGTTGTTATAACATCTTCTCTTAGCATAATTCTACTTTTAACTGGTTTTACGCTACCGAAAACCAGTTATCGTATTACCTTGAAAATTAGACAGTCTAAATAATATTTTCGCTCCAACAGATGCATTACGGCTTATTTTCAGGGGAGGACATTGTGAGCAATCAGCATTAATATTTGAACAAGGAACATTTTTATCTAGTCATGTCATCATCTGGAATATCATCATAATTTTACAATTACACTCAGATCCCTTGGTACTCCAGCTTATTTTGGGTCTTGTGAGTGCGATTGTCTTCTTTCCTGGGTGAAGAGTCTTTTAGGAACTGTAAGGCAGCATTTACGTGTGCGCTTTCTGGGCTGCTGACAGTCAGCACCCCCAACCCTACCAGAGAAGCAGTTTTTTACCCACTAGATCAGGGATGGGCAAACTCGTGGGCCACATAGGCTTCTTCAATTGGTAAAAGAGGCCACACTAAAAGCGTGTAATGGCTGACCAACCATAGGGGTACCAATTCCACACATCGCCAGCATCACTTATGATGTCTGTGATGTGTAACAGGTGACATGTGATGGACATTATCTTTTAAAACTTCCTGTAGTAAAAAAAAAAAAAAAAAAAAAAAAAAAAGAATTGCTAGAGACCTGTTGTCATGATGAGGATGCGACCAGTGTCGTGATCACACCACTGCATCGTTCCCAAAGTAATCTTTGGACACCTCTAGGCATTAAGTGCACTTATTGCAGAGAACAAGCACAGGGGAGCATCTTTTCAACAAGATGACAAAGGGATGGAAAAGAAAGCAAAAACGGGCCACATCCAGCCTCCGGGCCTTAGTTTGTCCACCACTGGACTATAGGATTTACACTTTCCTTTTGTTCTGAGGTTAACTCTGAAATCTGTGGTTTCCTATAAAATAGTTTTAATGACCATTAAATTAATGTAAGTGGTTAATCACACTAAACGGGGACAGACACAATAGCAACATCCTCATGCAACCAAAACTTAATAATAAAAAAACCCAGGTACACGGAGGATGGATGGATAAAAGGGGGGCTTCATCACATTGACACACAGAAAACATGTAATCTTGCCTTCACTAAGACTTGGAGGTGGAGAGTCGTCCATGTCAGAGTCTTCCGGACTGCGTTCTCTGTAGCGACCACTACGCCTGTCGTTACCGCTGCGCCTATGATCGCCAGAACTTCGCCTTTCCCGTTCTTCACATTTCCATTCTGAATCTGGCTTTTCTTTTTTATTTCTTTTTTTAGAGGCTGAAACAAATGAAACAAAACAGTTGTGACCAATAGTTTTACAACACCATACAAAAAGTGCTCAAAGTAAAAAAGTTAATTTAAGTAGAGATGATAAAAAAATGAATATTAGATATTCTCAACATTAACGTGGCCTGAATATTTTAATCAAATAAAAAAAAAAAAAAAAAAAATAACAAAAAGGAAACCATGTTATAGCTATGTTTATTGTAACATTTAGGGCACATTTTTGGGGTCCATTTAAACGTAGTGATGTAATGGCAGATTAGTAAAAATATATATATATATATATATATATATATATATATATATATATATATATATATATATATATATTACTGAACTTTCTGGCTTCATACAAGTTGATATTTGTCTTTCAAAGTTTTAAACAAAGGCTGAATTACTCACGCTCAAACTCTTCTTCGCTTTCATTGCCGTCTTCAGAGCTTATTTCTGCATATTTAGGCTTCTCATTTACAGTGCTGCGCTTGCGTTTGTTCATTTTTACACGTTCACATAGTGGCATCGATGACTCGATTTCCGCTACCAATTCAGGAGGAAGTTCCTTCAGGACAGACTGATCAATGCCCCCTAGAAGATTAAAAAAGAAACATTACTTACATAGGAAACTGGATTCCAAAACTATGCATATTTTAAGCAGATATCTCTAACAGCAAGAACTTTGTGATGACAGAAAGGAAACTTGTGCGAGGGAAAGTGAGAGGCTCCTGAAAGAAGATGCTAAAAAATAGGGGTTTCTAAAATTGCTAGGTACACGGCAGTCTTACTGAGAAGCAACAGGGTGTTAGAGAATTTTCCTAAAGTGTGGACAATCCCCTTAAGCTATCCCCTAACACTGACATATATTAAATAATACAGGCAGATATAAAATGCAGATGCCTTCCGGTTTAATAGATTTCTGTAGACCCAAGTGATGGGCTGCATCAAAGTTCTGGTGCTTCTTGCGATACAACTCACCTAACCCCAATTGGGTTATCACTGTGGTTCTCAACCTTTTTAGATTTTCATTTGGAACGTGTGTCACTTCTGCATGCCAAATACTGGTAAGGCACACTCTGTGACATCACTTCCAATGCAATCAGGTATGTTTAATGTCCCCTCCCTTATATTTTCCCACCCAGCTTATGCCAATTGAGTGTGCAGTGGGAAGTTAGGAGGGAGAGTAATGACCCACCTTTCCTTTGTTAGGGAGAGAAGGGGCATTACTCTTCCTCCTAACTCTCCCGCTTGTGGGCATTAGCACTGCTGCTCGTTAGGAGCAGCTCTGATGCTTACAGAGAACTTGGGCACACCTGCAGAATGGTCGTTCGTCCCCCAAGAGTGTCAAGAGACCCACAGGTTGAGAACTACTGGGTTATCACTTAGTGGAAGTTAGGGGGGAGGCAGGTTCTCAGCTCAGTTATGCACAACCCTGAATCCAGGAAGCAATATACATTTCAAAAACACATGGCTTGCTTTTAAAAATGTAGACTGAACATTTGCTGCTTGCTTCTATACCGGAAAAAATGTTACATTATAATGTAAAAAAGTCAAGCTGTCCTGTATTTTGTAAAGTTTATATATTATTTGAAGACAATTTAACTCACAAACTTATAATGAATTACAAAATAACATTGTGAATGGGGACCATACAATTTAATGAGATTTCATTCAACAAAACACTGTAAAAAGTTTACAGAAAAGAAAAACTGGAAAGGGACCCTGACAAAAATGTTCTTTAACAACAAAGGAGACAGGGTGAAAGATTGAACAGGTACTATAATTGTGTTACAGGGGAGACTGCAAAAGAAAAACACTTATTACTACGAGCAGACTGTATCCGCAAGGCTTACACTCCAAGTGTCGCTTCTGTGGTGTGACAAAGAAGATTTTGACATGGGGAATGCGCTGCCCATAGTTTCTATGGGCTATGATGTTCCACGGGTTTTAGATGGAAGTGTTCTTGTACTGTGTAATAGGGCAGTGGTTCCAAAACTTTCCTTGCAGAACCCCTCTTTTCTTTATAGGAACATTATCGAGCCCCCCC
>CM070032.1:15634510-15652357 GCA_036250615.1 Ptychadena robeensis
ACAGGGAAGCTTTAATAACTAGGAAAGGTTGCAGTTAGGGGTGTCAAATTGGGAATGCAATTTACTAATTCAATACACAGGTGACCTATAGATGGGGACAGCTAATCCGAGGCTCAATAAGGAACAGGGAGGTCCATATGCAGCAGAATCTACCATGCAGGAGGGTGACGCAGAGGACAGTGAGTAGACCACGCTACATATGGGGTGAGTACCAAACATTATCTGCTGGTACTCATTTGAGGAGCTCACTAAAAAAGTTATGTGCACCCCTGTTTATAAGCCCTTGCAATGCACACATGAAACAAGAAAACCAAATATTTACCACAACCCAAAGCTACACAAAACCACAGGAGGTCTCCTTTGGTGTTCAACAGAGCAGACCCACCACCTATTACAGTATTACATCCATTCGTAAGCAATGGGTTCAATAAAAAAAATTTTTACAGCAAAAACACTTGCCATTGCCATTTGTGGAGTAAGCGATCGGACACGGAATCGTCCAGGAATCCGTGGGACAAGGTGGTATGTAGCGATCGGACACACTTAATTGGACGATCGATCGGACCTCCGATTCCCGCTGAGATCGCCAGAATCGATCGGATAGGTGATCGATCGGCCATGGAATCCGATTGTGTATGGCTAGCTTTAGTGTTCTGATTTTCTGCTGAAGATAGGGCAGTGGAAGGCTCCAAGAAGAGGCAGGGTGAAGGGGCGCTTCAAAACATGATTCATGATTTCCCTGGCATCCCATAGTCATGTGTAAAGTTGAAGCTAACAATCTAAGTATTTGTCGCCTCAGCTGAATGACAGTGGTTTTCAAAATGCTTTACGGTTCAGTCTTGAACTATTGGGGATCCATTCCCTTCACTTATACAAGCGTCTCTAGTCCGGCAACAAACATTCACTTCATTATCAGCGAGAGTTAAGGCTGCCATACACGCACCGAGCGGCGGCTGATTTTGCTGCCGACCGATGGGTGTGTGTATACCAATCGGGGGAGCCCACATGGGGTGACAGATCGCTGACGCCCCACAGCTCGGCCAGCCAGAGAACGGACATGTCCGATAATCTCTGGCCGATGCGGTTAGTCTCAATGAAGACCAGCGTCTTGCTGTCAGCTCTGGAGAGCAGCGTGATGACGTCATCACTCTGCACTCTAGAGCTCATCTGAGCTGGTCTGTTGGCCCCCACTCGGTACCTGTGTGTGGGGGGGGGGTCACAGTGGGCGCTGTAAATGCATGCATTTATTCTTATAGCAGAGAAGTCATTCATTATGACTGTTATTAAAAAAAAATTTAATTCCCATTTAAATTTAGTAGGAGTCTGAGTCGGTCGATTTTTTGTCGACTCCGACTCCAGGGACCCAAAAAATGTCTCCGACTCCACAGCCCTGTATCTGACAGCAGCGTGGTGATGTCATCATGCTGCTGCAGGGTACATCGGACAGCTCTGTACCCTGCTTTAGATTGTAAGGTGTATTGGGGGCTTAGGAGTAGGAACATTTCTCTGAACAGTGGAACAATTGTGCTAGGTAAAAAATCAGAACACAAGGGAGGCACGTAGTTGTGGGTAATCAATCTACACTACTACCACCTAAAGAGTAGTAGTAGTAGTAGTAGTAGTAGTAGTAGTAGTAGTAGAGAGTAGTATTAACAAACATTTTGAATGCATCAAAATAGGGACCACAGAGTCCACAGCACTATACGTATACATCGCTTGTTCAATCTGAACACAGTAAGAGTAAAATACAAACTATTATTAAAACCAGCTCGACACGGCAGACAAGTTCATATCCATTTGTCAAGAAACTGGAAACCAATAGTCATCTTAATAATTGTCTCTATGGGTTTGGCATATTAAACTGTCTTCCACAAAACTACCATCCATATCAAAACCTGGAAGCCGCCATCTTCCAACTAAACCAGCTTCTTGTCCATTACGGAGGTACAATAAAAAACTTCTTTTTGTGTTGTACAAAATGATAAAAAGCTTATACTGATCGATAACCACTAAATAATTTAAAAAACGAAATTCTTAAAGGAAACAATAACTCCAAATTCAAGTTGTTAGAACACAAAAGTAACAATAAACCTCTATAAAATGTAAAACCTAAAATTCAGATCAGCCTGAAATAATAAAATAAATGATTACCTTTGCTGGATTTTGATGGCTTGTTTTTGTTGGACTTCGTTGAACCCTTGGATTTGTCCTCTCGTTCTTTTATTAGTTTTTGTACCTCATCCAAAGACAGTTTTTGAAGAACCACAACAGGCTTAGCACCTTTATTAAGCTCTTCCACACAGCCCACTTTATCCCCCTGTTTTTTCTGTTCCCCCTTCGATTCCGACCGCTTGGACTCCTGGGTGACATTGCCATCTTTATCCCGTTTGAGTTTTGGAATGACAAAGTTTCTCAGGGAACCTTGACCCCCACCCAACAAATAACTTGGGAACCCAGCCTTGTTATCCCCGTGGGCCTTATTGCTATCCACCTTACTTTTGTTACCATCGGTCCTTTTCTCATCTTTACCAGAAGGTGATCTCAATGCAGGTTTATCAGATTTCGGTTTATTTGTGTCCGGTTTGTCAGATTTTACCCGTGGGCTTCCTGATCTTGATTTCTGCTCTCCAGAAGAAAGCCTGTCCCTGGATTCATCTGAATCATGACGATGTTTCCTTTCACTTTTATCGGTTTTTGAAGAATCCGGTTTGCTCCCATGCTTTGTATCCTGATCGTTTTTGTTTGCGGATCTTAGGGACTCTGGCTTTTTCACTTTTGGATCTCCCTTGTCCTCGGATTTCTGCTTTGGATTCTCCGAGTCTCGTTTAGAAGACTCGTGGCCTGGCCTGCCGTCTACTCTAGACTTTGTTCCATCAGAGCGACTTTCGGATTTCACCCTGGGAGAGTCCGGCTTAGAATCCGTTTTATGCTTAGAGGAATCTGGCTTCTTGTCAGAAGAAAGCCTGATGGAGTCTCTTTTGTTGTCTTGTTTGTGTTTTGGCGTCTCAGGTCGCCCTTCACTTCGCTGCCTAGTCAGGACAGGGCGCTCATCGCTTTTTCTGTGACCCTCTTGCCGGCTGTCACTCCTTTGCCTTGGTGTTTCAGGTCTGCCGTCGTTCTTTAGTTTAGGTGTATCAGGCCGACTTTCACTTTTATTTTTGGGGGTCTCAGGGCGCCCATCATTTTTTTGTTTAGGATGATCAGTCCTTCCATCGCTTTTCTGTTTAGTTTGTTCAGACTTGCTGTCACTCTTTTGTTTCGCTTGTTCCTGTTTAGCCTCACTCTTTTGTCTGGGAGTCTCTGGCTTTCCCTCTGTTTTTTGCTTGGGAGTTTCGCACTTCCCTTCTGTGCGCTGTTTGGGGGTACCTGGTGTCGGTTTCTGTTCTTGTTTAGTATCATCTTCATTAATATCACTGCAGCTTTCATTTTGCTTTACCTCCCCCTCTTGGAGGTCACAAGGTTTGGACTCTTTAGTGATATCACCATGGTTTGCCTCGGTTTTTACATCCTCCTTGACACATTCTTCCGTTTTACCCTCTGTTGGCTCCTCACTACTTTGTTTACATACATCAGGCTTGGCCTCACTTTTGTTGTCTTCACAGACCATAGATTCCTCCGTGTTCTCTGGAGGCTCAGCTTTGATGTCGCATGGTTTACTTTCTCCTTGTAATTCCTCTTGCGTGTTTTCACCAGGGTTTGCAGGTGTGCTCTTGACTGACTTCTCAGGACACTCCGTTTCAGACTCAGACCTCTTTTTTGGTGTCTCCGGGTGGTTTTCCGGGACATTTTTTATAACTCCAGAAGGGTCCTCGGGTAGTGCAGAAACAAATCCATCATTACAATATTTTGCTTCTTCAGGCTTCCTTACAAAGTCTGAATCCTGAGTTACATTTGCCTGAGAGTCCCCTCTGCTAGTGTGCAGAAGATCAATGCTAACCATTAAAGCTGGCCGTGACCCATTTCCTGCCACGTTTGCCTCCTGGGAAGCTGGTTTGTTTCCACCAGTAGCACCTCCAGCTTCTAATGGGTAGGAATCTTGTTTCCTCTTCTTTAAGGGTTTGTCTATAAATGCAGATAGAAAGAGATATAGTTCAGTATAATAAAATCAATAATGGGTTAAATCAACCAAGCTTTTTCCCCTAAACTAGATCGTAGAAATGCCCACCAACATAGAAAGATTTTTTTTTTCAATAATATTGATCTTTACTGTTCATCTTTGCATAGAATAAACTTTTTCTCAAACTACACTCACCAGAAGGTGTACTCTTATTTCCCCTTGCCATTACAGAATTAAACACTGTCTCTTTCTAGCTATACACTAAAATACATAAAACAATACCATTAATTCGGCTGCACTGTAATTCACAATGGGAATTTTACTAAAAACAGTCAACTTTTTTTATTTAAAGGTTGGAGGCTTTATATTGTGTTACAGCTTTGATTACAGCTTTGACCATTTAAACAACTACCACTTCCAGGAAATGCATTGTGTGGGGGCTTTAACATGCATGTTGGAGGGTGTGGATTTGCTTGGCAGCAAAAGGGTTAAAGTACCCATCTGAAAGTTATTCTGTCACAAAAGGCGATTGGATGCTCTGAAAGAAGTGGATATTGAGAAACCATAAATCAGGAAATTAGCATCTAAACCTTTTTTGACAGATTTTGTTTGAAAGGATTTACTACACACACTGTAGTTACTAGCGAAATGCATGTAGTAAACCAATGATGAACCAGAGTGACATCAACGTACAAAGATAATGTTTAGGACCAGTTTACACATGCACACATTTTATGTGCACTTTCACTGTATGCTTCAACTGAACCAGAGCTGCAGAGTACAACATTGTGTACATGAACGTGAGTGAAACGTTAAAATACTAGGTGGTTAAATTAGCAAATTCCAATCACCCTTCGCACAGCTAGATCAACAAGAGGAGAAGAGCACCACAAACAACCATGATCACCCCTGCCACCCTAACAATTCTGTGCCTTCGTTAAGGAGTTTGTAATAATTGCACATGATGATTATAGGTTTGATGAACTAGCACAAGAATGCAGGAAGAATGTTCTGGAGGGTTCAAACGAAGAGGACAAGTTTACAAGCTCTGCAAAGCCCAACATTTAAAAAGATTAAAATTCATTTTCATGATTTATTTTTATTTTTTTTAAATCAATTAAGAAAATAATCATCAGGATAGGATTTCCCAGGATAAAAGAAATTAAAAAATTTCTTAAGTAGATGATTGCCAGCTGTAGAAAACAGTAGAAAATAACCCCAACACTACCTTTATCCTGAACTTCTTTAGAAAAGCGTTCCCTCTCAATGGCAGATTCCCGTTCTATCCTCTCTATCTCCGCCAGAGCATCCAGTTCCACTTCGTCGTATGGCGTTATGTTTCCTGTTGGTTGAGTTTGTGACTGAGCCACGGGAGGTTGAGACGGTTTTGCAGACATGTTGGGCTGTAGGACGGGCACTTGTTGTACTTGCAGGTACTCAGTCTGCTCTTGAAAACAAGCAGCAGCATTCAAAGGGCGACTTATGTCCTGTGGAGTGACTGGAGTTTTTGATGGGTGCCCAGGGTACTGAACATTGAATGAGGGGTCACCTTCACTGACATTACTGTCTTCCATGCCAGAGAGCATGTCTCCTTGCTGGTCCATTTCATTAGATCTCACACGAGACAGTCTTAAAGTTAGCTTGGTGGAGTCTTTAGAAGGAGAACTGATTATGTCATACATAGCTGACTTTTCACTTTGCTCCTTATCATCTTTACTCATCTTTAACTTTTTCTGTCTTTTCAACTTTCTGTCAGGTGAGTCCAGCAGTAAATCAGGAGGAGCATCTCGTGGGGAGGCATAGGGAGGAAGCTGGGATTGAAGTAGTAACGGCCGTGATCCTACAGAAAGGAGAACATGCATAAGAACAGGTTTTTTTTTCTTTCTGAAGGCTTTATGACACAGGCATATGGGTGTCAAATTGCAGTACAATCCTTCACTTCACAGATGTGTGACTGCATGCATGACAACCCTCTAAAGTATTTTAAAGAAGACCTAAACTTAAAGTCAGCCTGTGGATAGGTTAAGCATCTTTACATATTATATCTTAAGTGAGCTTTGAAACAAGCCCACATTGACCAATGCAGCTATGAATTTGCACTGGAAATTCAAAACAGAATAAAAAAAGCTTATAAATCAGAAGCTGAGCTCACTTGTCTGCTCTGTTGCTGGGGAATGGTAAGAGGGGAAGCTGGGAGAGAGTATAACTTTTGAATGATTGCTGGGAAAGTGGCGAGCTGAACTGCAGAATTGTCCATGGGAAGTGTAACCAGGGGTTGGGGTGAGGGTTGGGTACACAGGGGAAGAAGAGGGAGCATAATTGGCATACAGTGTTTCTGCTGTGAAACTGAATTGCTCCATAGCATTAGCAGCTAGAGAGCTCAATGGGGGCTTTGTTTTAAATTGAATAATGATTTAAAGCGAAACAGTGTTAAAACAAGCTAATCAGTAAGTAACTTGATTCTAAGCAAAGTACCTTTCTACATAATATAAAAATAAAATGAATACTGGCGCAGCACCCAGATAACGCAGATGTCATCCAGATAGGCCAATATGGTAGCTGTAAGAACACTGGACCCGGAGCTGAAGGACCACAAGGCCAAAATTTTTGGTCCAAAAGTTGCATTTATTTTTACAGTTTGGAGCCCCGTTCCCATTACTTAAAATGTATATATTTGGGGTAAGCTTTGACCAATGAAAGGTTCTGCAGCTTAATTCCCCATTAATAAGCGATTGCCCTGCCTGTCCACCCAACCATGGGAACTAACTGGGCTTCCCGATTGATCTATGATAAATGACCTTTAGCTTTTGTGCATAAGCTCCTCAGATAAAAATGTAAACTGTGGAATTAAAATATGTTCTTTGTATGTCTCCAGAGTAATTGGTGCTGCAGAATAACTTGCTTGCTGAAGTCTAGCAGGGAGATTGCTGTAGCCCAACAAAATCAGCAGATGATCCGTATTCATCCAATATAGTTTTGGGTGGGTTTAGTCCACTCCATACAAAAACAAAGATTGCAAGTGTCCATGCTTGGAACACCGAAGTACTCACCTATAACCCCTTACTAAAGCACCTTCAAAAATAAATAAACCATGTGTCACCATGACACACACTCAAAATGCCCGGCCCCTACCCATCTTATCAACAAGAAATACAAGCATCTCCACGAACAGAAAAATATGGGGGGAATCAACCCATTTAGTGCCAAGCATACTCCACACATACAGTCATTCCAAATCATTATAAAGGCCAGTATTTACTACAGCTGCTCTAATCCTTTTTTGTACCAAGTCAAAAATTGGATTTAAGCACTGGCATTGCATACGATACCCATTTTTCATTTTGTGATCTTTAATATAGCCATTTAAAAACAATGGGGTATGTTGGATTCCTGACATTTATATATTTTCAGGGAATTTCTGGTTATTTACTTTTAGCATATTTTTCACTATATAATTACCCAATAAATAAATGGAGACACAGCTATTATCATATGAATGCATCTCATACTCTCAAGTGAATATATAGCATGTTCAAGCAAAGTAGGCAGGGCTGGGTCATGCAGTATTCATCCTCCATTCCTCCAACCAAGTCTAAAAGCCAGTGCCATGAGGAAGGTCTCCGCTCCAGCAGAGGGTCAGGGCTAAAACTTCAGCATGTGTTTATACACTAACCTTTCACATAATGTTTTCATTGCAATGTAGAATGTTAATGTAAATACACAACTCGTGATACCTAAATAGTCTCAAGTCACCCAGCTATTAACACAGGATGTTTTGCATATATTAACACCAACAGAGATCGCAACGGTAATAGCTGGGTGAGTTGATGCTTTGATAGTATAAGTTGTGTATGTGTATTGCATTGCAGTAATAAAATTATGTGACACAGACTCATCTATCCTCCCATATGTAAATAGCTAGTCATGGGTTTATTGTAAGTGCGAGATTGTAAAATGTGTCTCTCCAGATTGGCTGGAGGGAATGGAACAAATTTCAGCCTTCTTGGATGCAGAGCTATAGCTCCCAGGATGTTTGAAACTTACATATTCAGACCATAAGGCGCACAAACATTTCACCATTGATTTTAGTGGGGAAAAATGCACCCTATAGTCCGAAAAATAAGGTACATACGCATTTAATTTTACTGTGGATAGGATACCCCAAATGTCCTCTGATGCTGAGGGAGGTTAAAGCCTATTTATATACTTTTTGTCCCCCAGAGTAGGGAACAGGTGGACAGAGGAATAGGAAGCCCATTGAACCACAGATCATTCATAATGCATGTAGAGGGTATGTAATGACTGAAATCAAATCTAAGTAATCAAAGCTGAAACACTGTAGTGCATAGAAACTATTGCTTTCTACGCTGCATAGAAATATTTATACCACATAGTAAACCAAATAGTCTGATCTGTTTAATAAGCCATACCTTTCGGAGTCCCTTCACTACCTGCAGGAGAACAGACAGACTGTGGGGATCGCAGGGAAAAAGAGGCAGTATTTCTTATTGAAGAATCACTATCCTGGAAACACAAAAAAACATTGAATGAGCAAAAAACATCCAGCTTATCTCTAAATAATTCAGCACGATTCTTTTTTCTTTTTCTTTTCTTTTTACTTCTACTATAACTACTCAGAACCAAACAGTATATAGTTATGGCAACCAAGGGTTTCATTTTCAATAAGCATATTAAGGAAAAAACATTTCAATATTAAGTTTTCATTGTTGCAGAAAAAATTGTAAAGTAAGTTTGCCATCACACAGAAGCATACCTCACTGCCCAGCCGATGTACCATCTGCAGATAGTCCTCACTGGTGCTGTGCCTGGAATTATCTGCATGGTGGTTTGCAGAATTGCCTGCCAACTGACCAGAAACTTTGTTTTCGTGAAGATTCCTCAGTCCACCTGCCACGATGGGACTGGACACAGATGCTGTTGAATGTAAAAATTGAATTAAAATGACAACTTCTACATCGTAGCAAATGCAAAAACATTAACCACCAACATACAACTGAACAGAAAACATTTCCAACATACATTGCTGCTGCTGCTGCTGCTGTTGTTGTTGTTGTTGCTGCTGCAGCGGATGTTGTGTGTAACTTCCGGGGTGGCCGTATGGCATGTAGCTTGCAGGGCTTTGGGGAGCATAAGGGCTAGGAACAGGGCTGTTTTGCTGGCCAATAAACCGATTTGTTGAACTGGTCTGAGGTGGCACAAATCGACTAAAAGAAAAAATAAATACATTAAAAATAGTTTTTAAAAGCATAAATTTATATTTTACAAGAAAAACACACGTTTCCTGTAATACATTTTATGAAGAATTAAGTACAAAAGAGCAATCAAACAAGAAAAGTTTTGTCTGACTTACCCATATAGAGTCCTTGGATAGCAAGGGGACTTTTAAGGCATTCAATGAGCGTTTAGGATATTATTAGGACCCCATTATTGGATTTCTATGAATACCATATACATGTATTGAATGCCTTACAAGTCCCCTTGCTGTCCAAGGACTCTACATAGGTTGAGTCGGACAGAACGTTTTTTTGCTTTATTGTATTGTTGAGATCTATAATATTGGGAGAAGCACACACCTTATCTATGATTAAGTACAAAAGAGATGGGTTCCTGAGACATTCTGTACATATTAAAATATTATAAAACAGAAAATAGGAATCTGAAAAATGTAGAACTATGCATTACCTGGAAGGGCTATGAGAGATAGTGGTTGGTTGATAATTGGTAGATGCTGGGCTACCATGCATGGAATTTTGGGGAAGCTTATATTGAGGCAACATCATCCCTGATGAGAGAAAACAGATGACCATTAAGTTAAACAGTTTGTTCTAAGAATCATGACTCACTGCATACGTTTTACTGTCATTTTTGCCACCACTTGGGAGAATGCCACTTGCATACTGTCAGGACATAGGACAAGGTATGATCACTCTCACTAACCTGGACACAGATAGACAAACAGTTGTAAGAAAGGTTTCTCTTGTCTAACAATGGTTTTGTTGTGGGTATTCGACTATGTATTTAAGACCAATATAGGAGTTGGAAGTACATGGTCCCTTTTAAAAATCTGGGGTTGGAATTATTTTTATCTTCATCATTTCTTTATATAGAGCCAACATATAACACAGCACTGTACAATAATGATGGCATTATGGAGGATGGAATCTACAGACCCTAAATCAACAGTGATCAGCAATGCAGAGAGAACACCAATGTCTTAGAAACCATGAATCTTCTAGCAGATTGTTTCTTACCACTTTGCACCGCATATCTGTTCTGCATACTTTTCTCCCTGAAGACATTGGGATTTCTTGCCAGTGTGGCCTGCAACAGGACTGGTATATCTCCTTCTGGGTCATCACTTCCCAGGTTATCCTTCAGCTCTCTGTGGAAAAAAAAAACCCCAATAATTCAGTAAATCATCCAACAGAAACCATTCTAGCAATAATTACAATTATATTTACTATACGCACACACAGATTTAAATACTATATCACCATTTTCATTATATCATGATCATTATTGCTTTACTATAGGTAATACAAATTGTTTTGAGAAAACCAAACAACAATCCATAATATACCGTGTCCAGCGTTCTCCCCAGATTTTTTTTTCAGCCGGGCGGCGCGATGACGTCATGACGCGATGACGTCATCGCGCCGCCTGCGCCGGTCCGGCGGCCTCTCTGATAGGCTGCCGGCCAGCGGCAGCACACAAGTCCTCTGACAGGCGGCGCCTCCCCATTCTTCAAGAGCGCGCCGCAGCCACTGAAAGACTCCGGCCCGCGGCCCCGGTAGTATGCCGCGGGCCGGAGTCTTTCAGTGGCTGTGGCGCGCTCCTGATGAATGGGAGGCGCCGCCTGTCAGGCTGCTCGCTGTGTGCCGGGCGGGGACCAAAATCTCCCGGGCGGGCCGCCCGGCCAATCTGCTTTGGGGAGAACACTGGTGTCTGTGTAGTAACGTCACAATGTAACACATGTTCTGCTTTGTCTATATGGCTAAACATGTTCGATTCTCAAACGACCGCATTGAACGATTCGATGGCTGTCCATCCTGAGCCAGAATTTTTTTTTAAATTGAACAAGAAATTGATCGAACAGTGACCTGACATGTTGGTATTTTTCTGGATGATCGATGTTATTTTGGATGGGGATCAAGTATTAGGCAGGAATCGATTGCCAAGATGGTTTGCACTGTAATCAACGATTTTGCAAACACATGCTAAGATCGATCATACAATGATCACAGGGGGAATCGCAACGTGTATGGCTAGCTTTAGCTACATACTATCCCATAGAATACCATGTCTTTTCCTCGACTGGTTCAACTGCAAAAACAGACGCTGACATTATATATTTTAGGAGTTAAACAGCTTATGGTAGAAAAGCAGCAGTATATAGACAAGTAAGTGTCCATAGAAATATCTATCAAGAACAGGATAAGGATAAAATAATACATACATGTGATCCGTTGACACCTGGTTTAGACTATGGACAAGCTGCGACACCAGAGGTTCATCCCTGCACGCCAGAAGGCAGTTGACCTCTTCTGCTATTCGACCATTAAAGAGGAGGCTCTTCGTCGTAGTAGCAGGTAAAGGGGATGGAAGAGGCAGTTGGTTCAACACTGTCAAGAAGAAATAAAAATGAACAAATGTTAGGTATATAGAAACATTCAGAATAATGTGGACACATATTAACTAAACAAGTTGGGAGGTCTGCAAGTGACATTTTTCCTAAGGACAGTATGTTGTTGTACCTCACAATGCCTGCTAATCTGAGCTCATTTTATTTTCAGTTTATTACAGGACCTGCTTAAAAAATGCAATACACACAATTTCTATTAACTTCCTCAAAACATGTGCCAGTTTCTGTACGTTCTGTTACATTAAGTAGAATGTGGGTTTAAAGAAAGAAAGAAAAAAACCCTAAAACATTTTCAATTTTCCTGGAAAGGTAAGGTCATGTGTAGCAAGATCTCTGCAATGGAGAAAAAAAAATAAACCCAGGTCACTCCCCCCCCCCCCCCCCCCCCCCTAATTGTATGCTTTCTTGATATAAGGAGTCTTAAATTTGTCATCAGTGGGTAGTAAGAAAATATTCAGAGAATGTCACACAACAAAAAAGTGGTCACAGTGTAGACATGCTGCAGGGGATTATGTGACTATACAAATGTGCAAGGGAGTTGTTAAAGCCAGGACACATGCTTCAGGAGACAGTTATAGATTGGCAATATTAGATGAAATGCTAGGAGGACACTAGAGACACCTTACACAAGATTTAAAAGTCTATAAAGGTTCTGCAGGCAGCACAAAAAGTTGGAGACTTCACATTTTGCAGGTATGAAAGCAACATAAGGAACTGTAAATTGTTCCATATGTAACTGTAATCTATGAGAAATATGTAAACAAAAAATATGATACAAGCTCAAATAAAGCAGTGGAAATACTTACAGTCTGTGAGACTAGCAATTCCCGCTAGAGTCGTAATGGGAACATGAGGCATATCCCCATTCATCCTGAAGCTGTAGGATGGTGGATTCTATGCAGGTACTTCACTGGAGGTGCCACCTGTCATTACTTCCCATCTCCTATACACTGAAAAATAAGAGAAAGGTTTGTTATTGGGATTGTAAAAATAGAAGGGAAAAAGCAACAACAGGAATCATAGCCAATTTCTTCTACTGATGCATAAGCAAATATACTCGGACACATCCTCATGAGCAGACGAACCAGATCATAATAAATCACAAAAAAACAGCTACATATGAAAGCTAGCACGCTGTAGAACCGCCATTAGTTCAGTTATGCACTTATATAAGAAAAACGAAAACAAATTTCAGCATGATTTCTGCCCCACCTGAAGATACTCATTGGGTATCTCAGCGTATGCATATGCAATATGGTTACCAGGGTGGATAAAAATCGATGATTAAAATTTTTTTTTATTTTTTTTTAAATTTTTTTAAATATAAAACGCTTTTTGAGGAAAATATATTACCATCCCAAGGTTATTCAATAGACGTAAGGTGATGATGGCATAAACACAGCACCCAGAATTTCCCCTTGAATAGACAAGGGGACGGGCCCCTCAATATGTAAAAGCAATACATTATACACTGTGCAAAAGATGAAGAAATGACCATCATATCAATCACAAACAATGCACAATGTTGTGGATGTACATATCTGTACAGGTGCTTAGACAATTAAAATAGTCCAAATTTCACCCCAAAAACACGTTTCATTGAAGACTTCTTCATAGGGTAAGATATGTCATTTCATAAGCCAAATCTGCTTTTGTGTCCCCTCAACCGTGTCTATTCCAGGGAAAATTTTGGGTGATGTGTGCATGCCATCCTCACCCTCTGTCCGTTTCTGTAAAGGCCCCCATACATCTTACAATCTTTCCATACAATTTCTGTACAATCAACTTTTCTTTTACCAAAACCATGCAATATGAGAACCTTTCTAAACCTTCCAATCACCATGTATTTTATCAGGGAGGCCACTATACTACACAGTTGTTGGTAGATCTAATGGAAATTGTATGGAGGTGTATGGGGGGCTTTAGATTATTGGGCAGTTTCTCTGCTACAAGATATTATCACAGATGCTTGGTTTACTTTCTCAGTTCTCAAAACGAAGTAAAACTGAAAAGTTGTCCAAATATGAATGATTAACCTAAACTGGGGATAAAAAACTAATATGAAAAGTTATTCAAAAAATCTTCACCTACTTGCATTTTAAAGTTATACCGGCAAGAATGATTGATTTAAATCAGTTTGATTTACAGACTGATGATTTAAATCACGATTAAAATCACGATTTAAATCAAATCCACTCTGATGGTTACCTAGTTTGACTGGGTGACAGTGAGCTAGACTGGGTGGCAGTGAGCTAGTGTTGAAAGTGAAATGGGTCTACATCTTCAGCTTTCTAGCTCATCTTTCAATAAAATTTAGCACACACACATACTTACTAATACACTGTCCTGCCCTCCCATTTAAGGGGAAGGTTGAGCCAAATTAATACAAAATATGTCATCCCTCAAAATTTCAGAGACTACAAAACCTTAAACATTACAATCAGGTCAACATATCCAACATTTTAAATGTTTTATAGCAAAAAGATTTGATGTAAGGCAAAAAATAAATAGTTTCAAAAGTAAAACTCTGAAAAAGCATTTTTCTGCAAAAAAGCATTTCCCTTCAGTCGTGCGAGTTCTATACCGCTTCAGAAAAACACCTTACCACTTATCTTTAATAGGGGGCAAAAAAAATTGCTGACTTTTTTAATTTTAATCATTTAAACCAGTGTCGAGCAACTCAGTTAATATGGAGGGCCATAAGTGCGGCCCTCAGCATCACATCACATTTTCAATCTACACTGCCTTTAAAGGTTTTGTGCTGCAATATATATTATACAATCACCCCCCGTTCATTGGTGAAATAGTGGCAGCATAAGCCCTCACTGGTCTGACGATACCCCACCAACAATAGAGGCGAGGGACTCGCTCAGGTGCCATCTGGTTTCGTGATTGGCTTTTACGTACACCTATCACTTAAGTCTATCGCCTCTCTTCCTCTTCTCCTATGCCCTATGCAATAACAGTAAGGTTTCGGGGGAGGGCCGCCAAAGAACACCCAAAGAGCTGCATGCGGCACGCTAGTTGGGCACCTGGGATTTAAATCCCATATCAAACAAAACAGCAACAAAGTTTTGACTAAAGGTTCACAAAATTAGTATTTGGGAGGATAAACCCATTTTACAGTCACAGCTTTGATACATTTAGGCATGCTCTCCATTTTTATTAACATTGCTGTTGGGTGACTACCATATTTACTAGTCCAGGGGTGCTTACATGGCTGGCAAGCTACTTTGTATACTTATTATTATGTAAAATATATATTGTGTACCTTGCCTTTAACCCTTGTAATAGAATCGGAATATATAAGGGGTGGGATCCAAATATAAGGGGAGGTAACACATTTTATTGGGAATGGAAGATCGAACGGAAAATCAATCCATGTGTGGGGGACTTTAGCCTTTGCTTCTCACTAATAAAGATCTCTATTTCTGGCTCTGCATGACTTTAGTCCTACCTGTAAAAGTACGTTTTAAACCTGTGCATGAAGGGTATTATAGGTCAGCCTATGTTTTTTTAGGTGACCCTTCATTAGGAATGCAGTTATCTTCCTCTGTGATTATTTTCACGCCATGCCAGGTTGTACCTCTGTAGTCCCAAGTGCCTGTTGCATCTTTGTGCCAGCTAAAGCCAGGATTGCACCTTTCTATTCCTCTTTAAAATCCTTTCACCTATTTTGGCACAATCAACAGTCAGTCAATTTTAAATGTCCATTTACATTTGATGTACTTTTAGAAGCAAGAGGAGAGTGATTACAGGAGTGTATTTGTTTTTATTAAATAGGATTTAATTGAGGTAATCACAAAGCAGAATAAAGTGCACTTTAGTAGGACTCATTAAATGGTTGTCAAAATCAAGAGATATTGATTTAAAAAAATAAGTGGTCAAATTCCCCCCCAGAGTTGTATAAGCAACATGAGATCTAAAGCTAGCCATACACAGTGCGATTCTTAAGGCTATGTTCCGAAATCAGCGTTGATCGCTTCCATTCAGTTCAATGGGCTTGATTTTTTTTTTTTTTTTTACTGATGCCGCCCATAAACATGAATTGACGTGATTTTTGATTGCATGCGTGTATTTTTTAAATTAGGATTTAAAACAAAATTCGCGGGTGAAAATCGCCTGGTCAATCGTGCCCGATTGCCCATGTGCGATTAGAAATCGTAAGCGCGAGGCAATTAATCGCCTATGTGGGAACAGCCTAAAATGTGATTGCAGTGCACACCACCTTGGGAAATCTATTTCTGCTGGATACTTTGGGTGGGGATCAAGTAATAGTGATCAAAGAGAAAGGAGACATGTCAGATCCCAGTTCAATCGATTTCTTGCGCGATTCTGGCTTAAGGGCTCATTCACATGCTAGATAATATCCTACTGGATGTACAAGGGATGTGAAAATCAGTCTTTATAGACACCGCAACAATGCCTCTTTAACAAGATTTAATTAAATATTTGGAGGGAAAAACAAAATCATAAAAAAACATGCAGTTTTGACTGATACAGGCCTCCAAAAGACTGCTTGGAAAATATTAATTAAAAAAACAACCTTTACAACAAAACATTAATAGCTGAATTTTAAAGTCAAAGTTGAAATACATTTTAAGCACTGACGAGTCCCAGAGGCATCACTATAGAAAACCACGCGTATCAATCAAGCAAAACAAACCGCACACTACCAAGTCTAGCGTGCCAAGTTAGAGCTCATTTGTTCTAAGCTGCAAGACATAGAAATGCATCAGATTTTCCCATCACTTTCACACCTATGACATTTTTCCACACCAACAGGTGGATTATACCACTTCCGAATCTGTACTTTCACTTTTCTCTTTCGTTATTTCTGACTGTAGATAAAATGCAATGGCCCAATATGAATGTGCCTAACAGAGTGAAAACCACAAAATCTGCATTCATTTTAAAGTTTGTTTTTGTTGATTAGTTTGTGTTGCTATAGTTCTGCAATGTGCTCAACACAAACTAGTGGAGTAAGTGTTCTCCTTCGTATGACGGTGCTGGCGGCTGATACTTAAATGGTTCCATAGACCTAACAAAGCTCCCTAAAACTGGAGTTCACATTTCCTCATTACTGACAAGCTGAATGGGAAAGTTTACCTACCACAAATATCAGTGCACTGACTAGCTTCAACTTTACTCCTCCATGTGTTTAAAAAATAAAATTTTTAACATTAACAAGAATTTAGGATCTAATATTTAACAAATAATTTAGACAAGTTTTAAGTCTTACAACACTACAACATGGTACAGGATTGCTACGTAAAATCTTTTCACTAAGGTGACAAGGGCTAAGGACAGTTTAAACAGCTAAACGGGCCAGATATGGCCCCCGGGCCAGTTTGCCCATGTTAAGCCCCCCATACACGTTCCGATTTTTCTCCTGACCGTTTTTTTCACCCGATCGGGTCACCTGATTTTCACATTAACAGCAGATCAACCAAAATTTACGGACAGGCCCTAAGGGGTCAGGTACATAATTCCGAAACCGGTTATTCTCCCGATCGATCCCCCCGGCTGATCTCCCGGTCGATCGGGCAAAATGTTTTATTTACATATTAACATATCAAGCTACCACAAAAAAAAAAATTATGAATAAAAAAAAAAAAAAAAAAAAAAAAAAACACACTGGGAAATTTCTAAATGGACACCCTTTATGGGGGAAAACTGCTTTAGAGGGCATACATGGGTGGATACCTGTTCAATGTATAAACCCTTGGCAATCAAACAGGGATTTACCAACATGTTTGTTCCGTGTTCGAGGGAAATTTTTTACCTTTTGAATAAACATATGGATATATTTTTTATAGCTTACTGTTAACCACAAATGCCAGCAACTATAGCTAACTAAAGTCATGTGAGGACAGCAGTTACAAGAATCCTTCACAGCACTAATGTAATTGCTTTAAATCTTGCTCAAGCATTAACCACCATCACTACTAATGAAAACATTTGTACAGCTATAAGAAATGTAAGGTTACAAATAACTTTCAAATTAACACAGAAAATCACACGCACGTAACGATCATCATCCCAACACAACAGATGTTTTTAATAACTGAATGTACGGAGCGGACCGGGCGTGGCTAGGGGAGCGCAGCCTGACCGACGGGGCTGG
>CM070032.1:15652457-15671874 GCA_036250615.1 Ptychadena robeensis
ACGTGTGTCTTATTGAACGGGTATGGGGAAGGAGTTGCTCAGCACTCCCTCGGTCATGTAAGCAGGACTTGCTTTGTCTGCACCTGTTACAATGTGCACGTCACATCTCTGGACTACAAATAGGAAGCTCTGATCCTATAACTATAAGAAGTCCTTTTACTGAAGTATACTGCTTTAGTTTATGTCCACACAACCGCTCCAGATCAAACTATTTTTTAAATATATTTTTTAACATTAATAACATAGTTGGTATTCTATATAGTGCCTTAAAAGCCCAATTTTGACTTTCATTTTATTTATTAGATATTTTGAGCTACTTGTACAAGAACATCACATACATTGGATGATGCAGTGGTTTAAGTACTTATAAAAAGATAATTCATTCATAATTAGCAACTGTGTTAATAATAAGCAATTAGGAACACCCAGTGCTCGTGCCTTATAAAAAAAAAAAAAAAACAAAACAAAAAAAAAAACGATCTTTCTATATAGTGTATATAGTATAGTGTCTTCGTCAAGATCACTGGGATAAGTGAGAGCATAGACCAGGACATTTTTTACTGTTCTGCCGTGCCCCAATAGAACGTCCGTTACAGCAGCTTAGCGATTTTTAAGGCATTCCAAAAGATCAGATTAAAAATCACTTCCTTCATATGAACCTTTTATTCACCACTACCACTAGGGAAGATACCTATTGGCACCTTGCTTCATGGGAAAACTCCCCAGTGCTATCAGAGCACTACTACTTCTGCCCCACATCTTTATATGGGACTACTCTCATCTCAGCACCTTCTCTCTCCCTGGTATTGGACTACCTGTAAACAGCATTGCCCTTTTAAACCTGATCAACAACCATTCCAGAGCAGAGACATTCCTCCTTTTTGCGGTGGCCTTCCGTTCTTCTGCCTACCTCCAGTGACTCCTTATGTGAGGTCTTGAGACCTGTTTGGATCTACGAGCGTTTTATGGATACCCCCTGATGAAGGGTCGAAACATATGTTGGGGCCCATCCATACCATTGGCTCCTTGATTCCGCTAGCACTTTATATTCCCCACTGGAAAGAAGGTCAGTTTCAGCGCACTTGGCTTTTTACTTATGGACATTAAATTTGATGCTTTTTTAAATCGATACACAATTGTTTGTTCACTCTTATTTATTTGTTTACTTATGTTCTGACTATCTAAATGATGTTGTACATTATGGTACCGGTATATCCCTTATAATTTGGGATACTAAGGCTTTGTTTCCATTAAGTTGGGAGCAGGTAAGTCTGTTCCATTGTGTTGGGAGCCGATCCGCTGGTGTAAGGCTGAACATAGTTGAGCCGGCAGGCAATGTCTGGGACACGTCGGGACCCCTGCTAAGCGTATATGCTTAGTGGAGGGGTCCCGACGTATAATGGAATTACAGAGCCAGCCTCTAAAGTCCCCTTGGTTCCCATTCTCCAGATGGGAAAAATCTTCTCCTTGTTTTTCATATCTGTTTGGGACATTGGCAGGCTCGCTCTACTTGGGATAGCTCTGATTGCTCTCTATAATCAACATTTTATTTGAATCAATAATCTAAAAATATACACAATATTTATCATTTGATTTCCATCACATATGCTACAACGCGTATATAATATACTCAACGCGTTTCGCCGATTGCTTCTTCAGGCGTTTATATACGTAATGTTTGCCACAGATTTACCAACAAGCAAGCGGAGCCTCATTACTGTAATAAAGGCTGAAAAAAATACACACCAGGAGAGGAAGAACTTTCCATCACATAACTGACATCACAAGGTGATTGGGATTTCTACCGGATAAATTTCCCTGCAGCATTATGCAGAGGAGGCACCACAGGAGATTGGGAGGCTCAGCATTTTGTACTTAATAGGTAAACTATCAACACACTGTAGAATTAATGTATTTTTCGGACTACTACACTTTTTTACTATTAAAAAACTATGGGAAAATGTCCCTTTATCTTATGGTCCGAATATTACAAAATAAAGAAAAAGATTTTATTTTATGTCCCAACCATCCTGGGAGCAAAAGCTCTGCAACCCAGGAGGCTGAAATGTGTTCCATTCCGTCCAGCCAAGCCAAAAGGTAAGATTGTAAGGTGTATGGGGGCCCTAAAAGCCATCAGATCAGCAATGGAGTGCAGCTTGATGACATTATCACGCTGCACTCCGCCGCTCACAGCATCGGTCGGTGGCAAAATCGGCGGCCACTAGTTGCGTGTGTGGGAGGTTTTGTGTATACAGACATGCTAAAGTCTCAGCCCTGACACTGATGCAGTGAAGACCATCCCTCCTGGCACTGGCCTTTTGGCTGGAGGAATATAGAGTGAATACTGCATGGTCCAGTCCTGCCTACTGCTGGAACATTCTGTATATTCACTTTATATCTAAATGGCTGTGATTTTTTAAATTATTTTTATGTTTTTTGCTAATTTTCTCTCAAAAACATTTGGATGTGTCTTATGGTCGTGTGCATCTTTTGGTGTGAAAAATACAGTATATGATCCTCACCTCCCTGGATTAAACAGAGAAGATTCTATGTTCCATTACAATCTAGCACTAGGAAAATACCTAAACGGCATGATACGTCTTCAATCACAGGCAGAGGCATACCCAAGATCAAAATACACTGTTCAGTTGCAGAGATGTAAAGTACGCTGTGCTATCTGGCAGGGGTGTCCGGTTCACTACATTACATCCCTTTCCAGCTAAGCAAACTCACTTTTATATAGCACAACACTATTGTGCTGTTTGGAGTGCTAGCTCCTGAATCCACAAATCAGAAACCATGACAGCCAGTGCTCATGGATATTTAGAAGATTGTTGACTAAAGCAACCAACAGCATTTTAGCAGCAAAGTATAATATGTATATGGCATTTGTAGAACTTTTCCTCTAATTGACTAAAAAAAGAAATAATTATAAGTTAAAAACTTTATAAGAAAAAAACTGCATTAAAATCAAACGAGCAGTGGTCAGGCAGGTTGGCAAATTTTAGTCAAAGTATCTGACAAGTTTTTTTTGTATTTTGATCAATTTGCTTCCGATGACACGTGCACAGGACTGCCTCTAATTGATCCCACTGTGTGGTGGTAAAAACAGACAAAATGCAATACAATCAAACATCGTTGGGTCAAAGAAACAAAAAAACGAACCATGTTTGGCCCCTAAAAATGGGTAGCATTGCCTCAAGCTCAAATGCTTGTCACCTGTATAAAATGTCAGTTTCTAAAGATGTATTCAACATGCTTCATTATAAACCACTACAATACACTCTACTTTTATTTATAGAAGCATATGAATTTACATATCTACATGAGACATATTGAGATACATACAAAAATAGATGGGAAGTAGGACTGTTTTATAGTACAGTCCCGGGGTTTTCAAATAGAACTTTTTATAGGTTTTATATATTACACATTAAATCTGGAGCAAGCAAAGCATAATACTATGACATATACATATGTGCCATTAATTTCTTAAATAAAATGCCAAAAACAATCTCATAATATACAATTATATCAAATACAATTACACTGCGGGCCAGAGTTTGACATCCCTGGTATAGTGCCTTGTAAACTACCCCACTTCATTTTTCCAGTATATTTGGAATATTTTGTGTTCTGCTTACAATTCACTTCATAAACTGCCAAAAAAAGAACTGGAAGTTGACAATACTGTTTCTAATTGTAAGGCAACAGCTTTGAACTGTCTGGTTGTAAAACATTAACAATTTTTTTACTTTTACCTGCTTAACCTTATTAACCGGACATATGTTTACATCCTCCAGCTGGGCAGGCAATCAAGGAGGAGCATGCCGTGCTCCGCCGCGATTACCTGTGGCACGGTTATAAAAAAAACCGTGCCACGTGCGCAACGCTTAGAAGGTTAAGGGCATGTATCCACTGCGTTGTGCAATCCGTCAAGACACTCTGCGTTAAGCGCAGTGCTTGTCCGGGGTCCAGACAGAGCACATACACATTACCTGTCTGCAGCATTCTCTGTTCTCACTTCCTTCTGCCGATTTGCCGGTCAGGGGTTGACTTACTGAACTACGTTAACCCCTGCATAGGCAGATTGGCTCAACACCATGTGAACAGAGTATCCGCCGAGTGTATGTACTCTGTCGGGACCCCCCCCCCCAAGCACTGCACTTAACACAGGGGGTCCCGACGGATTACACAACGCAGTAGAGACATAGTCCACATATGAAATAAAGCAGGGTACAGAAGGCGCGATATTTGTGCCGTCTGATGTACCCTGAAGCAGCGTGATGACGTCATCACGCTGCTGTCCGATATCGGCTGGCTGGGGAGAGACGGCTCTGCTCGCTTCCCCGCTCAGCCCAAGCTATGGACATCTGTTGTATTAACAGTCATGTCAGATATGGCCGTTTTCGAAAACAGCGATAGACGCATATTATATGGTCCAAATAGATGACCGTGAGCACGCTCGGTGCTCGAAATGGCCATCGATTTGGCCCATATCTTAGCACTGTACCCTGCTTTAAAGTGCAACACCACAATCTTAAAACATTGTATACATTGCATGAATTATGGGGAACTTTAAGATTTCTCCATAAAAGCTAATTATACTGACAAGAGGAAGACAAAGTAAAAGGAGCCTTAAGCCTGGCATACACACGCCGATTAGCTGACGGGCGTCTTCATTGAAGATAATGGCCGGCACGCAAAGGGTGCCCGCCGATTAAGTCAGCCTGGGAATGCAGCATGATGATCAGAGATACAGTTAATATTCTGCATCTTCACAGGAAAGATAAAAAAACCCATAGAACAGGAATCGATGAGCAAAGTGGAGCACAACCATTCATAATCGATTGACAGATCAAACGTTGACGTCACCATGCTGCGATGGATTGCACCGGTATCGACCCGGGTAAGGGCACCTTCAGCTGAACACAAATGGCTCGACTTTACTCTGGACCGAGGAAGCCCGGCACCATGATGTCTTTGCACTGTGCACAAGCTGGGCTGATATCGAGCCGCAGCACTTATGGTCCACATCCACAGTAATGGAAATCGAACATGGTTTTCCAACATGTTGGAACCCTCTTAACCGAGCTCCGCCTAGTGGGATTGATTGATCCTGCTCAAAGGAAGTCAGGATGGCAACATTTCTTAATAGATTCAAGCACAATCAAGCTCTATGAACACGCACCATGCTCAATTGTGCTAGAATCTATTATGGTACCGATTTGCTTCCATATAACAAAGGGTTGCCTGGAGGAGTCATGAGCTGGGTATACACATTGATTAACTTAAACGATTGTATTAACCTCTCAGGCAGGGATTCTAAGACCCCGCCGATCGATATCGGTCACACCAAAGAGGTGGGGGGAGGGGTGGCGCCATAGACCTCCATGTTAATGGAGCGAGTCTGTTCCCAGGCCACATTATTGGCGTCCTCGATGATGCTGGCTATGTGTAAAGGGGAGGACAGGGAAAACTATTTTCAAAGGTGTGATATGGGCAAACCACTAGGGAGGCTAAGTCGATCGTTTAAAAATGTATTTTTTTTTTTATTGAATGAAATGGAAAATAAAAATGAAATCGAGCAGTGATTGGACATGCTGGTAAATTTCAGTCCATCGTTCCAAGTACCTGATGTTTTTTTTTTCTTCTTGCCATTTCGACCAGTTTTGAAAGTGTTGATGAAAAATTAGCAAAATGTAATACAATATACTACAATTTAAGTCAAACGAAAAATGGATCTGTGTATGCCCAGCCTTAGGCCTTGTTTCCATTGATACGATGCCGCGCGGCCGCAAGCGCAAACAACCGCATCCATTGTAAACTTCAATATAGTTTTCACTGGTGTGGTTGTGCGCGTTCGGATGCGGTTTGGGGCGTGTTTGTGAACGCTAGCTGCAGCGTTTTGAAACGCATCCGCGTCCCAGCCGCATCTGCATTTCTCGTCGCACAAAAACCCGAAAACGAGCGAAAACTATGCCATGCGTTCCCGCGGTTTCAGCCGCGCGGGATCGCATCAATGAAAACAAAGCCTTAGAGGAGAGAGAGACGTTTCATATGTTTGAAACTAACAATTCTAGTACTCTATGCACACTGCAATTACCTTCTCAGAACCCTTTGATAGAAACAGTTAAACAAGCAGCCTGCAGTGTCCTTCAATGGAAACCCTGAGAGGAGATCTGCTGAGTACAGGAAATGTACGCTCTCTCACAGTTAAGTCTGTCTTCAGTTCCGCTAAGCTCTTGAATCCATTACATGAAATATTCACACGATTATTAACAGAAACCCCATATAAAACCTGTCTGCCATTACAAGAAAAAAATATGACCGTTATAAATGAAGTACAACTTATCACCAGAGAAATCCTTCACAAATTAGACAAGTTCAGGGTTACAATACAGCAGAATTGTGTTGCAGGAAATTACACAGCACCGAGCAGAATAAAAAAAAAAAAAAGTTCTACAACAATCTACCAAGAATGTTATAAAATCACAGAAGCATGAATGCCAGGTTACGTTTATGAACTCAACCTCTATAAAAAGAAAAACCAGTTATCACTGTAGACTGAGGCGGAACAAGTATGACGCAACCAGCCAATATCACAGCAGACCAAGACTGACTGGGCAAATGTGTCAGATTTACTAAGAAACATAGGAGGAAGAACATACCCAATACACATACCGAACAGCCGTGGCCAAATGCCAGCAAACACACACAAAAGTTGTTACACCAATAAATAGTTTAACAAATAATATACTATATAATATATATCCTATATAATAAGAACACTTTATAACGGATAAACACAAAAGTAGGTAGGTAGGTATGTATGTATGTAGTTCAGTTACTTTTTAAAATCCTCAGTTTCAGCAAGTTCAGCATATATCCATGCTTGTTGTAATAACATGAGTTCTGAGTAGAGTGGTCCCAGACTGTACACCGCTATTCAGAACATAAACCTACATACAACACCAAAACCGACAGCTATAAAAGCAGAGAGTCCGACAACAACCAGGAGTGTACAACACTGGTGTAACTATTATCAGAGATAAGCTGACTGACAAAATAGGTTTAAAGCTATGGAATCAGGTGATCGTCCATTCATGTCTATGGGAGCGATCAGAAAAAAATAAGACTGTATGTGTTTTTTTTTTATTATCAATGGGGACAAGCTTATTCAAAATAGTGTAGGCGATTGACAGCGATTCTGCAGGTGATTGAAAATAGCAAGCACCAGGTGATTAATCTCCTAAGTGGGAACGTAGCCTGGGGGTGGTGTTTTATAGTCTCATGTCCACTTCTTTTTGGCATCAGTGATTTCAGGGTGGAAACAACACATCCCATTAATATCAATGGCATTCTGCGCTTTTAACACCAGTCCTCCATTGTGCAGTGCGTCCTTCATTGGAGCATTAGCGCATGAGCTGTGCATTTTTTGAACAATGGCTCTCACGGGTACGTTGGCATGACACATCTATGGTGTACTAACAGCGGTTGGCCTGCTGTTTGGCCAGAGTTAGTGGGCAGAATTCCAGCAGGTTACGGTGCATTAGGGATCCGTGCAGCTGCCATCAACCGCACCCCATGTGGATGTACGCAGACATCCGTGCGCTCGGATGCAGACTTTGGGCAGGACCCTTGTCCATGGATGCAGTCGGGCACAGCATCCACACGAAAACGCGGCTGCACATGTGGTGCCTGGCTGATGCCTTGCCTATGGGTGCGGTCAGGAGCGGCTGCAGCCGCGCAAAGAGCAGCGTAGCCATCCGCACGGATCAGCACAGAGCCACACAAGTGGAAACAAGGCATTACTGTCACATGGGCGGTAATTCACTCTACTAACATTCCAAAGATGCATAATTGATATGCACTCGTCATTGACAGCAACCACCAACAAACCCAAAGACATAGATGTGTAACTTTTTAAGACCGTAGCAGTTTCCTTCACATTGAAACTAATGGGGTGGAATCTGCCCACATTTTTCCCCCTGCAGTCCCCAAACCCCCCCCCCCCCCCAAAAACTTTGCAAAAAAAAAAAAAAGGTTTGCAATAAAACATAATTTTTTTTAAAGAAAACTAAAAGCCAGTTCTCAGGAGGATGGTAAACATGTTAGGCTTTGCAAACATGTTACTATGTACAAAATGTTGTGGTGTTGTATATGACTTTGCACAATTATCACAGGGAGAAGGCTACTGGTAAATGAATGACTGAACAACATAAAAGAAGTATGTTTTTGTAGAGTGTCATAAGCAACTCAGATATCAAGTATATCATCATGAGAAACCTTATGTAAGCTTCCCAGAGATGAGAGGAGTCAGACAGAGAAAAGACAGACATGGATGTAGTTCTACCCTAAAAGACATATATGTCTATGAGAAGACTACACAGCACTGGGCTGGAAGCCCCATCAGATTTAGGGCTATATAATCCTCTTTAAATATCAACTAGTCTATGACCCCCCTGGCTCACTCGCATGTATTTCCTTCCTCCCCAAAGGCTGAGTTGAATTTGTCTTCCTTTTCAAAGCCAGTAGCTTTCTCTTCCTTTTCAAAGCCAGTCATCTTCCTGCAGCCGGCTACTCATCTCTCTCCAGAATGGATCCGACAATGAGATGAGAATATCAGTTCCCAGAACTCACTGAACTAGTACTCATTCACACCAAATGCTGACTGGCCGGCCAAGATCAACCTCTGCTTATCACTCATTTTACAGATCATTCATTCCAAAGTTTGCAACATGGTTTTAACTGGGATTATTGAAGAATCACACGGTGTTCTTAAGCTGGCCATTCACACATTGTGTTTGATTCAGGAATCGAATGCTATCAACCCACAGGAGCGATCAATCCCGCTGCAAGAAAATGTTGATCGAACAGGGATCCGACATGCTGGTAGATCCCTGTTTGAACGTCATTACTTTGGAAGGGGAATGAGGGTCCCCTTCTAAGGTGTCAGCCAGGAATCACTTAACAAAGGTGGTGCGCAATGATTTCCCCCAAACGATTATTAAGCGATTAGTTGCTATACCACCTTGCGATCAATCATTGATCGCACGGGAATCGACCCGTGTAGGGCTTTAGTCTGAAATTAATATTTCTATACAAAAGTTAAAGAAACTGTAAATAATAGTACAGCACTATAATCACAATTACTTTTCTCACATTAAGGATTTGACTTAACACCAGAGAAAAAGTACAAACTGTATTGTAGCAAATAAGTATATTAAATCTCCAGATCGCTATAGGATCACCATTCCAGGAGAGAGTAAGAACCTACTACAAAGGCAACGTGTCACCTTGGATTTCTGTAACCCGTATACAGGCACAGCCTGTTAGCAAATACATTTAACAGGGACACAGTCTGCCAGCAACACACGGATACAACTGCTGCAACAGTACAACTGTATGTTTTTTATTTGCATACAAAAATGCCAATTTAGATACCACAGTTTGTATAATGAAAGAATTCCAAGAAAGTAAACTTGATCATTACTATTGTTAAGGTGGGTTCACACAAGCAGTTGGGAAAGGCTGGTTGTCATCCACCCCCCAACTACTTCTATTCTATCCCTAAGGGCAATGGCGGGTAAGACATAACATGTAAAGTCTGACAGAAAATTGCAGTTTATGGTTGGATGGAAGTTCCAACCTCATGCTTCCCAACCACCTGAGTCACTGCTGATGTTCCGAGATATTTTCCTACACTTACAACTGCGCATGTGCAGATAGCCCTAGTTTTGTGTTTTTCAGGGCTAATCTTCCAAATTTCAGGTGTCAAGGTTAAGGGTGGGCGGGTTAGGGGGAGGGGTGCTTGCTAATAGGGGTGAGTTTTGTGGAACGGGGGTGAAAAGTTTAGGGGTTCAGGGGGTTAAATTAATCTAACCTCCCAATCCCCTAACCTTAACCCTTGGAACCCCCTAACTCTAACCTTAATTATTACACAATTAACAATTATTAATAAACCCTGAATTCTATACTCACTATGATTGCAGACTAAAAACACACAGAGTATATCAATACACAACATTGTGACTTATTTTACACCGCAAACTTATTCAACAAGCAACACAACCCAGCCAAAAAGATCGGTCATACCTAATGAATGAGCATGTTAAATTCTAAAAATGATACCATAAGAAAGCTATTACACGATTCTTTATAGAAATACAGCTTTCTAATGAAAACAAAAGGGATCAAGGCACTTATGCCAGCCATACACCGACCGGTCTGCACACGTGTGCGATCGGCGGACGGTCGATCGACGTGGCGATGCAAAGAATGTGCAACGAATCAACGCACACCAATTTGCACAATCAATTCTTGCGTGATACTTTGGATAGGGAAGCTTAATCCTCTTCAAAGGTAATGGCAATCCAACAGGTTTTATCAACATGTCCATAAAGTGAAGTGCAAAAGATTTGCGGGAGCAGGACTCATTTACCAGGTCTCTAGTCTTGGAACACAGCAGCATAGAAGCCTACACGCTTGCAATGTGCATCCACGAGGAATAGTCACTTTGTGGGATGTAAAGAAACTGCAGGATCCTGGAAGATCAGTAATGATTTATCCATTGTTTGCGTAGATATAAAACACACACACACACACACACCTCGGCCGGCCAGAGAACGGAAATGTCCGATATTCTCTGGCCGGCGCAAGCCGATGCCATAAGCTTCAATGAAGACTTACCACCAAAATGTTGGCAGAGACCAAAAATTTATTTTTTCTGTGGTGAGAACACACATAGTGCGTACATAAGTACAGCCAGGGCTGTGGAGTCGGAAAACAATTAACCGACTCCTACTAAATTTAAATGAGAATTAAAAAAAATAATGCAAGTTCAAATGTCCCCATTCACAAATAGTCATAACAAAGATTTCTCTGCTATAAGAATAAATTCATGCAGTGCATAACATTACCGCAGAGCGAACACGTTAAATGACCATAAAGCATGCTGCGCATTAACTGTATGCATCACTAAATGGGATATAATGCACAGACGCTTGTATAAGTGAAGGGAATAGATCGCCAATAGTTCAAGACTGAAGCTGGAAAACATTTGAAAAACCACCGTCATTCAGCTGAGGCGACAAATACAAAAAGATTGTTAGATTCAACTTTACACATGAATATGGGACTCAATGGAAATCATGAATCATGTTTGAAGTGCCCCTTCATTCTGCCTCTTTTTGGAGCCTTTCACTGCCCTATCTTCAGCAGAAGATCAGAACATTAAAGTTAGGCACACACGGGTAGATCTGTAAAAAGATTTGAGTACAATCAACTTGCGCGCTCACGGTGATTGATTGTACTCTAATTTGATTACAAACCTACCTGTGTGTGCCTTCCTTCAAGCGCGATCAATAGAGCCCGCTAAAAGAAACTCGACTGAACGGGGTTCCAACATGTTGAAAAACCCTGTTCAATCTCCAATACTTTGCATGGAGACATGAGTCTTCATGGAAAGTATTGGAACAGCTGCGGCTGCTGCCTTCTGCTCAGCTGTCCGCTGGCAGTGTGAAGGGGGCGGAGCCAGCACTCCTCACTCGGAACCTGTGCGAGTGAGGCAGCTGTATGAGATAGGCTGCTTCTCCCCAGCTTCTGGCGTGTTGTGATTCCCACGCTGCAAGCTGGGGAGAACGGTCCCCATTGAACGGGAATTGCTGTGCCCATGTGTTGCACATTGATTTCAGTTCAATTGATCCCCGATCAATCACAGCGTGGTGCCTAGCTTAAAGAAAAAGCAGCAGCATCTTCGGCCTAACTTCCTTTCGCTGCTTTAATTTGCCATTACAGTACAGTGTTGGTTTCCTAGCCAGTATTTCTGTGCTTAATATATGTTACCTTCCTTTCCTTCAATGGATGGATAAACTACATTAGCATATTAAATACAGAGAAGTCTGAAGTATCAGAAACTGAGGAGTCGGACAATTTATTGACAGACTTCACAGCCCTGAGTACAGCACATCAAAATAGACCAACTCAACAATCTACAAAAGTGTACAAGACCGAATTCCTGATGTTCTTATTGAATGAGACTCCTTTCAACAATAATAACAACTATCTTCCATTTCATCCTCTCATCCTGAAAGACAAACATGTCACCTTGAACGCGATTACACATTTTTGTTTCTGGTGAGCTTGGCACATTTCAAGTTTTTGGTGAGAACACCAGGAAAATTATTGGTGTTGCTGATAAATTACACATATTATACAATGAAATGGTCAGGTAAGGGGAACTTTGGGAGGCTCAGAACACATTAGGCATATTTTCATTATTTCTCATAGGAAAAAATTGTCTTTACTTACAACCAACACTTGGGAACCAATTAAGATGGTAAGTCAAGGGTCCATTGTATAATTTATTTTTTTTAAACTTTGAGCTTCCAGTCCAGGGCAAATAGTTTGGGTCATTTTTCTGAGAATGATGTGTGCAATCTCAATGAACACCTTTGAGATGAATCCGTACACAAATCTAAACAAATCCTTGTCTGTAGGTTTAGGGAATCCGCACTCAGACTTGATTCTTGATCCCTATGATTAAGCCCCAAACACTTGGGGGGAAACGCGTCAGGGGTGAGGACAAGTTCCCTGCGTGGAGCTGATAAATGTGTGTATTTCTTCCTTGGAACTATTTGAAAAATAAAAGCTTACGATTTTAAGATCAAGAAACAAGTCTGAGTGTGGATTCCTTAAACCTACAGACAAGGATTTGTTCAGGATGATGTGTGGAGGAGTGCAGAGAGCGGGGCCCAGCACCAACAAGACTTCAGGTGATCTCTAATTTTACAACTACCCGAGAGGAAGTCTGTGTGTGCATGAGATTATTGATACACGCCTAGGAGTGCGGATTGTAAAGACGTCCTTGTTTGAACACTGACACAAATTTAAAGCTACGCTTCACTTTCAACATTGGTACTTGACCACAAAATACCATTTTGGCTGAATAGGCATGGATTCCCTCACCTCTTAGGCTGTAATTAGCCTCCTAAGAGGAATGGAGATTGGTTTAGGAAAATGTAGGCCAACTCCGGATTATTGCTCATAGCTTTGGAATGCAATATATACAAAAAAATGTATACATACAAAACATGCCACCACACAGTGAAAATTTTCAAACCAATAAAAAATAATACACCATAAATGCAACCTCAGCTTTCACTACCTTGGACAAATCCCCACATACAAAGAAACTAATGCTGGCCATACACATGCCGATAAACGGCCGGATTTTAATCTGACCGACTGGCGTGCGCGCTCTCGCCGTCGGTCAGGTTAAAATCCGGCCGTTTGTCGGCATGTGCCCACATGGGGCAACAGATCCCTGTCGCCCCACTTCTCGGCCGGCCAGAGATCCGACATGTCGGAAAATCTCTGGCCGATGGGAGCCGATGCCATAAGCAGCAATGAAGACGGCGTCTCCATCGCTGCTTATGGCCGGCACACAAAGGGTGCCTGGCCGATTGTGGGGCCCCAGAATGCAATGGGAGGCTAACGTGATGACGTCATCACGTTAGCCTCCCGGAGCAATATCGGAGGGCGATATCGCTCCAGCTCGGCATGTGTATGGCCGGCATAAGGTAACTTTTTGCACCAATTGACTGTTACTTTTAGATAAGACAATAGCTGAGGCGAATGCAAAACAAACCTCCCCCTCCAATACATGAATACATGATGCAAAGTGATCATTTTCACTGCATTGCTCCAACTGCCCCTGGGCAAAATGACATTCTTTTAAAGGTGAGCTAAATGTTTTGTTTTGTTTCTGACAAAAGAAAAAACAACTAGTCCATATTATAAGCTGGACAGCAATGAACTTTTCTCCAAATGTCTCATCCAATGAAAGATTGAATACAACACAAAGGTGGAAATACACAGTTTGATCTTTCCGTTCGATCCAATGGTGCGTTTTAAGTCAATTGTTTTAAAATGGATTTCTTTTTAGCTGAACCCATTGGCCAAAAGTGATCCAAACTGAACAAAAATCAGCCGGAGTAGTGATCAGACACATTGGTAAATTTCAGTTGATCTTCAAGTATCTGATCTTTGGTATCGATCGATTTGCATCCGACGGTTCTATGGAACATGCGCACAGAATTTAGGAAAGGAATCAATAACATTATGTTTTTCCAAAATGATCGAACGGAAAATTGAGCTGTGTATGCCCAAGCTTAAGCTATGTATACACACTACGACATCTACAAAGTACAGGTTTGAATGTATAACTATCACACAGGACAAAATCACTTACGGACCTCTGGCAGGTTTTCCTATAGAGGAGAAAGAGGTCAGGTGGCATCCAATTACCTTGTGGACTCTATAGAAGATCGCTTTGTTCAATCATTTTTCTCGACACATGGATCACAAAAAAAAACTTTTGCCTACATCATGCTGTAAAATGATGTGCCCTTGCAATTCTAACAAGTTCTCATGAATTTCTCCAGGGCTAAATACATGATCATGGGCATACAATACAGACTACACGGCATCACATCAAGCAAGACTAGCAAATGCAAGAACGTGTACTTACATTTCTGTTGTACAGCCTGTAGAGCTGTCTGTCTACAGGTTATACACTAAACACTTCTCCAGGGCACAATATTGCAATACTAGAGGTTGAAAAGTAATGCTGAAAATGCAGGAGCAATTTTCCATCTGTCATAGTGAGTGTTTAAAATGAGAAAGGCAATATTTTGACAAACCCATAGTGGTAAATGTTTTGGCACGCCTTCCATTCATTAAAAATGAACAGGGGTGTGACAAAGATGTGACTACAGAAGTGGAGTTTCGGCCTTATGGTGCATGAGCAATAACACATTGGAGACCGGTCTGTAAAGCAAAAACACCAGGAGCTGTTAAAGAATGAACAGAGATAACTGCACCCCTTGTAAATAATAAAAAGAAGCCTAAATCCTGTTAAAAAGAGTATCCACAAAAAACTTTACCAATGTATCTGTAGAAAATATATGAAGATAAATATACATAGTGAAGGGAACAGACTAGTCAAGCATGGTATTATTGGCTGTAAACCGTAACATTTCCAAGTGTTAACCTCCCTAGCGGTTGAGACTAACCCTGTTCGTTCGGTGAACAGGGTCCTCTCAACCGCACGGGAAGCTGGTGGCGGGGAGACCCTATGCCTTCCCGGAAAGCTGCAGCGATTATCTTCATCGCCGCAGCATTTCCGGGTTGGCGGCACCACCCCAATCATGTCACGGTGACGCAGAAGGGGGCGGGGGGGTTGCCGGCGCCATAGACCTCCATGTTAATGAAGGAGCGCCAGCTTTCCCTCTCACGCAGCTGTTGTCAGTAATGACACCAGCTGTGTGAAGAGCTCCGGCGACATGCCGGAAACGACAGGCAGTGTACTCTGTACACTGCCTCGATCGCCCGTATCGCGCTGTTATAAACGGCGAGATACGGATGGTGCGCTAGGGAGGTTAAAGTATTTTGTGGAAGGAGTTTAGTTTCATACTTCGATGTAATATGAGTAATACGAGGACCTTTCTAAAGCTTTCGATCACTATTTTTTCCTTTAGGGAGGCCACTATACTACATAGTTAGTAGATCTAATGGAAATTGTATGGAGTGATCTATAGGTGTATTGGGGGGTCGACCTTTGTGTTTCAGAACACAACGTTATCTCCTGCTATCTACATTTCTCATTATTGATGCAGTTTTCATTTAAGCTAGGGACACAAGTGTAGACTCCCGTGCAATCCACCCCCGATCAATCACAGCGTGGTGATGTCATCGGGGATCATTTGAATGGAAATCAATGTGCTCCACATGGCACATCGATTCCCGTTTAATGGGGATCAGTTCTCCCCTGCTTGCAGCATGTGTGAATCAGAACACGCTACAAGCTGGGGAGAAATCCGGTCTCATACAGCTTCCAACTGAGGGGTGCTGGCTCTGTCCCCTTCACACTGACAGTGGACGGCTGTGCAGCAGGCAGCACATCCAATACTTTCCATGAAGATTCATGTCTCCTTACAAAGTAATGGAGATTGAACGGGGTTTTCCAACATTTTGGAACCCCGTTCCATCAAGTTTCTTCGAGCAGGCTCTATTGCACACACGGGCAGATTTGTGAACAGATTAGAGTACAATTAATCACCGTGAGCGCGCACGTTAATTGATTGTACATGAATCTTTTTACAGATCTACCCGTGTGTGCCTAACTTAAAGCAGGGTACAGACCTGCAGATATGGGCCAGATCAATAGCCGATTCGAGCACCGTGAGCGCTCACAGCCATCTATCTGGCCCATAAAATATCCGCCCACTGCTGTTTTCGAGCGGTATTAATAGCCATATTGGACATGACGGTAAATACGGCAGATGTCCGATGCTTTGCATAGAGACCGCTGGTCTTCAGCAGACAGCAGCGTGATGACGTCATCGAACGGCTCGAATATCAAGCCGTGTGTACCCTGCTTTAGTTTTCACTGTTTATGCTATATCTTGCTGCTGTATGTCTGTGCTGAACACCTCTGCTTATGATGATTCCATAAAAAGATATATTAACCCTCTGGGCGGTTTGAGCTTTCCGCACCATTTTTATGGCATGAAAAGCGGTTTTACCCGTGCTTGCCGGCTCTCCGCCCAGCCCTCTACACACCTCCGACGTCAAATAGATGCCGCCGGCGTGTGGAGAGATCGGCGCCCCCTCCATTAACATGGAGGTCTATGGCGTCGCCCCCCGCCCCCTTCAGCGTCACAGATGACACCAAAGACACGGGGCCGGAAGGGCTCCGTGTCTCGGCGGCTCTTCTACAGCCGGCACACAGACGGGGGTTTGCCCGATCCCAGCACTGAGTTCGGGCAAACCGCTAGGGAGGTTAAACAAAAGGTGTTTAAGAACAAAACTGATGAAGACCACATATAGTAATAACAGGTGCTGCGGTGCCCATAACATTGTCTACACAGGGTATAATGTCAAATGCGGCAGGTACACAGGAACGTTTTGCTCTTGTTTAGGGTGCATTAATCAGCACCCCATTAACCCCATGCCCATGATGTGTACAATACACGCCAGGAAAAAAAACCAGGGGCTAGACAACGCATGTGGAGACAAGCACTTCACAACCCATTATAAGCAATGCGGTGCATGTTCCGCTCTTCTAAGTAGTGTGGACAAGGCCTGACTATTTGTTGACTAAACAGCAGGGTTTCCAACTTCATCTGGCTATTACATCAGAACACCATGAAACGGGAGCTTTATGAATAAACAGCAGCAAAGACATCGTACAGCACACAATGGCAATAATCAGAAGTGTGGTAAAGCATCAGACTACTGGAGTGAAACGGCAAAACACGCTGCCCTGTTATTGTCACATGTTACCAACAGGTCTGTTCATAGTGCAACTCATGGCGAATTGTAAATTACTCAGCAAAATCAAAAATATTAAGATTTACCGATGTCATTTTATGCCAGTCAAATCGGAAATATTCACACAGCACTACTAGATATGCCAATAGTCTCCAACTTTCTGGATTATGTTTGCAGGGTATGAAAAAAATCAAGATGAGAATGAAGAACCTAATACCCAATGTGCTGAAAAACACAATGGCAGGCTACTGCCTAGAAATGAATCCATCAAGAAATGCGCACCACTGCTTGGTAATTTGGGCTGTTTTTTGTAACCTGGGAGATCGCGGTTTTTAAACTCCGAACAAGTGCCTGGAATACTAGTAATACCAGTGTACATATTATGATGCCAATACAGGTTTGCCTGGTATGTGGTGGAGTGTTCTAATGCTGCAACCCTATTCTGGAAAGGCATGAGAACGATTCACTGTTCCAATCGAGAGAAGAGGGCAACATGGGAAACTTAAAAAGACCAAATGCACTGGCAAAAAGGTATATTATTATATATTTTATTAATTACTCTTCCTCACTCACTCAAATAGCGAAAAGCAATTATAGTATAAAAGTAAAAAACATGGGAACCGAAAAAGTTTGTAAATAGATATCTCATCCCCAGTGCCATGGCTTTCCTTGGGATCTCTCCAGAATGATGGCAAAGCAACCAAAACCTCACAATATGCTCCTACTTTGTCTTGTGAGACTAAAGCTACTTAAGCATATGTAAGATTGCACAAGCTGGAAGGAGATGTCACCCACCGGTAGGCACCGCTTATAATGACAGAATACTTAATTGATTTTAAAATTTTTAGAACTCAAAGATGGAAAGATTTGAAAACAATGCAAAATGGCAGTAACTCCATTGCCAAACAGCCCAACCCCTCTTCCCTCCCCCACCTCAATGATATCACTGGTATTCATCAATATCAATGGAGCCAACCCTTACCATTCCTTTCATTGCCTTAAGGTCCCCACACACGTACCCAGTGGGGATCGACAGATGAGCTCTGCAGAGCAGCGTGATGACATCATCATGCTGCTCTCCATCGCTGACAGCATCGGTGGGCACCCTTTGTATGCCAGCCGTTAGTTTCAACGGGCACGCCGGTGCCCATTGAAACCAATGGCAGCGGGCAGATATTTACGGACATGTCCGTCCTCTGGCCGACCGAGCTTTGGGGCGACAGTTAATGTAGGCTCTCGCTATCGGCGGCCGCTCGTTGCATGTGTGGGGACACTAACCCACAGCAAATACATATACATACACACACACACCTACACACGTTACAGTCTCCAAAATGACAGTGTCTAGGTACTTGGAAGTTGCAAGGCATCATCATTATTATTGGGATGTAGAAAGACATGTGATCACTAGATTCAGGAAGGTGATTATTGTTAGGTAGGAGACATCCTCTCAACCAAGACCTGTTTGTACCTACGCACCCATGAACAGGGCCATGAGATGTATTTACACACACAGCTGTACACATCATCCCTTGAAAACACTGAAAATATACACAGACAAAAGATGCAGCACAATGCATTATACAAAAGCATTTAAAATATACTGACCATCCCAATAGATAAATTGCCCAAATGACCACCTTTCTAAAGCCCCCCCATACATCTTACAATCTTTCCATGCAATTTCTGTAAAATCTAATTTTGTTCTACCAAAACCATGTAATATGAGGACCTTTCTACTAGAGATGGTCGAAAAATTCGCAGTGCGAATTTTTAAGTCGAAATTTCATCTTTTTCGCCAAAAATTCACATAGTCTAATTTTGATGGGGTCATTTCGACTTTTCGCCGAAAAAGTCGAAAATCAGCCTGATATTTCAACTGAAATCGAAATTTCAACGTAAAAAATAACTTTGCTTTTGATTTGCCGTTATTTCGCGTGCAAGTATAGCCATTTTATTAAAAAATTTCGCATGCAGGAGTGATTGGAAAATTCGCATTGCCGTAAATTCGCATTGGTGCAAATTCGCATGGTGCTAGCTAATTTGTCAGCTTATTGCAAAGCCCCTGAAAATGGTATCC
>CM070032.1:15681546-15691914 GCA_036250615.1 Ptychadena robeensis
AGGAGGGATATACACACAGAGTATACATAACCTATAACTAGGAGATATATACAGTGTGTACTTAAACTTAAAATAGGAAATATCTTCAGTGTGTCATCAACCCATAACGAACAAAAAAATACAGTGTGTACTAAATCCTTAGGTTAGAAGCAGGTAGGTGTGTTGTAATCTCGAACTAGGTGTAAGAAATACATAACTAGTAAAAGTAACATCCATCCAAAGTATCGGCCAGGAATTGATTGTGCAAAATGGTCTCTACGCCATGATCGATCATTCATTGCACGGGTATCAACCTATGTATGTGTACCTTTTCTTTCTAAACTAAGCAGTCCACCCAACACAGCCCTCTCCACAGAATGATGAAGCTCCTGTCCCTTGGTGGTTACATTCTATCTATAAATTCTGTTCAGCAACTTATGTTCGCTCAATCATCAATTTAATCAGCTTGTACAGTTTAAGATTGTCTGTGGGTCTTACATCGATTGATAGAACCAGTGTGATCGATCCAAAACCAATCAATTCCTTCCCCAAGGCACCGTATCTAATCATACCTAATAAATCTGTCAGATACTCATACAATCGACTGAAATTCTGACTGTGATTTCCAACACTTTCGGCCAATCAATTCAAGCAAAAAGCAATCAAATTGTATTATTATTAGTAACTTGTATTTATATAGCGCCACCATATTGTGCATAAGTGTACACACAGGTACAAGTTATGACACAGTAGGTGTAGAGGACCCTACCTGGTCGGGCTTACAGTCTAATAGGTTGGGGACAGATTCCTTAAACTCAATCTGAGCAAAACAGAGCTCATCACCTTCCAAGCCCCCACCCAACATCTCACTTACAGTAAACAACAAGGTCATCTCCCCTATTCCTCAAGCTCGCTGCCTTGGTGTCATCTTCAACTCTGCGCTCTCCTTTACTCCCCACATACAGAACATTGCTCAATCCTGCCACTTCCATCTCCGCAACATCTCCAAGATTCGCCCCTTTCTCTCCCCAGAGACCACCAAAGTCCTGGTACACGCTCTCATCATCTCACGTCTGGACTACTGCAACATCATCCTCTCTGGTCTCCCTCTCACTAGACTATCCCCTCTTTAGTCCATCATGAATGCTGCTGCTAGACTCATCTACTCCTCTAACCGCTCCCCATCTGCTGCTCCTCTCTGCCATTCTCTCTACACTGGCTTCCAACTGTCCACAGGATCAAATTCAAAGTCCTGTGCCTTGCTTTTAAATCACTTCACACCTCCTGTCCTCCTTACATCTCCAACCTGGTACAAAAATACACCCCTAACCGCCCCCCTCCGCTCCTCCAGTGACCTACTAATGACATCCCCACTCATAACATCATCACATGGGCGGCTTCAGGACTTCTCTAGGGCCGCTCCTACTCTCTGGAAAACCCACCTCTCAAGCCCTGACAAGGATCTGTCCGTAAATCTCTGGCTTATACCATTAGCTTGAATGGGGACCACCCCCCCCCCCCCCCCCCCCCCCCCCCCCCCCCCCCCCCCGTCCAAACTAACGCCTGGCACACAAAGGGTGCCCCGCCGATACTCGATCTGAGCGATGGAGAGCAGTGTGGTGATGTCATCATGCTGCTCTCCACAGCTCATCTCTAGGTCCCCACTCGCTACATGTGTAGGGACCATTAAAAGGTAAATACAATTCAACCGGTTGATTCGCCATGTTTGAGCAAAAGACAGTTTCCCCTTAAGAAGGAGAGGTAAGTGGAGTGTTACATTATTTCCGATATGAAGCAATTACATTACACATTCACTTGTAAATTACCCCTAATTTTTGTTGCGTTTATTTATACAAACAGAGGGAATATCCGAAAAGATCACAACGCATCTCTGGCATCACACTGACGGAAGGATAAAATACCTATATTTGTGTAGATGTGAGGTGCATAATCCATGCAAATAGCAGCTATTATTGTATACAAAATGCAGTGGCATCATGTGATCAGGAACGTGTGATGGTAAATATGTATAACATGCTGGTTCACACCTTAATAGGTAAATACCCAGACAAGCATTTTTACTTTCTTATCCAATCTTTGTAATTCTATCTTACAAAAAAATCTAAAGTAATCTATGGTGGCCATACACGGGTAAAAAATCGATTGTTTAACCCAGTGGTGGGCAACTGAGTTGATATGGAGGCCACGAGTACGGCCCTCGGCATCACTAAACCATCCATCTAAACCCATCCATCTAAACCCTCCCCCCATTGACATATCTCAGCAGGTGGTGGACAAGATCCTGACAGGCAGTCAAAACCCGACAGCACCCCCCCCCTCCCGCCCCTGGGTGCAGCGGTCATATGTGACCTGGCTTCCCTGATCAACATTGACAATTTTACTGATGTTGGAGTGCCAAAGCTAATTAGGAAAGCTGGGTCTGCATGTGACCACTTCACAGGTGATTTGCTATGCCCTATGCATTAACAGTTAAGGTTTGGGGGGCGCATGTAGAGGACCAAAGAGGGCCGCCTAACACCACCCAAAGGGCCGCATGCAGCCCCTGGGCCGCAGATTGGGCACCTAGGGTTTAACCTCCTGGGTGTTTGGCCTGAGTTAACTCAGGCTGAGTTTCATGATGCATGAACCCGAGTTAACTAGTGAGAAACTCACATGTCTGCTGGATTCCCCTGGTGATCGGGAGCATTGGCATGTATGTATGTCTGCCCCCGATTGCGTTTTCATTTGTGTTTTGCATTAAATTTATGTTTGTTTATATATTTTGATACGTTATTCAGTCTGACACCAGGCTGTTAAAGTCCCCTTGCCCCTGAGATACCCCCAGGGGGAAACCCAGTCACTAGGGTGATCCTTATCGGGTTCCCCCAAGTTGATTAGTATTTGATATATATATTTGGGATGTTGTCCTTAATACGCTGATCAGTGCAACTTTATGTAATGTAAATTTTTTAGATTACCACAATTCTTTCAGTTGTTATTGTTAAATGTATACAATTTATGTCTCTTGAATAACCGCAGGGAAATATTAAAAACTATAAAAGGTTGCAGTTAGGGGTGTGAAATTGGGAATGCAAATTACTTATCCAAGAAAAAAAATGGACTGAGGGTGTTGGAGATATGGTGGTTGAAAGTCAGAGTAGGCATATGTAAGGGCAAAATCTGACAAGAGAAAAGCACTGTTTGACAGTTGTAATGTGACTATGAACTGCAGGTAGTCTCAGTTTAGTTACTAAGTCAGAACATTTCAGGGTTGTACTACTGAGGTATGAGATTTGGGGGTTTAAATTGTGTTGTACTGTGAGAGCAGCAACATCTACCATGCAGGAGGCTGGTGCAGATTACAGTGAGGGAGACAGTTAGGAAGACACACTTATTTAACCCACGCTAAATACAGGGTGAGTACTAGTGTTGAGTTGAATGTTCGAATTGCAAATATATTCACTGAATATCGGTTATTTGAGAATTCACACATTTTGTGAATATGGCGGCAGATATTGGCAATTTCAAATATTCGCGATATAATGCATCGGGATGCTTATTGCCATGCATTGCGATTTTATATTCCCATGCAAAATAAATAAAAAAAAATAAATACCACATGTCATTCATTGTGAAGGTAATCGTGATGCAGTTGCTAATATATTTTCACATTGTATGGGAATACACTTGAATTGTAAATATCCGCGAATATTAGTCAAATTATTCGCAAATTCTAATATTGCCTATGCCGCTCATCACTGGTGAGTACAGACACCATCACCTGGTAATAATCGATCAGTTTTGAATCAATCACACTGTGTGGTAGTACGACTGATCAATGCTAGACTGACGGGCCCACGCTGCTGCCACCCTGTGGTGGATTCTGCATAGTGCAGTCCCCAGCTTTCCTGTGGGAAATGTAGATATGTTTGAAGAACCCTATTAGGATCTGTTGGGGGCCAGAAATTTGTCACCACCTGATGTGGATCTATTCCTATGATGGCGTCACTTTTTCTGTACTGTAGCTTATTATGAATTTATTGCTCCGATTTCTGATCTTGGATTGTGTACCTACCAGTGCTTGCCCCCTGTACTGACTTCTGCTGTGTTTCTCCTGCTGTGTTTCTCCTTCTGCTGACTCCTCTCCTGATAACAAATTGGCTACTCCATTTTTTGGCTGATTGTCTGTGTATGACCTCTGCTTGTGTTTTTGGACTACTCTTCTGATTGACTTCTCTGTTCATTGAACTGATCTATTTTGTCAAGTAGACATATTGTCTTCCATTCAAGTGGGAGCGTAACCTGAGCTGGAGATTGGGGTATCCTACCTGAACTGAGACTTGTGAGACCCTTAAACTATATGAAACAAGTGTAGCAAGAGTAACCTAAGTTACTAGAAAGTTATGTTAGTTTTGCAATAAGAAGGGTACTTTTTCTCTGTAAAGTAAGGGGCTTTAGCCCAGTACAGAGGAAGTGCTGACTTGTCATACAGGGTATAAATATGATTAAAAGGAGAGGCTGAGGGTCTTTTGCCAACTCTCTGTCAGTTCCTGACACTTTATCCCATTCCTGTGGTAGTTAGGTGTAGCATACAGGTCTGAGGGATCACAAAGATCATCTCATGTCACTATAGCCTGAGTGAGTGGCCTATGTATGGTAGGGTAGAAACCAGTGTGTGAAGTGCTGATGAATACAGTGATCAATATGACTTTAATATTGTGATGATTTGACCATGACCAAGCCACACGGGAGTGCCCTGCCAGCAAAGGTTATATAAGGCCCAGAATCCATAGGGGAGGAGTTTTTCCTGGGTGCCCAAGCAAGTGACCTGTTGGGGTCTGGAGTGTCATGCTGGACACTAGCTCCCATGGGTAAGGGGCATCATCGGTCCGTGGGGTAGAAGACCGGGAATCAGCAGAAAATGTAACTGATGACATTTCCCTTGTCCCTGTCTAGGGGCAAGGGTGCCCTAGCCCTGACGAGTTGTCACCGGGTGGATTGAGGGCTAGGCCAGAGACTGATCAAGTTGGCAATGCCTGCTCCCACTTGACTGGGACAAAATCCAGTTCTTACACCAACCACAACAAGTAGATCATCAGACGCGGTCTGCAGAAGGGGCCAGACAGTGAGAGGTTCTGGAAGACACCAGACACTGCCACGGTCTTCAGTTCACCAGCCTGCAAAAACAGGTCTGGGTGTCACCTGTTAACCCTGGGCCACACTATTACTATACTCGTAATAAACCTTTCTATAACTTATAGGCCAGCACTATAAAACTCCCCTGACCCCAATATGCACAAAGGTCTCCCTAGTCCTCTATATTAAAAAGAATGTTTAAATTGCAGTATAAAAAATAAACTAAACCCAGTAGTAAGAAATTATAGCATTTTAGAAATGTGTATCATTTGTAAATTGTAGTCTCTTATACTTTTTTTTAGAAAACAATTATTTTCGTGTGTTTTTGTCACTACAAGAACTCACAATCTAACTCACCTACCACAGACATGTATGTGCTCTTATTAATTGGCACATGCTATATAATAAAAAAGTGCTAATCATTCAGGTGCTGCACTGTAAAACTGGGAACACGCACATAGATATTGGCCAGATCGATGGCCATCTCGAGGGCTCACGCCCATCTATCTGGCCCATATAATATGCGGCCATTGCCGTTTTTCAGGGATATCAGACATGACAGTAAACCCCCGTCAATGTCAATTGCTCTGCATGGGGACCGCGGAAGCTTGAGACACAGCAGTGCTGCTCCAGCTTCTTCGATGTCGGGGAGCAGCGCAATGATACCATCCCGCTGCTGCCGGGAACCTTGAACGGCTCGTATATCAAGCCATGTGTTCCCGGCTTATGACTTGCCATTTCCTAAATCACTGAACCCTATGAGAACACTATAAAGACACTATCAGCAGGCTGTCTTCTGAACACGACATGTTGTCTCTTACATTTAACCACCCCCATGCAGTTGAATGGGACCACACTCCATGTGCAGTGCAGGCATTTTATGAGCAGCTGAAAAGCAGTTCCAGTTGTTTTTACTGCCCAGGGTGTAAATGTAAAACATGTGTCTGAAAGGAGCCTAAAAATAAAGAACGCCATATGTTTCGAAATATTTCAACATACAAACCTTTCACAAATTGATGACGTCATCACGCTGCATTCCCGGGCTGACTTCATTGGCCAGGCACCATTTGTGTGCCGGCCGTTACCTTCAATGAAGACGCTGGTCCCATTGCTATATGACTGGTAACTGGTATGCATGTTTTTGCTCTTACACAGTGTTGTTGAGATTTAGCATGGTCTGATTTTGAAGGGGGGGGGGGGGGGGGGGGGGGGGTGTGGTGTGCGCATTCGTGTTCCCACCTCTACCATAGGTGGCAGGGGCTGTCCCTAGCCTGATAAAGCCACGGTTATCTGTCAACCTCTCTTACCAGGTCTGCCACACTTTTTTGTTCTTTACTTCAGTAGTCATTCATCAATTTGCAACCGCCTGAAAAACACACTAGTGGGCTGTAAAGGTGTCAGTCAGCAAATGATCATGTAAACCTAATTCATTCTGTCCTTAAATCTACACAGCTTCATTGCATTGCACGGTCCAGTGGACAGTAGAGGAAACCTTAACGTTTATAACTGAAGTTTAATTTTCACTTACTCTCCAACCTATAACAGTAAAAGGAGAAGAATCCAACCAATGGTCTAATCCAGGGATGGGGAAACTAAGGCCATTGTTAAAAAGATCCTCCTCTCCGCTTGTTCTTTGTAATGAGTGCACAAAATACCTACAGGTGTCCAAACATTGCCTTGGGGTCGATGCAGGGGACATGTTCATGACACTGTGAGCGCATCCTCACCTTGTAAGTGCAGGAAATTAAGAAAGATAACAATGTCCCTGTCACAGGTTTTCTATGACACATCACCGCTAGTGATGCCAGCCATGCATGGAATTGGCACATCTATGGCGGGTCAGACATTACAAGCTCCTGGTCCGGCCCCTTTATAAAATTTTAGAAGCCAATGTGGACCATGTGTCAAAAAGTTTGTTCTCTCCTTCTATCAGTATACCTAGGGGTGCACATAAGTGGCACTCTGGTACTCAGAAGGGGCCAAAACCTAGCTCTGTGTACCTGCATTATTGTTACACAGCTCATATGTGTACTAACAACTTGGAGGCACTCCGTGTCTGGGCGGCCGCAGCTAAATGTTACATGTATACAATTTATGTCACTTGGATAACTGCAGGGAAATATGAATAACTATGAAAGGTTGCAGTTAGGGGTGTGACATTGGGAATCTACATTACTAATCCCAAAAAAAAAATTGGACTTTGGGAGTTGGAGATCTGGAGATAAAAGTCAGAGTTGACATATGTAAGAAGTAAAAGCTGACAAGAGAAAAGCACTGTGTGACAGCTGGTATATGACTATAAAAGGTTGACATTTGGACTGCAGGTTATCTCAGGGGTTAGTTACTAACCCAGAAAATGTCAGGGTGTCACTACTAGTGATGGTAAATTTATTTATTTTTAATTCGGCCATTTCGACAATTTCGAGTTAATTGCAAAGCCCCTGAATATGGTATCAACACCAAACTTGCTGGAGATGTAAAGAAGGGTAAGGGGGTATACTACAAAAAAGCATGTCTCTAACACAAACAGTTTGTGTAAAAATGAAGTTCAAAGTCAAGTCAAAATTTTGAAAATCAGAATTTCAACTTTGATTTTGAACTTAGATTATGCAAAAACTACATGTGCTAGAGCAAAACTTTTTTTTTCAAATGTTCCCACAACCCGTCTCTACATCTCCAGCAATTTTGGTGATGATACCATGTTCAGGGGCTTTGCAATCAGCTCACAAATTTAGCAAGTCGAACAATTCGACCATCTCTAGTCACTACTGAGGTATGAGATCTGGGGGTTCAACCGGTGTAGTACTGTGAGAGTTACATGTGATGCAAAGCCAGCTGGTGACCTGTGGATGGAGACAGCTTATCGGAGGATCAATCAGGAACAGGGAGGTCCATCTGCAGCAGAACCTACTATGCAGGAGGCTGATGCAAAGGACAACGAGGAAGACCCTACATATGGGGCGAGTACCAAACACCATCTCCTGGTATCATCTGAGGAGCTCACTAAAAAAGTTATGTGCACCCCTGAGTATTCCCCTCAATTTGATGGTTTCTTGCCCAATTTCTTCTCCCTGTACTGCTGTGTGGTAGACTGATAAACTGAATGCAAACTTAAAATAATTAATTGTTACAGCATTCATTGTTACAGCATGGATGTTCTATCTGCATAGAGTTCAGCGTAGTGCTTCCATTTGTTCTCCTTTTATTTTTGGTCTTGCCTGCTTCCATTATCTGAATGCTTATCATCTTGCAGGAAATTGAGTGTCGGTGTGTAAGTGCTCGGGAACTGCACTTAAAATGAGTCAATTCCACATTTCTAGGTACACATACACCTCTAGCTGTCAGAGAGCTCTCGTGTTATTACAGAGCTCCTCACTGTGAGTAATATTACACTATTGGAGCAAATTGTTTTCTATAATAACCAAACCATTTAACACTAAACAGCTTAATAACAATGTGCGAGGTGGTGTTTTATTTGATTTCCCTGCTCATACATCACATGCCTTTTCCATTTATTTTAATGTCTTAGGAAAAGGAATACACTTCATCTATGTCATACTATCTTGCCTGGTGAGCGGAACAGACGGGGATACCTCTTAGCTGCACCTAAAAACACAGCCTATACCTGTACTGTACTTCACACAGTGGATACTCAATACTACGTATAACCATCTATGGACTTATTACACTAGTGGATACAGGAGACCAATAAGGCACCTCGTTTACCCTATGTGTTCCCCGTTCTCCCATTTCCTGGCTCGCCCTTTGAGGGTTGTTTTTATTGATTTCCTGGATTGATCTGCTTGGATATCACTTATGGCATACATAAATATTACAATAGAAGGGCACCCCTTGAAAAAGTTGAAATGAAACGTGCGTCGTGGTGGACTCTACCCAGTAGAATACATGTCTGTGACTTATCCATATATCATGCTGGACTGATTGTTTTTACCATAAATTGCTACTGATGCTGTAATACTGTATATTTATGTTTCAATCTGTAAATTGAATTATTAAATTTACGTTATACATACTTCTGATAACACATATTTTTGATTCATGTGGCCCTTAAAGTCCCCTTCCCCTGATTAACTCAGGGGGAATCTCTTTGGTGATATTGTCACCCTAAACAATTGCTATTATTTGGGGATGTTGGCCACCCACCTTACAGGCTGTTATTCTGTATATATATTCTGTCATACAATCTTGTCTGGAAAAATTTGAGATGGTGTTAATGCTGGCCATACACCTTTAGATCTCTCTGTCAGATATCCTTTAGATCTACCAACAACTATGAAGTGCTTGATGGTTTAGAAAGTCCCTCATATTACATGGTTTTGGCAAAACAAAAGGAGATCTAAAAGAAATCTGACAGAGAAATCTAAGGTGTGTGGGGGCCCAATGTGATGGTCAAATTTTTCAACTAGCTGACTTTGTGAACTGATTGCAAAGCCCCTAAACATGGTATCGTCACCAGAATTGTAGAGATGGGTTGTGAGAACATTGTAAATAAAACACTTTTGCTCTAGCATATGCAGTTTTTGCATAAATGAAGTTCAAATTTTAAGTCGAAATTTCAACTTTTAAAATTTTGACTTGACTTTGAAATTAATTTATACAAAAACTATTTGTGTAAAGCCCCCCATAGACAGGGGGGCAACTACATAGTTGTTGGTAAGTCTCATGAAAGTTGTATGGAGGAGTCTGCCTGTCTATGGGGGGCTTTAGAGCCATACTTTTTTTTGTATACCCCCAACCTTTTACATTTATTTTAAGGTCTAGGATAAGGAATAGACTTAATCTCTGTCATACCATCTTGTCTGCAAAAATTAGAGATGCTGTTAATTTACAAAAAATTGCGTTTAATCATGTAGATGGCCCACATCCCAAATATAAATAGAAAAAAATACTACACAGTGGAAAAACCACTCGTAGCGAGAGTTCCCCCTGACAAGTCAGGGGCAAGGGGACTTTAATGGCCACTGGTCTAGTTAGAGTAAATTTGTGAACAAGTACAGTAATAAAAGTAACTTCATATTTATTGCATGATAAAAGCACATAACATGACACGGCAGTATAGGTTATCATTGATACAAAACATAGGTGGCAACAATAAAATTCCTTAAATATGGTTCATGATGTGTTTAAGTACAGTTATACATAATAAATGAAAAAGGTATGTTAATAAAGAAGGAAGAAGTATGGGTGAACTAAACCCAAATTAAGGGGTGGCCAACCCTCCGTGGACTTTTG
>CM070032.1:15700107-15730629 GCA_036250615.1 Ptychadena robeensis
AGTCACAAGCGACTTAGAGAGATTGTTATATGGAATTAAGCCTGACCTAGGCTGGTGGAGAACTGAATTGTCTAGTTAACTAACGTGCAATGACACAACTAAATTTGGTATTAGTGTCTAGGCACCAGTGACCTGTTGATTTGCCCTATATAAGCAGAGCTATGGGTCACTTTAAAAATAAACAATGTGGCCAGTAAATATCACATTAAGTATTCAGCAGATACAACATAGTTAATATCTATAAAAGCTTGATGAGGTATAACCTCAAAAAAGGCGTACTTTTACCCCCAAAAAGAAAGGAAGGGGAAAAAATGGTGACGTTGGTAAGAACTTGGCGAGGAGCGGATCACAGATGCCGCCGATTGTGGTGAAACGGCGTGGGGGGAAATGATTGAAGCTGTCCCGACGTGATGTGGGGCTTAGTGGTCAGATGTCGCACTCGCGGAGCCTATGGGAGGCTGGTAGTATAGGTTGCTAGATCCTTCCTGTCCGGTACTGAAAAATGCATTTGAATAATTGTAATCCCACTTTAAAAGAAAGGCTCGAGTTGAGGCGCCCATAAATTTTTTTTAAATACTCCTTTATTGTTAAGAACAAAAATATAAAATATATATATAAAAGAGTGTATGGAGTAGCGTGGTTTCTGGAAGGACCAGAAAGAAAGGAAGCACAGAGTTAATATATGTGTGTAATGCGTAAAATAAACGGAGACATTTGTAGATCCAACAGCAGACATTTATGAGTCCTCTGTATGTGCTTACATTGTGATGAAGCTACTCCACTAGCCCTCTAGTACAGATGGATGGGAAAGCATTTTTATTTTTAAATTGTGGTTTTCGAGAAACTTAAAATAAATGTTCTTAGCTATAGATTTTCCACTTGATTTAGTATTATTTCACTCTTGAATTGGATATTTAATAAATGAGTTATAGCCATGTTAAAGGGTCCATACAAATCATCATGATGCCAGAACAAGAGAGCCACTATGTTACAGAAACCAGAGCAGCATCATGGAGAAAAGACAGTCGAAAAAAGGTAACATACCTCCCAACTTTCTGAGATGAGAAAGGTATTCAGGGGTTACCATCCTCCAACCCACATAGACTGTTAATTCATAATTGATTCTTTCAGAATAGATTCATTATGAATCAATATACAAATGTATGGTTGGTTAAACCCACACCTTTTCCCAACTCCATTTCACTGTCTTTTAAATATATAAATAATTCCAGCAATACTGACATTACATATTACTAAACACTGTACTACAATATTATATATTACCCCAGTATTGGTACTTTCATAAAATGATATTATTTTGGCAGTTGTTGCCCTCTAGTGGTAAAAATTGAGCTTGCATTTAAAACATCTTCACTGGCAAGGGTGTCAAACACCAAAACTTGGACAAAGTCTCGGGCCAACCTTGATATATTGAAAAGATGTCTACAACCGAAGAAGTTTTTCCTTCTCTTATGATATAACGATACACTTTTTCAATATGGAAACAAGCTAATTAAACATTGAATCTGGAACAAGCAAAGTGTAATACTAAAACACATGTGACATCAAAAGTCAAATAAAAGACACATCTGTGCCATTAATTTCTTTTAAAAATTTTGGTGGGCCAAATATGATAACACAGCAGCCCATATTTGTCTTCCAGGCCAAGGTTTCACACCCCTGCTTTACACTGTTTTGTTCTAAATGACATGTTACCCCAATATTGGTAATTTCATAAGAAATAATTGATTATTTTGGCAGTAGTCCTCAAGTGGTAAACATTGAGCTTCCGCTTGAAACATCTACAGCAGGGGCATCAAAATCAAACACACATTAGGCCAACATGAAAAACTTGGACTTGATCACGGGCCAACCTTGATATATTCAGAAAATGACTACAATTGAGGATGTTTTTCCTTCTCGTTATATAACAATGGACCTTTTCTATATGGGAACAAACTAAAGTCTTGCTTAAACATTGTATCTGGCACAAGCAACATGTAATACTATAACTGATGATATGAATGATATCATATCATATGCTTTACACGTGTACTGTATATTACATGTTACCCCAATATTGGTAATTTCATAAAGGAATATGTTTTATTTTGTCACTTGTTGCCCTGTAGTGGTAAACACTGAGATCCTGTTTGAAAGTCTACAGGAAAGGGAAAGCTGTTAGGGGACCTTCAGGATTATTTGTCTGAAAGGCTAGGGACAGACTACCACCACCATCAGCTCCCTCTAGGCCACTTCATTAGCCATGCTACACAGTTATATATCAGTCTGAAATATCCATTGACTGTCAATAATTGCGCCACACGTCAACCCTTCGTCGTGTTTTGGCGACACAGTGCTCTGTGTCGACATAAATGTGGTGGTGGCTTGAACTGATGGAATGAGGGGGGCAGGTATGATGACCTGTGAAGACAGCCGTGTCATAGCCCATTGCCTGGAGTGCCGGGCTTGTGCATTCAGTGCATGGATTTCAGCGCAGTGTAGCCTAGCCTAAAGGCTCCCATACATGGGTCGATTTCTCACTCTTTTTTATGGCCGATCAATCACCGAGCGTGTTCACGATATCGATCGGTGATCGATCGGCGATTAATCGGATTCTGCCCACCCTGAAATAAAATCGGAATCGACTAAAAATCAGATCGGACATTGTTGATTTTTTTTGGTTGATCATTTGGCAATCGGAGTACGTTGGTGGACCCGTAGCTCCCTTTGCAGCAGCCTTTCTGATCGATGGATTTTGTGGAATCGGTCATTTTGGAGATTGGCTCATGTCTAAATCGACAACAAATCATATTCCCAAGGTGGTGTTCCATTGTTTCCGGGGAATCGATTGGTGGCAAATTGACCCGTGTATGGCTACCTTAACACTCAGAGGTGTACACACTATAATAGCCATTACATGTTATCACGCATACTGTGGAAAGTTTGGAGTTTGAGTGATACTCTTTATTGGCTAACTGAATTTGTAAAGGAAGTGAGCTTTCTGGATGACTAAAGCCCCCCATACACCACATACAATTACCATGTAATTTCTGTACAACCAACTTTTCTTCTACCAAAACCATGTAATAGGAGGACCTTTCTACACCTTCCAGTTCCAGGTAACTATACTACATAGTTGTTGGTAGGACTCATGGAAATTGTAGGGAGGAATCTAAAGGTGTATGGGGGGCTTAAGAGACCTTCTTCAGGTTGTATAATTATGTGAAATGGTATACAAGATAAAATCTTATTGTTTAAAAAAAATGGTATACAAGTACAACCCTAGGTAGGAGATAAGTAGAGATGGTATTACAATTCAAAATAGTTTAATACAGTGATTAGAGAGCGATAGAGTTCATTGTAAAGCCACTGACTAAGGTATCATCACCACACTTTCTGGAAATGAATAGATGGGTTTGTCAAAAAAAAAAAAAAAAGAGTGTAATGCTCTAGCACATTTTCTTTGTCCAAAGACGACTATTTGTGGTTGCCTAGATTGAACTTCTATAGTCTGTAGCGATCACTGCTATATCCTATGGAGGTGGGGGTTACACAGCTGTATGCCTCACTTTCTGTCATCCACCTGTACTCCAAATGTGTTGCTCCTCCTGAGGTGTCTCGATGCTGTAGTGTCATGGAGGGCATTTTCTTCCTCTTACACGAACAGGTTCTTTGTGAAGCTCGGAACACACTGTCTGAGGCTCACACACACAAATGAAGTAGTCAGGCAGCTGGAAGTGGTATATGTACAGGCTTTCACCAGACCCAAGGCTGGGAATAGGGCACACAAACAAATACTACCAGCTGCAGGGTGACTGATGGCTACCCGTCCCAGTGAGAGTTCAGTCACAACGGATGGGTGTTCTTGGATCCTGGCAGCATCCACCCTATCTATGCACCTTAATTGCTGTGATTCGTAAGTATGGTGTAAACTTTATCTATCACCTGTGGTTTGAGCTTATTCCAGCAAAGGGTGCTTGAGGCACATCAGTCTATGTTATGGATATTTGACACAGAGCCAATCAAAAGGCCTGCTTAGCCTAGTGAATCATGATCTTTTAAATATCTAAGGCTAAGGGCCCCCATACACATTGAGATTTTCCGTTCGTCGACCTAAACCGATCAATTTGTTATGTCGATCGGATTGCCTATGCCGGCTATGCCTGTCCACATGGTTCGATCGACCTAAATAGATCAAAATTGGACAAAAGTTTGATCGAAACATGATCGGACATGTCGGAAAATTTTGATCGGTCTAGAAGTCATCAAACTATTGTTTTGTTGTGCCCAACCAATTGTGGTTCTATTTAACTAATTAGCATACTTACATCTGGTGTCAGATGAACTAAAATTGATCAAATATCTGTTTCTCTATGTGAGGGGTGTTTCAATGGCAGTATGATCGATCACCTCGATCTCAGATCGGAAAACTATGATCGGGTCAATCAAATGAAAAATCTCAATGTGAGCATTGTCTACTGGCTTGTGAGCATGCTCCTTCTCTCTCCCAAGACTTATGCATAGGGAAGGAAGGGTGAAAGGATCGCCCCTCCTGAAGCTTTTTTTCTTATGGTCTATAGGGGAAGGTAACACAAAAAAACTAAAGTGAAGATCAACAGGGTCCCCTTTGTATATCTAGTTTTTGGGATTGTTTACATTAAATGTGCTGCTTGTGTTTCACTAACATACATGTTGCAAAGTAAATGGCATACTGCATGCCTTAGCGGACGTGCTGCGTTACTTTGATGCTTTGCATTTAAGTGTATGGGAAATTGGCATCCCTGGTCCATTAATGTACCAATCATAATGGACAATAGTACAATCATAATGTATCTATTAAACTTTATTGAGTCTCACTCATGACAGCCTTACAGTTGTATGAACAAACCATGTGGGGTGTAATTTCAAAGCTTGACCACAAGATGGTGGTATAACTCCATGTATTGTCTTGGTACAAGAAATGCTCACATAATGTAAGGAGCTAACTTTGTGCGTTAGGCTAGCCATACACGTAAAGATTTCAGTGCCTTCGGCCAGGGAGCGATCACAGAGTAGTGACATTACCACACTGCTTCTGGTTGTCTACCGAACGTGAACCGCGATGTAAGCCATTCACGCATTGAGCTTCATGAAACACTTTGGATGGGGACCCTGGTGTACTCCGCCACGATTGCCGGCTCTCCCCCCAGCCCTCTACACAACGCTGGTGTCAATTAGACGCTGGGAGTGTTTGGGGAGAAAAACGACGCCCCTCCATTAACATGGAGGTCTATGACGCCCCCTTTGGCGTCATTGATGACCCCGAAGACACGGGGCTGGAAATGCTCTGTGTGCTTGCAGTTATGAAGAAATGCTGCAGGTACACGGAGAGCTGGCGGTTGTGCCCGATCCTGGCATGGGCACAGTTTAATTCACGATCAAACTGCACCCGTACTGGCTCTAGGCATAACGCCAAGGAGGTTAAGTCATTCAAGAAAAAAATACTATAAAAACAAATACACTGGTAATGCAAAGAAAATGATATCGCATAATTGACTCTGTACAACAGAGATAGGGAAGGAAGAAGGGCTTCACATTAAAAGTCTCCTACAATAGCCCCGGGCGGCCAATCAGGGGGGCACACTTACATCTCACAGGTCAGGTGGGTGCAGGTAGGGGGCCCAAATGGTCAGGCACACAGACCTGACCCCCATGGCCTGCCCATGGCCGCAGGCACTGGGCCCCAAATATGTTTTGACAGCATTCTCTTAGTTGGAGAAATATTGGGCGCTGAGGCTTTGACAAAAAGAACTTTATGTATCTCATCTGCCTAAAAGAAATGTACGCATGTATCTAAACTCTAAAATTAAAATCCCAGACATCTTCACATTAAAAGTTAAACACCTCAAAAATGTAGAGCAGATTACTATTTGCCCTGCTGTTTACCTGTTATATGCGCATGTGCGGTCCTCATTGGACTTTCATGTTTACACATGAGGACACAACACATGTGCAGATACCATGGGGATATTTATCCGCCCAACATCTTTGAAGTGTCTTTAAACTATATTAGTATATGGTAGTGATGGCCGAAAAGTTCGCCCGGCAGACAGTTTGTGGCGAACATAGCATGTTCGCAGTTTGCAATGCAGGCGAACATTACGGGTGTTCGACCCGCCCCCTATACCTTAACATGGAGACAAAGTGTGACCCTTCACCCTATAGTCAGGTGGTACAGTACAGCCAATAAAACTTTTTACGCTCCTGGAGGATAACCCCCCCTTGGCCATTTTACATTTATCCTGTGTCTCCAGTACTAGATAGATAGGGAGAGCTGCTGCTGATTGCGGAATGGCTGAGCTATTTTGCTATAACACTCCATCCAGTGGTCTGCAGCTATAGTTAAGGTATTCTGTTACATGTAGTTCATCATTACTGAGCAACAGAAGTCCTTCTCTGGGGGTGCGGTATGCTGTACTATGCATTGCAGAGAGATCTGACTAAATGTGATGCACGGCAGAAGGTGCTGTCTGGTAACTTTTGGAAAAATCTGTAATCTAGATGTGATTTCCGGCCATTAGACCTGAAGAACACAGCATTTAAAAAAAAACATAGTTTGGGGGAGAAGTTTAGCCATTGATCCCCCTCTGGCATGACACTGTCCAGGTGGTTGCACACTTTTGACTTTTTTTATTGGTATTTTGGCTACAAATATGACCTGGAGGTTGGAGAAGTTCACCATCTATTAAAGTCAATGGAGGTTCGCTGTTCGCATGTTCGCAGCGGGTATTTGCAGAAGTTCGATTCGCCTGTTCGCAATCAGCGGCAGTTGATGTTCGGCCATCACTAGTATATGGTTAGACACGTGCATGTGTAAATGCGTCACACCCCAATACTATACAATACTCCAATTCCCTAATAGAGGCCTTAGTCCGTTATATCCAGACTACTAGGGTTTTCTTAGGTAACAACATGAAACTATATAAGTTCCACCAGACGTGGGTTGAATATTCATGATTAAAAGGTCTTTATTTATACAAATTTGGATCATAATATACAACACAAACAAATGGACAGTAATAGCCCACGGTTGACCCTGTGAGTTGTCTCCAATATTAGTCACAATGGACTTTAATGGTAGCATGTAAATAATACAGTAAAGTATGTGTGTTACATAACAGGTGAGTTCATATATGACTATTCAAACATAGTGATATTATAACTTGGTCAATACATTCTCGATGCATTTCATGACAATCGTCGCTTCTTCAGAAGAAAAACCAAAACACGTCATATAAAAATATAGCTATAGAGGGAAAGTAAAACAGAAGGTTTCAATCAGTCCAATATTCAGTCCTAAACCAAATTTTAAGAATATCAAGGTATACGTATTTACCCCGAACTCCCATATGTGAACTAAGTGGTCCAAGCTGGAGGGGTCACAGCCTTTTCCGGGGAACGGGGGGCCTTTTTGGACAAACCCAGCCATACCACGACCATTTGCATCTGATAATATATATATAATTAAGGATAGGTACTGGTAGTGGAAATAAATGTGTAAACTAGAGCAAGTGCCTACCAGAGAGAAAGAAAAGGGTGAAACCCTCCCATCTATAGGTACTGTGAAAAGCTAGCCCAAGTGTGGACCTGCAGACCTGTGAACACATGACTTATAAACACGTAGCCAGGATGCAGTGAAAATGTGGACGTTAAACTACATAGTACTATAAGCAGTATAAAGATGAGTTATTGGGACGTGTTAAAGAGGGAGAAAATGAGTGTAGATACTATGGAGAAGCAGTGCTGTAAAGAAAGCATCAAGCTTAAAAAAGTTAGAGAAATGTATACATTACTGTAAGGGGTGTAGGAATGACATTATCCAAGGGGACATATGTGTATGGTAAGTTAGGAGGTAAAAATAAAAACATGAAGTGCTAAAGAGAAGTGACTTGTGTAAACAAAGGAAACCCTAATCCAGGGGTGGGCAAACTGAGGCCCGGGGCCTTGAGCTTGAGCTAAGGATCCGGCCCTTAAGCTTTCTTTTCTGGCCATTTGTCACCTTGTTGAAAAGATCCCCCTTCTGCTTGTTCTCTGCAATGAGTGCACATAATGCCTAGAGGTGTCCAAAATTTGCCTTGGAATGATACAGTGGCGTGAGCGTGATATGGAATGACACTGTGGGCGTATCCTCATGGTGACAACGGACAATCTCTAGGAATTATCTCTGCTCATTGCAATAAATGAGCAGGAAATTAAACAAGATAACAAGGTCCCTGCACACTATTATATTACACATCATTGCCATCATTAGTGATGCCGGCGATGCATGGAATTGGCACACCTACGGAGGGTCGACCATTACATGTTCTTGGTCCAGCACCTTTAATTAAATCTAAGAAGCCGATGTGGCCCACAAGTCAAAAAGTTTGGCCACCCTCTGGTCTAATCAATAAAATGGATTGTGAAGCCCTGAAAATATGAGCACGAGGAAGTTGCATGTGGGAAAATGTGAAATGGTGAGAGTGATATGACTGTGTCTGCAAAAGGAATTGTGGGGGCTAGAGATCGTGTAGATAAATGATTACATAAACGAGTGAAAAGAAAAATAAATAAATGAAATAAAAAACAAAAAATAAAAATGTCCCACCTCGCACATTATCAGCACAAGCAGGGTGGGACATTAGTAGGGAAAGTAACGCCCTCTCCTTGCTAGATCAGCCAGAAGACGCCGCAAGTGACGTCACTTCCGGTATGTGGAACGCGGAAGGACCATATACCGGGAAGAGACATCACTGATGTCACTTCCTGTACGTCCCCCGGTTTTTTAATGCCTAAACTTGACACTAGTGATGAGCGACTAGGCAATATTCGAATTAGCGTAATTTCGTGAATATCCGCCATAATATTCGATTCCATATTCGTAATCTCGAATATCCGCACTTACGACATGAATTGCGATCATAAAATCTAAAATCTAAAATCAAATATGCGCAATGCATGCAAGTCAATGGAGCTCGGATATTCGACTGGGAGAATATCCGTCATTTCCGTTTTAAAAAATCGCATTGTGATTATATAATCGTGATCCCATTCATTGCAATGGATCGCGATTATATGATTGCGATTCTACAATCGCAATAAAATCGTGAAAAATCGCGATCGCGTCGGATATCCGATGATATATTCGCGAATATTCGCGAAATAGCGATATTCGAGCTAAATATTTGAAAATCGAATATTCGAGCTCAACACTACTTGACACGTATGCCTCCTTCCCTCTAAGCATCGCCGGCAGCATCGATGACCCTGGCAATGTGGTCCGGGAAAGCAACGCCCCTCCATTAACCTGGAGGTCTATGGTGCCGCCCTCCAAACTCTTAGGCTTCCCCGAAGAAAAGTCTGAGAATGGTCTGCAGGCCCCCATGGCCGTTCATCCCTAACGATAAATCCACACTAGTTGGGGATGGTGCTTAAAATTTGTACTGATTTGAAATCAGATTGCCAACCATCAGGAAATTAATTTTTTTAAATCTCATTGGACTTTTTTGTTGGTTATCTTTGTGGCTTCCAACAATTTCCCCTTCTTACCACCAAACTCAGAAACTTTGAAGTGTCCATCACCAGATGGCAGTGCTGACCCATAAAACAGCAGGTAAGCCATCACTCTGATACTGATGGGGTTACTGGTGACAGCGCAATAACAGTAAAATCATTATGATGCACAATGGGAGGGTAAACATACAATTTACATTATGGATAAATCGCAGTCTTGTTTGTCCCATTCATTACTAGGCCAGATAAAACTGACCGTTCAGACGCACACACATCGTTCTGCTTTCTTTGGCTGAAGCATTTTCAGAGCCTCCCTATACCTCCCAGTTCTTCAGATGGGCAGAAGAGGGTCACTTTGTTTGAAAAATACGTGCTTGTTATGTATATAAACTGGAGGCTTGGTTATTTTTTCAGAGTTCACTGGGAAGTGTGGAATATGGGATTCTGAGCTGATATGGCACTGACCAAAGCTATAGTGCTGTAGGTTTACACCAACACTTAGATTTGGGGTTTGCATTGGGTAACTGTAAAGATTAGACTAAAAAGTACATGTTGTGTTTGGGAGGATGTTTAAATGTTAATGTTACATTTGAACCTTTAAAACTTTTCTATAATTACCCCAAAGAGGATGCAAGGCAAGAGCATCAAAAATGGCAAACGTACCAAACATTGCCAGCATATTTCCAGCTGTAATGGTTAGTGATGAGCAGCATAGGCAATATTCGCCTAATATTTGCAGTGAATTAGTAAATTGGACAATTCGTGATCTTGTCATTATTACCTTTATTGTGAAAATTGGCACTTGTACACATGCATATTGCGAACACAATGTGTGTTGTTCAATCAACAAAAAAATAGTTCTTCGTTTATCAAGCGAAAAAATCTACACATGTAAAACCACCTGCATGCATTTTTACACTATTCCATTTATATACCTATATGCAGCATTTAAGCATGACTTATTCTCATCAGCGTATTATTATTATTATTTATTTATATAGCGCCAACATATTAAGCAGCGCTGTACAATACATTACAGTGGAGATACTACACAGGATAGTACATACAGGTACAGGTTATGACACAGGAGGAGTAGAGGACCCTGCCCGGTCGGGCTTACAATCTCAAAGGTTGGGGAACAAAGTATACACTAGGTGGGAGGGGGGGGGGGGGGGGGGGGGGGGGGGGGGGGATCTAAAGGTGACCATACATGGTAGATGTTTCCATTTGTTCGTTCGATCATAAAGTGTACAATTTTTGCCCAATCGTACATATAGCTGAGCATGCACTCCATAGTAAGATCATAAATTGATCTTATGTAACTTGATTACACTTGTGGTGGTACAATGGATCGATGTTAAGGCCCCCATACACGGGTCGGATTCCGACCGGATTCCGGGACGATCGATTCCGGGCGCGTGCACGCGAAACGATCGTGCCGGAATCGTGTGCAGCCCACCTTGTCCGATCGTTCGCGTCCGATTGATCGGGGGCTCAGAATCGGATCCGACAGAGAACCAACATGTTGGTCATTCTGATCCAATTCTGCACACATCAGGGGGAGTTGCCATTTCGTAAGTAAGCGATCGGACACGGAATCGTCCAGGAATCCGTGGGACAAGGTGGTATGCAGCGATCGGATACTCTTAATTGGCCGATTGATCGGAGCTCCGATTCCCGCTGAGATCGCCGGAATCGATCGGATCAGTGATCAATCGGCCATGGAATCCGACATGTGTATGGCTAGCTTTAGACTGGCACACAATCATATATTATATCTACGATCATGCAAAAGTCGACCCATGTATGGCTAGCTTTAAGGTGGCCATACACGGTTCAATATTTTGATTTGATTGACTTAAAACAAACAATTATCTATGGAAAGAAATTCCTGTTACGGAAATCAATATCTGCCCACCTGGTACAATCGACCAAAAGTGATCGTAATCATATAAACATAAAATCAATAGAAAAGTGATCCGGCCTGTTGGTAAATTTTAGTAGATCATACAAGTATCTGACGGGTTTTCTGGGTAATTCATACGATTTATATGTGATCATACTATGGAACAGTGGTGGAAGCTTACTTAAAGTGTAATAAACACTTCCAGCCACAGGGAGGCGCATGTAGACCATTGAGGATGCTACTAAATCATAGGTGGGCAACTGAGTTGATATGGAGGGCCACAAGTGCGGCACTCAGCATCACTTAAGGGCTGCACATAACATTTTCAATCTATACTGACTAAGCATTTTATAATGAAAAAAATACAGCAGTTATAGCTAGAAGACATTGTTTTTAAATAACAAAACGTGTATTAAATTTTACGCATTAGGTAACACTGTAGTATGGTAGTGCACATAAATGCAATCAGCTACTAAGGTGGCACCTGAGCAAGTCCTTTGCCTCTCCTCCTCTTCCTGCTCTAAGAAGATCCCGGGCGAAGACGAGTCAGCTGGGGATTGGTGGACAAGTGAGTTCCTATGCCCTATGCATTAACAGTTAGGTTTCAGGGGCCACAAGTGGAAGACTGAGGGGGCCACTGAAGAACGCCCAAAGGGCCGTATGTGGCCCCTGAGCCGCAGGTTGAGCACCTGGCTACTAAATAGACGTAACCGGTCGTGTTTTAATGGATCCCACTGTGTGGTGTTACAATCGATCGATGGTAGAGCGACTATCAATATTTAAATTACACAAGACGATCAAATCAAAATCGATCCTGCAAATATTAACCCGTGTTTGGCCAGCTTAACTCATAAACTGAGTAATCATATGTATAGAGATCTAACCATGCCTGTATTGTATTAGGCCTGGTTCAACCTACGTTTTACGCACACTACGTGCTGGATGTTGAGCATGTCCAAAAAGTTTACATTATATATAATGGTTCTGTTTACATGAAAATGCAGGTTATAGTACATAAAGTTGATAGTTGTGAATCAGGCCTAGGGAAATCCAAATATGTCAGCTGGTTTATTAGTTTGATTGCCTGTAAAGCCCTCCATACACAATGAGATTTTTCGGCCAACCGACGACCGACCGACATGCGCGCTCTCGGCGATCGGTCGGCCGGAAAATCGGGTACCGATAAATTGGCAGCCAAATCGTTCTGAGCCATTACGGACATGTCCTTGATTCTTAGATCGGTCTGATACTTTAGACGGGGACACAGTGTCCCCATCTAAAGTATGGGCATATGTCTCCTCAGCTCCGAGGGATTTCACATCCATTGGGGCTGAAGAATCAGCTGTCTGCACAGACTGCTGCCTGTTTCTCTCCCTGTGAAGAGGGGAGGGGCTTCTCTCCCTTTGCTGACACACAGCACGTGTCATGATGCTGTATGCCGGGTCTGCCGACCTGACGGACAGTGCTGGCACACAAAGGGTGCTGGAGCCGATTGTGACCCGATGTTTTGACCGATTGATCATGCGCGACCAGTTGCCCAAAATATCGGGTCACAATCTATTTGTGTATGGGGGGCTTAAGAATTGGTAGTAAGGGCTTATGTCCCCTGAATCTTTTATATGTAGACATAACCCACCACACAACCCATGTGTTTTCATGTGAACAGACCTATTGCATAAGTTTGGGAACCTTTTGGACTTGCTCAACATGCAACAGATATTTATAAACCAATCTCTAATGATTTAATGATATGTTGTACTATAATGATTGTTTTCCCAGTTGTGATGATTTTCAGATATTGTGTTCCTGTATTTGTGTGTGTGTGTACTCAACACAAAACAATTATAGAAAAAAAACTTTCATTTCACAAGAGGTTGAGCTGCCAGTGAATAGTATTCTTTCCGTGGAACCTCAGCTCATACAAAAAAAATGTAATAGAAAAAGTGTATACAGGTGATGAAAAAGTTATATAAAGAAATACAATAGTCAATCAATTCATACCTTCTGGAAATACAGCTCCTAAGAGGAGTCCTTAGGGACGATTCTCAGTGATCACAGGCCTGGACCCCCACACCACTTGTCCCCCCCCCCCCCCCCCCCCCCCCCCGTATCCATTATTCCAGCAGCACACTGTCTCCCACCTGGTCAGGAGCCCAGACTCAGGGGTTGTGGACTCACACCCAGCTACCTTGGTGATGTTTTTGTGGTGGGTCCCTCCCCCGAGGAACTCTCTTCCTCGCTTCCTCCCTCTCTCTCCCTCCTTCCCCCCCATCCTCGCCCACTGGGGTTCCATTTTCTCCACCCGGGGGGTCTTGTATCAACAACCCACACGGCTCTGTGGAGGCTGCCTTACCTGGATATTCCAGGGTAAGTGTAATCTCACCGGTATAGGGGGATGGGCTATCCGGATGGGAGGCTGGGGTTTGATGCACTGTAGGAGGTTCACTGTTGAATAGCACCATGTGTCAGATATTCTTTGTAACTAAACATAGATATGAATGTTCCCTGAAGAAGACCCATAGGGGTGAAACAGATAGAGTGTACCTTAAAGCCCACACTGTTGCTTTCTTCCATTCCAGAGTCCGGAACCCTGTAACCAAACTAAAAACATTCAGATACCTGTAGGTGTTGTCCAATATCCTGGACCCCCAGGACACAACTGATTGAACCCTTTAACTCCTGGACATGGTCCATTCACACCATGGCAGATGAACGATCTGTCACAATACATGAAGTTAGTATTGCTTCTTGTATGATTCTTATGACAAAAAGGTACAAAAACAGACACGTCATGTCTTAAGCCCCCCATACACCTCCCTGATAGAATACATAATGATTGGAAGGTATATATCCGGCTAGGTCAGTGCCGGGTCTTCCCTGATAGAATACAGTAGTGATTGGGAAGGTATATATCAATGCTGATGTAGGTGCCGGGGTCATACCTGAGTAGAATACTAGTGAGTAATAAGGATAAGTCTATTCACTGTATGTAGTGCGGGTCCTCACTGATGAATACATAGTGTTGGAGGGTATGATATGTCTGCTAGGTGTGCGGGTCCTCCATGATGGAAATACAGTAAGTGATGGAAGGTAGTATATCACTGATATGTAGTGGTCCGGGTCCTCCTGATAGAAGACAGTAGGTGTTGGAAGGTATAGATCACTGCGTATGTAGTGCGGGTCGTTCCTGATAGTAATAATAGTGATTGGAAGGGGGGGTGAATATCAATGCTTAGTAGTATGTAGTGCCGGGTCCTCCCTGTAGAATACATTAGTGATTGGAAGGGAGTATATATCACTGCTGATGTAGTGCCGGAGGTTGGCTTCCCTGATAGAATACATAGTGATTGGAAGGGATCTATCACTGCTATGTAGTGCGGGTCCTCCCTGATATAATACACAGTGATTGGAAGGATTAGAAAGCTCCTGCATTTAATGGTTTTGTGTTAGAACAAAATGTTGATTGCACAGAAATTGTATGGAAAGATTGTAAGGTGTATGGGGGCCTTTAGAAATATTCCACTTTAATGGAAAGTAAGTTCGCAATCAAAATAAATATTCAGTAGAGGAATGGACTGCTGTACTGAAATACTAACGATGGTGAAAGCAAGGCAAGTGGAGGAATGTATGAGGTCATCCCATTGAGGGGAAAAAAAGAGGGTTATTGGAAATTCTATAGAAACAAACAGTCTGTGTAAAATGTGCTCAGCAGGTAGCCATGAGGTCACAAATGTGGCTGACAAATGCACTGCACTCATTTGACCCTTAGCATTGTGGATACCACATCAATTACCTATGTAATAGTCTTGCATGTCAGTAGATGTATAGCCGAAATGGATATCCAGTATGGTAATGCAGCAATTAACATGAAACATTTCAGTATACAATACGTGTTTTCCATCCTTGCTATATTTTGAATACGTTGTTGCATTTCCTATGTCCTATGTCCTATGTATAGGCTATATTTGTATGTGCAAAATATAGCGATTTTCTTGGTCTAAGGGTCCCCACACACGCAACGATTGCCCACCGATCGCAGGTGCCCACATGGGGCGACAGGGCTCGGTCGGCCAGAGAACAGACATGTCCGTAAATCTCTGGCCGATGGCATTAGTTTCAATGGGGACCGGTGTCCCCATTGAAACTAATGGAGGAACACAAAGGGTGCCTGTCGATACATCACGCTCCTCTCCACAGCTCATCTGTCGTATATTGGAATATTCTAATCGCAAATTTTTATTCATGAAAATCTTGAATATAGTGTTGTATTTCCATAATTGCGAATATTTGAGGTTTTTTACATCAGTACCCGGAACTACCGTGCATCACATTCACAAAATGAAGTGCCAATTTGCGCATAGAAGGTAATAATGACTAGAGATCACAAATTTTAGGTGAAAATTTGCGATATTTTAAAATATGAATTTTGCTTATGCTGCTCATTAGTGATATTAGTGGTATATTCCACAAACAGGCCAATGACCTTTTAAGTAGTGATGTTTGGCCATTACTACTGCTTATCACGTTTGAATGTTACTAAAGCCGGCCATAGACGTCCCAATCTATGGCCGACATTTAGCAGACTCTTCACAGCGTGAGCAGTCTGCTACAGAGAGGACAGGAATCCTGTGTGTTCCACTAGCACACGGGACTCCTGTCAGACTCTAGCCAATTAACTTGGAGGGGGAGGAGACTCCCCCTCCGAGTTAACAGCCTGCAGCACAGTCGGGGAGGAAAAAAACCAGCAGGACGGATCCGTGTGCGATCCGACCTGCCGGCTTTTTTTCTACAAAACTCAAGGTGGGCTCCCTCATAGTTGCAGCCGACCAACCTTCATGTGCTCGGCAGGAGCGAGCACGCAGGTTGGTCTGCTACAACTATGGCCGGGAATCGGCCCGTCTATGGGGGGCTTAAGGCTTTGACTCCACTATGCGTTCAATCCTAGGTTGAATGCATTGATTTTAACACAGTGCAAAAGCCCCCTATTGACAGCAATTGGGCTATGACAGGGCTGTTTCCACAGCACATCAGATCCTCCTGATCTGTTGGTCCAAGCTTCCATCATGTTAATGTCAACACAGAGCTCTGCATCGACATCAACACAACCAAGCTTGACAGATGACGCATCCGTTGATAAACAATTACTTATAAACAATGTGCCCCGGAACATAAGTTATACATCAGCCCATTCATTTAAAGGAGCCGCGTTATCAGGCGCACTATGCAGTGTCACAGATAACGTGGCCCTAATGGCGGGAAAAAGGAAGGGGGGGGCAGCACATCCAAATGCATAGTGGAGCCCTAGCCTTAAGCCCCCCATAGACAAGCAGACTCCTCCATGCAACTTCTGTACAACCAACTTTTCTTCTACCAAAACCATGTAATAGGAGGACCTTTCTACACCTTCCAATCACCATGTATTCTATCAGGGAGGTCACTATACTACATAGTTGTTGGTAAGTCTCATGAAAGTTGTATGGAGGAGTCTGCCTGTCTATGGGGGGCTTTACACAGAACCTTCATCATTACGTGTGATATTTTGCCTCTTGTGAAATAATGATTTACATGCAGGGTTTAGAATGTGATTCATGATCAGGAATATTTGCTTGTGGTTTTACACCCCATTATAATGTCCTTTTCTGGGAAATTTCCCTGTACTCCCCTGGTGATTTGTCCTGATAACAAGAAATGATATCACATCACAAGGAGAGATTTTAAAAATGTACATAACAAAAGTTTCTAAATCTAATGTCTCTACTGGTAAGAAAACAAACAAATGTGTTTATGGAAAGTTCACTTATGTCTGTGTAGGATCTGAAGGATCCTATTCATTCACGTCATTGTATATCTGTAGTAACTGGACTTTCTGAAATCTTTTTTAAAGGCGTTTCACTAATTATTTGGCTTCTGAAATGAGAATGTCATTTGGATGACTAGCAAAATCGCAGTAGGTCCAGTTGCTTTGACTTACTACTGCAGATATGATCATTTGGGTTTTATTTGTTTCTATGCCTAAACCTTCCTTTTGTTAAAAAAAATCAAGTGGTTGAGCCTCCCATACACCTTTCAATCCCTTTATAACATTTCCACTACAAGTGTGTTCAAGCGCACGCCACGGGCGAACTGCACAGGAGATGAAAAGATCATCCAAGTTTAAAAAAAAATTTCAATTTGTGATACAAATCACCAAGACAAATGTCATTTATTTTAGCCTTCCATTCTATTTTTATAGTCCATTGATTTCTCTTGACGTATTTTCCCCAAATATGCTGGGCTTCTTCAGGAGAAAAAAGAGTCTATATGGTACAGTTGGTTCTCCCTCTTGTCACCCTACATCTGCATTAGATACTAAAAACCAGAAGTAAGAACTGATCATGGATTTATTTTATGATGATTTCATGTGAAGTTAATGTTTCTGGGGTATTGTGTCATTGATCCTTTTGAGTATATCTCTTATGGAATGCACATGAGAATATGAATTGTCTTACGTTATTAAACACACAGACTAATTATTTAGTTATGAGTTGGGGGGGGGGCCTATACATTAAAGGCTTAAAACCCTATGACCACACAGAGATCTATATTCTTGTGTCCATCCCTTGCCCAGGCCTAGAACTATACCATGACATAGGCTGGAACAACGGAAAATTATTCTACTATACTTACCCTAATTTTCCTTTCCTGTTACCTCCTCATGGCAGCTCACCATGAAACATGGCTGTCATGAGGAGGTCCAGGAAAATGTCTTGAAATCATTAAACAATCAGCAAAAGTTAGGGCACTGTGTTACCTTTGATATTATATTTCCTGGATGTTTCATGGTGGGCTGTCATGAGGAGGTACCAGGAAAGGAAAATTACGGTAAGTATAGTAGAACAATTTTCCATAATACAGTAATGGTTAATGTACTGTGTTTAGGAAGGAGGGAATAGAATGAAAAAAATACTATTCTTTTAATTAAATTTTTCATTTAATTAAGGGAACTGTTAAAAGAAAGACATTTTAAAACATCTGCCTTTTTCCAACCCTTGTAGTAGAAACTTGGGGAAGGCTTGTGGGGAAACTCAGATAACTCCTATAGAACCTTTACAAAAACCTGATTAAACATCTTTGGAATATTTTAAAACCTCAATTGGAATTTAAAATCAGAACATGAACTCACAAATGCTCATTTGGCGTAACGCAGGGGTATCAAACTCAAACACACCGGGGGACAAAATTTTAAAAGTCATGGGCCAATTTGATAATTTAAAAAAAATATCTACAATTGAGGAAGTTCTTCCTTCTCATCAGATGACCCTTTTCACATGAACCTCCTGGGCAGTTTATCATGGTGCACCACATTTTGTGCCCTCCTTTGGCCCCCCCCCCCGTTAACATCCCCAGAAGGAAGGAAAGGAAATTCACAAGAAAAAAAAACTTCAGGGAGATTGCCCCTTCCACTGTGTGATATCACGCCTCAGAGCAACGTCGTACAGCCGCAAGGGCGTTTGGAACATCTGTGTCAAGTGCCCTTTCGGCTGCAGGAAGTCGTGGCTGGCCAGTACTTCGGGATTGCAAGACTTTTATTTTGAGCTTAGGGCTAAAGTACTGCACTACGTTATGCCCTGCATAGGCAGAGCTCAGCACCTTGAGAACAGAGGATCTGCCGGGCATGTAAAGTGTATGTGATCTGTCTGGACCCCCGCCAAGCACTGCGCTGAATGCAGGGGTCCTGACGGATCACACATCGCTGTGGAGACATACCCTAAGACCGCTTTAAATAACATTTTAAAAACAAACTCACAGTCTAAATATAATTGGGCCCCTGGGCCAGATTGGCTTTTTGCATGAAAAACTGCAGTAAACAAACTTTTAGCCATATAGTGCAAGCCTTGCAAGTATGTTGGAAATGTTACGAGGCAGAGATGGTCAATGGGATGCAGAAATTTTACCATTGGCATGCAAAATGTATCATGCTGAAAAATGGACTAGCACAGGAGCTGCTTTACTTGATTGCATTTATTTCAGTATGCATACAATTTGCATGACAATGTAAAAATATTCGCATCTCCCTATCGCTCTGCTGAGGTCCAGATTTCCATACCAAAAGCGCACCATAGACTTTAATGGAATTTTTTTATGTTGTAGGCCTGTAACTTCACAAAATATATCTGTACAAGGGTCTAGTAGACATCCTGAATATAATAATGTTTGAAACGAACAATTATGTCCCATCTTGTCCAGTGCAGGACTGGCAGGACAGCACTGGATGAGATAGGGCCATCAGGAACGCCAGGGGGGTTCCATTTCCCTATACAGCACTTGTGGCCTTTTGTATCCACAATCTAAGAACAAATAATCAAATTGTACTCTGGCAAGAAAGCGACCTTTATAAAATCTATGTTTTTATTGAAAATACACCTACAAAGTACAGTTTTCCACACTGGGTACATGAGATAAGAATCAGTGAATGACATTAAAAAGATTTTTCTATTGTACCCGATATTCATGAAAATAGTTAGTCAAAATCAAGTACATGCAACATAGATGATTTTTTTAATAAACATTCAACAAATAAAAGACCGACTTTGACATTAGACTCTTGTCATAAAATTTCACAGATTTCAAGAAAATGAAAACAAAAAAAAAAGTTGTACTGGCTAAAAGTTAAGTTTTTGTACAAGCGTAAACGTTTCGTCTATTATAAAAATATTTCTACTTACATTTACATAAGATCTGTTTTTCATCTCTCTATTCATATTAGCAAAATAAAACATTTATATTGTATATTTGTACGTCTGACTTGTCATGTAATGCCTGTATTTTCCTTATAAAGGTACCCAGTTTTACAATTCTAAAAATACAGAGATATCTCCGAGATAGTACAAACTCTTCATTCATGAAAACAACTCTCATTTCTTTCACAAAGTATATATACAGAACAGGTATTACAAATCCTTTAAAAGGCAAAAAAATAGAATAAAAAAAAGTTCAAATACATTTGGGCTCAATGTCAGGTGAGTTCACAAGATCACATTTAAAGTGGAATTTCAGCCAAAAAGAAGAAGGTTTAAATGTATACTTTTTTACTATCTTTGACCCTTTGGAGAGCTTTAACCCCCCTGGCGGTAAGATTGTTTCTGGGTTTTTTTTGTTGAAAGCAGTACGAGAAATGTAAATCTACTCTAGCCCCTCCAATGACAGGGATATGGATCCAAAAGTTGCTGGACATCACTGGACCAGACCTGTCTACCTTCCCATTTTGGTCGGTAAAGTCACGTTTTTTATGTGGCTATCCCGGCCAAATCCCGATTTCAAGAAATCCAGAATTTTTCCCGGATTCTTGGAATCGCGCTGATCTAGCAGGGAGAGGGCGTTTTCCATCCCCGCACATTATCAGCACAAGCGGGGTGGGACATTAGCAGGGAAAGTAACACCCTCTCCCTGCTAGAGCAGCCAAGAAGTCAGCCCAGTGCCTGAAGTTGCGCCACTTCCCGTACGTGGAACGCAAAAGGACCAAGATCCGTATACCAGAAGTGACGTCCCTGACATCACTTCCTGTACGTCCCCCGGTCTTTGGGTTTCTAAACTTGACAGGTATGCACTGGACAAAACTGCTGGCTCATCTCAAACAGGTAAGCAATCCTGAGTGTGGCTCTCTGTAGATTTCAATTAGCAAAAGCGGTCATTTTGAGTCACATTCAGGATTGCTTACCTGTACCGACGAGCTGGTGGTGTCATCTAGCACTGTCTGGTGTCTTCTTCCTGGATCCATATCCCAGGTGCCACTTGGAATTACTGCCAAGGACGAAACTGCCGCCACACTTCCTGCCTTGGTGACCACAGGGGCAGAAACCCAATGCAAATCAGACAGCATCCCAATATATATTGAAACCCTTTGCTAGTGATTACAAAACATAAACATTTTGGCTGTGGTTCCCCTTTAAGTGCTTTCCATATTGTTTTTAATCGTTAACAGTGATTATACTTTGTTCTATATTAAACAAAAAGAAAAAAGAAAAGCGAGACACATGCGCTTCCTTGTGTCTAACGTAAACCTCCATGAAAAAATTTAAGAGAAACTTCAGTCCAAAGGAAATTAAAACTTGGCAACTCCAGGGACCTAAAATATATATTTTTATACTTTTTTGTAGAGTGGTCATAATTCCAATCGCCACTTGATATCCTCTACATAAAGTTTATCACAAGGCTGAACACCAGTCGGGATCAGTAATGGGTTTTTTTTTAACGCCCTGATTGGGGTTTCATCAGAATTTTAGAAGTTGTAGAGGAATCCAAGTCTGGTGATTTGCTAACCAATACAGTGAATGGAACATGGAATTGCCACTTAAGGCAAATGAGGGTGATGAAAAATGTTCAAAGAGATGCCAAAATAAATGCAGACTGGAAATTGGCCAATCATGTACAAACCATCCTGTTCTTGATTGGTTCAGTTTCAGTCTGCATAAATTTTTATGCTAATATTGAAATGTTTGCATCTCCTGACGGTGATGAAGCACTGGACACCACCATTAAAAGTCTGATCACCCTTATGTAAATGTGGCATTTTAAGACTTAGAGAACGTTCAATAATTTTGTATAAATAGGCCGCATAGAGTGACTTATATGTTCATTAAAGAGGTATAAAAGGTTTGTTTGTGGAATTCCCTTTTAAATGAATATACCTTACAGTACTATTACTGGATTCCTGCTATCTAGTCTTTAGAGTGTTCCAGGTATGCACATCCTATCACAACCACAATGGGAAAAACACATTACCATTTGGTACTCTGGGTAGTGGTCTTTGCCATACTTTACAACTCTGTAGTTCAGCCATTATAGATAATACTGTATAGATGTATTAAGATAAAAACTTACTTTACTTTTCCTGTGGGGTTTATTTACTATAAAAAAAAATATTATTTACTGGAAGCCTGTGTTGTGTTCAATCATCTATTCAGATTCAATATTGTTTTACATTTTTCATATAAAGTATAAAGATATCAGCATTCAGATTTGTCTAATAAGGTGGGATGGGACCCTTGCATTACAGAAGTTACACATTGTAAAATAACGATCATGTAGCCTCATGTCCACTTTAATATGGACAATATAGTGTAAACACTAAAGATGGTCCAAATATTTGGCTTAGCTGACTTGTGAGTTAATTGAAAACCCCCTGAACATAATATAATTGCAGTAAATGTAGAGAAGGGTTGTGAGAATGGTAAAAAAGAAAGTATTGATCTAGAACATGTAGTTTTTGCATAAATTAAATGGGAATTTCAATTTGAAAAATGTAAATTTGCCTTTGAACTTAATTTATACGAAATCTACACATGTTAAGGTGACCATATACGGGTTGATACCCATGCAATCAACCCGCAATCATAGTGTGGTGACACTGGCTGGAAGCTGCTGACAGGAAGTGATGAGACACAGGATCGCTGCAAAGAAAGGAGGGAGGCTGTTGTGTACACAGCCATGCTAGGCTCCACCCTCTTTCCCCTTCCGGGAGCTCATCACAGGCTGTGTGCTGTGCAGGAGGGGGCCCTTCTTCCTTGTACTGCTCTCTGTGCTGCTTGTCAGATCGACCGGGATTGACATGTCCAATCCCGGTTCTACCAATCTTTTTCGAGCGGTATTGATTGATAAGGCATACATGGCTCGATTATTTTCATAGATTTGAGCACAATCAAGCACCTTGAAGCATTATGCTTGAATCTATTAAAAAATTGAGCCATGTATGGACACCCTTAGACAAATACTTTCTTTTTTTAATGTTCCCACAACCCTTTCTAAATCTCCAGCATTAATCATAATACCTTGTTCAGGGGCTTTGCAATTAACCCACAAAGTAAACAAAAACATGGCATTGAAAAAGGGAAAGGTTTGTAAATGTGCAGCAAAAGCATGTGGCTAAAAGATGGGTAAGCGTATAAACCTCTTTCTATTAATGGCTGAAGTTTGAATGGATTGTTTCAAATGACAAATCTGAATTGTGGAGAGATTGCACAACCAGATTATGAGGACAACCAACTGGATTCTGAAGCCACCACAGATCTGAAAGGACTCTTTTAGTAAATACCTAACTGTACTATTACCATCAACCTTCTTCGAATCCATGCCTAATGACTTTCCTTCACCACCATCGTAAACCATCTTAAACCATCTTGAATCTATCAGCCAACCTCTGTTCAATCGAAATCCTTTAGATTACAAACTTTTGCTTTACATTCATTCGTGAACATTAAATTCAGCATTCCTATTCTTTAAGACCATTATCTTTCTAGGTTCATCTATGTAGTTTCATGATTTCATTCCTTTACAAAGAATTGTGGCATAAGTTGTATCCTGTCCATCAAAAAGTGATACTAGTGGTGCTTACATTAGAAAGAAAGTCAGCCAGTGGGGAGAAGGGATTTTGCTTCACCTATATACCATGGCGCACTTTACATTTATGTACATGGCGGTGCAGAAACCTATGAAACCTCTTATTAACATGATAGGTGACTTGCCAAAAAACTACAGACTATTCAAGTACCTAGGCCCCAGTTGGTTTTGGGGGGGGGCCATGCCAGTGCGATGGATAATGTGCCACAAAGTCTGTTCAGGTGCTTAGGGTCCAGTGGGTGTTCAGTGGGCACAGCTATACCCTTCATACTCTTGCAGTACCCCAGGGGGATAGTACAGGTAAAGTGTCTGGTATATAATAAGGCCATGACAGTACAATGCATGACCTGGCAAAAAAACTAAATACAGTTCAGGTGCCTAGGGTCCAGTGGGTATACAGGGGCCCAGCTATAACCTTTATACTTGCGCAGTACCCCAGGGAATTGGTACTGTTGAGCAGTTTGGTGTCTAATAGGGCCATGTTTGTACCACCAATGCAAAAGGGACAGCTTCTCTAAGTCGAATACAAAATCTTGTCAATCTCAAGAGTGAATGACCAAACCTGCTATTGTGGGTCCCCTTCTGTCTTAATGCATCTTAGTAAGTAATTTGAAGCTGTGTTCATTTGAATCGGGTATTTAAAGTGAGAACATAACCTCATTGCTAAGATCATTGAACAGTGTTCCTCACTCCATTACTGCATTGGTCACATATCCATACATATGGCGGCTGCAATTTTCTAGCTTAAATTGAAATAATTGCCATCTGCCTGTTTTATTCCTATAAAAATTAAAAAACCAAACCACTGGTGAAGTTGCTATCACCAACATTACTTGTTGCAACTCAAAAGATTAGAAAAAGAATTCCAAATAATTCTCAGTTCTCCATAAAAACTAACTTAAAATCCATATGAATAGAGCTTTATGGCATCTTACATACAAAATTGAATTTCCACACTATAGGAACCTTAAATTATCTTAAACTCAGACGTCCTGAAGGCTTCTCACTATTCGAGACCTACAATTCCCCAGCTTGGCTTTCAGGAGCTTTCTTAAGTGGCCAGTTGACAGCAATTATCCGAAACGAAACCATATTTCAACAAATTGTAGGAAATCTAAACTTTTCTTTAAAATTGTTTTTAAACATCCTGGCACAGTGCGTTCACTCTGTTGCTCTTGTGCCTTCTACAAGAATAAATCTATTTAAATGTGTATTGGCACTGTGTGTTGTATTATAGAAAACATATTCAGCTATACAACTGACCAGTATAGACAAGGAATTAAAAAAAGGAAATCCCTGACTGTGTAAAAATATTAGTATTAAATGTTTTGTTGTGGAGTGATCTAACAGAAAGAAAAATGTGATTACCAATATTCAAAGAGACCTTGAGCTACTTAGGATCCCCATTCATCACAATTATGGAAACAAAGGATGTACAAACAATGCAAGATTGATTTTCCTGGTTAGCGTAGAGATGTCAGGGCCACAATGGCAAAAGGTTACATTTCTTCACATTGTACAAAGATATTGTGACACCCGATGATGTTGCACCTCTAATTGCTCCCCATTGCTGTCACGATACCCGATGTTTGAAGGAAAAAAAATGGGAGGAATGTGATTCTGGTCAGTTAATTCATGGTGTTGCCTACATCTTGGTCTCACTGTCTATGGGTTTCTCTGATTCATTCTCCTGGGAAATGAGCTGGTAGGGTTTCTTCATCTCGTTTTCTTCAATGACTGAGTTTCCCATCTCGGCATCAGTCTTCTTCAGCTCATGTCTGGAGAGGTGTTCCACTATTCCGGCACCAAGCGAATCACCGAGCACATTGGTGGTGGTTCTTAGGCGGTCCCTAAAAAAACAGGCTAGAATTAGTGGAGACCCTTAGCCTTGGCAATGTCAATATACATGCACCCAAATGAGTATTATACCCAGTGAGTAGTATAGGTGTTAAAGTCATCCTTAACCTCCCTAGCGCACTGCTGAGGTACAGATTTCTGTACTAAAAGCGCACCACAGACTTTAATGGAAAAAACGTTTTTTTACATAGTAGGCCTGTAATTCCCCAAAGTTTGTCCATACAGGAGTCTGGCAGACATCCTGAATATACTAACATGTTCAGATGCTTTATGAATAACTCACAATATCATATAATGGAGATTTCAATAATTCACTTATTCACTAATATCAGGTAAATTAGCACTGCAACCACTAGATGGCAGTGCAGATGTGCCAGGTTACACAGGAGAGCATGGGGGGGGGGGGGTGATCCGTTCTCCTGCAGCTGCCTCATTAAGCCCCCCATAGACAGGCAGACTCCTCCATACAACTTTCATGAGACTTACCAACAACTATGTAGTATAGTGACCTCCCTGATAGAATACATAGTGATTGGAAGGTGTAGAAAGGTCCTCCTATTACATGGTTTTGGTAGTAGAAAAGTTGGTTGTACAGAAGTTGCATGGAGGAGTCTGCCTGTCTATGGGGGGCTTTAGATCGGACACACATGGAGCAGTGAGTTTGTTCTTCTGTGGCTCTGATCTCTGCCTGACGAACCTAGCTCCTCCACTGCTGTTCTGACAGGTCAGAGCTAGACGAGCTGAGACCATCAGGAGCAGCAGGGGGGTTAAGCAGCTGAACATTGCTCCCAAGTACTTCTTACACTCTACTGTATCTCTAATCCAAAAACACAATTTATCTAGAGATCTATTTTTATGTGCATCTGGCAATACTAGAGCGTTGTACCATGTTTGCCAAACATGAATACAGAAATTTTGGAGTTAAAGTGATGACCTTTATTGGCTAACTGGTCATTAATGTGCATTTCATTCTGAGTGTATCTTAAATTACAAATTATATATAAAGGACCTGTTTAAATAAAAATGCATGTCAATGGACAAAAGACTTAAATTTAAGTTAAACCTAACCACTGGGGTACTTAAATGGCAATTTAAAGCCAAATAATACTAAAAAAGTATTGAATTAATACTGTAGGTTTGACCCAGATCTTAGTTCTCATGGTGAGTTGCGAATCACCCCCCCCCCCTGACCATCCCGATAAAAATAAACCGAAGGCCATTTCACGCATGTATGGGAGACACTTTGCTATGACTGCACAAATCCATACTGCAGAGCATTTGTGGTAATGTGCTGCATTGTGCAGTACCAGAAACACAAACGGGGGGGGGGGGGGGGTTTGGGTTTAGTATGTAAGGTACACAGGTTCGTTCCCATAGTTGCGGTATTGTACCACACTGTGGCTAGTGTGAATTGGTCCTCAGGCTTCACAGTTTGCAACTGTCATGGGCCGGTCATGAAAAAATTTACAGCTGCCCTTTCAGACCATATAGCCAATGTCTGCACAGAGTGGCATGATTAAAGCTACAGGCAAACATTTGTTAACCTCCCATTTAAATTCAGACTTGCATATTCTGTGTGCTGAAGAGCACACTGATCTCAACATGGTGAGCTGGGGTTCCAAATGTCTGATATACCCCCTGCACCAGTGCTCCAATAAACACACTAAAGCCCCCCATAGACAGGCAGACTCCTCCATTCAACTTTCATGAGACCTACCAACAACTATGTAGTATAGTGACCTCCCTGATAGAATACATAGTGATTGGAAGGTGTAGAAAGGTCCTCATATTACATGGTTTTGGTAGAAGAAAAGTTGGTTGTACAGAAGTTGCATGGAGGAGTCTGCCTGTCTATGGGGGGCTTTAGGTATCATTAACACTATTGGATTAACACTATTGGATTGTTGTGTAGAGGATGTGTTGGGCTGCTGGAGACTATATGTGACATCAGTGGTCTGACTCCTCAATGTGCTGCTAACATGGGGTCAACTAAAGCTCTAGTAGTATATAAGCAAGTAGCAAGTAATTAAAAAACATGCAGAGCCTCTAGATTAGAAGTTTCACTTTTCTCAACTAACGTTGACTTAAAATCAATGTCTGGCACAAATTTTGGGGCTAGGAGGATATACATTATGGTATGTAGCAATAAACCAAGATTCCAGACCCATATAGTTTGTCTGGTGGCTCGGCCATTACAGAAATATCATAGGTAAACAAGAAAAAAAAGTATTATAGTCTCAAAACCAGTACGTTTTTCATTTTATACATTTAAGTAAGCCCATATCTTCCAATACTTACAGGAACCAGTCAACAGCAATGATCAGTGTGATGTCCTCTGTTGGCAGTCCTACGGACGTCAGCACAATGACCATGGTCACCAGGCCAGCTTGTGGGATTCCTGCGGCTCCAATACTGGCTGCTGTAGCAGTAATGCTGCAAGTGCAATAGAAAATAAATAATTTATATCTGTATTTAGTTTTTTTTTAAGATATCTTAATTCTTAGACAAAAAAAACAAAACTGTAAAATGTTTCTTAGTATATACTTTACATGTGTTAAATGGTGTTCTGTTTTTATGCCTTTTGCTTTATTTTACTTACATTTTCTGTTACTAACACACTTTCTGTCCTAGGGTAACAACACTAAAGCAGGGAACACATGTATAGATATGGGCCAGATTGATGGAGGCTTTGAGCGCCGTGCATGCTCACAGCCATCTATCTGGCCCATATCTAATGTGGCCATCCCTGTTTCGAGCAGGACCAATCAATCTTGCTCGAAAACAGTGATATCGGACATGACCGTAAACCACGGTCGATGTCTATTGCTTTGTATTGGGAATCCATGTGTCTCCTCAAACGGCTCCTATATCGAGCTGTGTGTTCCCGACTTTAGACATGGTTCACACCCATCCATTTTACAACTGTTAGACACCATGTTGCGGATATCCAAAAGGTTAACATCATATACAATGGTCACCTGAATGCACAATACAATGTATGTCAAACCAGACCTCAGTTACTGTACTATAGCTATGGAGGTGCTGTTACTCTAGGCTTCTCTCCTGATTACTACAAACACCAGGATTTCAGTACCTAGAAAGGTGTGTTTTTCAACTTGCCAAAAATGTGCTTAGCCTGATCAGCCTTTACATCTAAAGACTGTATATATGTAATAAATTATATTTAGGATAATATTAGATTTGCTGTATCTTTCACACTATAAGACACACCCCCACCCAATACCAGGAAAAAGAAGTGTGCTTCTTATAGAAACAAGTCACTACCACCTACTCTTCCCTCTGACAGCTTCCCTGCCGCCCCCAGCCAGTGAGCTTACTCTGGGGAGGCAGGGAAGCTGTCAGAAGGAAGAGACATTCATCTTCTCTTCTCTACTGCGAGTTAAGGGAGGAGGCGTTACTCTACCTACTAACTTTTCACCCCGCACATCATCTGCACAAGTGGGGTGGGAACTTAGAAAGCAGCATAAGTCCCCTCAGTCCTAAGTGACCCTGATTTATTGAAATCTGGATTTGCCCAGGAAAGTTTTCTTGAGTAAATTTCCCAGCCAAAACCGGAGGCTTGACAGGAGTGTTATATATCCTTATGACAGCAAACTGCCTTATTTCAGCGACATGGAAGTTCCTTCATCTAAAGTGTGTCTTTGTAGTGGAATCTTTTCTATACGTATGTAAAAAAGTAAAACAAGTTATAGTAAAAAATTATGTGTGTGCCCTATCAATGCACTTAAAATGAAATGCCACTTTATGATGGTCTTGATGATATGTTTACTATGAGAAAACTTTATATAATTTGTACTTCATATTACCTGATTGTGATAATCTGTCCAAAATTCAGGTCATAATTGTTCACCTGAGCAATGAAAATTGCTGCCAGGGCTTCATAGAGTGCTGTGCCATCCATATTGATTGTCGCGCCCACTGGCAGTACAAAGCGTGTCACCCTCTTGTCTACCTTGTTATTCTCCTCTAGACACTTGAATGTGACTGGTAAAGTTGCAGAGCTGCAAACGAAATGCATTATAAATAAAACGTGTTTTATGTCCAATTATAATCTAGCAAATATATACAGTGGCAGAACCCTTACCTTGAGGAGGTGCCCAGAGCTGTGATGAGGGCCTGTATCAGTCCTCCGATGAACACCCAAGGATTTTTGCGAGTCACCAGGAAGTAGAGCAAGGGCAGAACAATGATAGCATGGATAAGAAGACCAATGATGACTGTGATTGTGTACATGCCAAGCTGTCCTCCAACCACTCCCATATCTTCCATTTCTGCAATCTTTCCAGCAATAAGGAAAAGGATACCAATAGGAGCATACCTAAGGATCAAATATTCTGGCATTAGCAAGTTTTGTAAAATATTGTAAGGCATATTGTATTAATATTGTAAGAGATCAACTAATATCATTGTAAAGCATAGTCATGGACAAGTTCTATTTCAATATTAAAAGTGAATGCAACTGGACACATTGAATTTCTCTAACTTGCGCCATTTTGGTCTAGATATACAGGGAGTGCAGAATTATTAGGCAAGTGGTATTTTTGAGGAATAATTTTAGAAAACAACAACCAGTGTTCTCAAATGAACCCAAAAACTCATAATATCAAATAGACTGAATCAAATTTTTGGGAAGTAGTTTTTTTAGTTTGGAGGATTTTTAGTTTTGAAAGCTATTTTAATGGCACCGGGATATCTGTGTGTGCAGTTAACATATACTGTGCGGAAGACTTAAATGAAGGGCACACGTTAACAAAAAACCCAACTCTTATATAACACACGGTAGCGCAATCCGCGCCTTTCATTATTTATTTTTCACTACCAGTGACACA
>CM070032.1:15730654-15748452 GCA_036250615.1 Ptychadena robeensis
AGGATGATGTGGTCAAAATACTCATTTGCCTAATAATTCTGCACTCCCTGTACTTGTCCCAATCGTTTTATCAATTTCTACATGCAATTTCCAAACATTTTCAAATTATTTGTCTACTAGATGCCTGGAATCCTGCAAAGCTATGTAGGTCACTGGAGTAACACATACATGAAGGTAGCCATATTTGTATATGAAGAGATAAACACGAATAAATAACATACTCTTTAGATTTTACTTTGGAAACTACTTTTTTTTATTCTCTAATATAATAGCCAAAGGCTATGCCCTACAGGACTTTATGTTGGTGATACGGTTCAAACCATTAGCCAGCGAATACGCCTACATAGGAAAACAAGAAAACAGATGTCCCTGTGTGAGCTAATTTTTGCAGCACAGGCCACAGCATAAAGAATCTCAGGATTATGGTACTGAAGGAAAATTTGAAATCACAGGTGAGGAGAGGTGGGAATGGGAATGCAAATTTTTACAAAAATTCTAAACTCTGGAACATGGTTTGATCAGAGAAAAACACTTTATGTGTAACTACAACCTCTAATGAATTCCTAAACACTACAACTACTGTGTCTGGACTTCTTATATTTTATGCTTAATCTCTGATCATTTACAAGACTCAAGACTCAACTTCTTTGTTGCCCTTGTCTATGGACATTTAATTGCTGAAGGAGGTGAATATCACCCTCTTATCTTTATTATCCCCAATAAAGCCCCCCATACACCACATACAATTACCATGCAATTTCTGTACAATCAACTTTTCTTCTACCAAAACCATGTAATATGAGGACCTTTCTACACCTTCAATCACTATGTATTCTACCAGGGAGGACCCAGCACTACATAGCAGTGATATCTACCTTCCAATCACTATGTATTCTATCAGGGAGGACCCAGCACTACATAGCAGTGATATATACCTTCCAATCACTATGTATTCTATCAGGGAGGACCCGGCACTACATATCAGTGATATATACCTTCCAATCACTATGTATTCTATCAGGGAGGACCGGCACTACATAGCAGTGATATATACCTTCCAATCACTATGTATTCTATCAGGGAGGACCTGGCACTACATAGCAGTGATATATACCTTCCAATCACTATGTATTCTATCAGGGAGGTCACTATACTACATAGTTGTTGGTAGATCTGATGAAAATTGTATGGAGGAATCTAAAGGTGTATGGGGGGCTTAACTCTTTCCAAGGCTAAATTAACATGGTCACTCAATGAACGAGTCATTGACAACCAATTAGTGCAACCGCCTGGCAGACGCAAGGTTAGGCGTCCGCCAGTCTGTTTTCAACGGCCCGGGAAGTGATGTAAATCTAGCCTAACTCTGAACAGTATCTCCACTAACTAACGGTTCAGTTTTACCTCTATCATAGAAGGGCTCTGCAACATGTCGAAAGCTTGCTTCTCTAATGACTTCAGTTAGCCACTAAAGGGTTTCACTTTCTGTATTCATCAATGACTAAAGCCCCCCATACACCTTAAGATCGATCCATACAATTTCCATTAGATCTACCAACAACTGTGTAGTAAAGTGGCCTCCCTGATAGAATACATAGTCATTGGAAGGTTTAGAAAGGTCCTCATATTACATGGTTTTGGTAGAACAAAAGTTGGTTGTACAGAAATTGTATGGAAAGATTGTAAGGTGTATGGGGGCCTTAACACAATGCAAGGTTGGCATCTTCGTAAAAAGTTATATTATTTTCTGATCTTTGACTTTTAACAGTTTAGCCCTAAATATTTAATCTTTTAATATTTTTAAGGTATATGACGTTGGTATAGCAAACACTGACACTTACCACATTATAACAGCTACTAGTCTCATAATGGCCTCATTGAGGCAATCAAAGAAATCTTTCAGGGGTTTTCCTTGTTCCTTCATGTTTCCGATCACCAGCCCGAAACACATGGAGAAGACAACAAGTCCCAGAGCATTCACTCCATTCACTGATCCAGGCACAGGGACCATCTCCTCCCGAAACTTGGTCAAAGACTCCATGGCATCTGATACATTGTTCATCACTCCGGACAGTAATGTCTCATTCTCTGGAGCTGGAATCTTGAAAAGCTTCTTCTCATAGTGTGTCTTGAACTAAATACAATAAAATAAATACAACTGGTAAATGTAATTTTCTTGGTTTGCGTGTATGATGTACTTTGTGTTTATTAATATAATTATTTTATAATAACATTATATAAACTAACTAAATACATGGTAATGGAATTAATAAAAAAATTTAATCTGTAAACTGCTGTATCTAACAATATAGAATTATTAATTCAGTTTAACCAGCTATAAAATGTAATCAGTCCTGCCAGACAGCATGGCCAGGTCCCTTCCTATGTATAATACATTAGCCATAGCGTATAGGCCCCAGGTGCCCAACCTGCGGCCCTTTGGGTGTTGTTTGGCGGCCCCCCCTGGTCCTCCACTTGCGGCCCCCAAAACCTGTTAATGCATATGACAGAGGTACTCACCTGTTCACCAATCCTCCACCGACGGGAACTTCTTAGAGCAGTAAGTGGAGGAGAAGGACTCGCTGAGCCTCCAGCTGAGCACGCTAATTGGCATACGTGAAAGCTAATGAGTGACCCAGACAGCATCTGAGTGTCTATGCAGTCCTTTGATAATATCTATAAGCCACATAACCTTTGTTGATGTATATAGGGCATTCTATATATCCCCATGTGTAGTGGTCACACACTGACCCGGCTTTTCTAATTGACTACATGGTCCTACATATTTTGTGCTGCCCTTTAGTGATGCCGAGGGCCACACTTGTGGCCCTCCATATCACCTCAGTTGCCCACCACTGGTATAGGCCGTAGCCTATAAGCAGCTTTCATCAGTGTTGGCTGTAAATGGCAGTAAATGGCTAATGCTTTTGACTATCATACAATATCTTACCTGTTTGAAGCAGGATTCTACCATGTTTGGAGGGAACATATTTCTGTAAGAAAAGAGATAGTTTGTGTAAATAACAATATCATATACAAAACAAGCTTATTGCACAACAGTGTGAAAGGTAATCAGTACAACAAATTGCCTACAGAGCCCTGCAGTTTATATTCAGCACTAATAGGTTGGGTTTTTGCAACTTCATATTGATAAAACAATGACAAACAACTGTAAGAACTGAAAAGTATGGTTGCCATAGTCTAGGTCTATTTTAAGTGTTTTAGCATGTATCTGGTCATGTCAATCTTACCATACAATGTCTGTACAATCAACTTTTGTTCTACCAAAACCATGTAATATGAGGACCTTTCTAAACCTTCCGATCACTATGTATTCTATCAGGGAGGACCCGGCACTACATAGCAGTGATATATACCTTCCGATCACTATGTATTCTATCAGGGAGGACCCAGCATTACATAGCAGTGATATATACCTTCCGATCACTATGTATTCTATCAGGGAGGACCAGACACTACATAGTTGTTGGAAGATCTAAAGGAAATTGAGGAAATTGTACAGAGTGATCTAAAGGTGTATGGGGGGCTTAACCGCCCTAGCGTTATGGACGGCAGCACCTCGTCCAGCGCTCCAACTGGTACTATCGCACTGGACGAGGTGCTGCCGTCCAGTACAAATCACGGCTGTGGGAGAGCATACTCACGCTGTCCCTGTGACATGCTGCTCGGCTGCTCGTGTCTTCCTCCCCCCCCCCCGCTCCGAGGGAGGCGGCGGGAGATTTGTACAGTAAATAGAATGAAAGCAGTTTTCTATGTAGAATACAGCTTTCAAACTCCCCCTATGTACTAAATATCGCCAGAATAAAGTCCCAGATGTGCCCATTTGCAGTAACCCTTTCTTCCCTGGTGTGATTTTATCACACCAGGTTAGAGAGGCTTAAGTGCAAATCGGAACATCTGGGACACCAGAGACTTTTTATTTTGGCGATATTTAGTACATAGCAGCATAGTTTTGTGTCCTAATTTTTGTGTTTTTTTTTCATTATTTTTATTTAAAAAAAAAATTTTCTTTTACATAATTGTTTGTTTCAAACATTATTATCGCCAGGATGTCTATTAGACCCTTGTACGGACATATTTTGGGAAGTTACAGGCCTACAACATAAAGAAAAATTTACCATTGAAGTCTATGGTGCACTTTTGGTACAGAAATCTGGACCTCAGCAGTGCGCTAGGGAGGTTAAGAATACCTTCATATCAGAGTATGGAACACTCCTGCCCTGGAAGTTAAGCCCCCCATAAACCTTTAGATCACTCAATACAATTTCCATTAGATCTACCAACAACTATGCAGTGCCGGGTCCTCCCTGATAGTATACATAGTGATTAGAAGGTTTAGAAAGGTCCTCATATTACATAGTTTTGGTAGAACAAAAGTTGATTGTACAGAAAATGTATGGTAAGATTGTAAGGTGTATGGGGGGGCTTGACTCTGATTGACCTAAAAAGTGATTGAAATAGAGCATCAATTGAGCCCTGATCATACATGACAAATTTCAGTTGATTTTTCAAGTATTCTAGGTATTTTGTTGGATTTTGTATTGAATGGTACTATGGAGAATGACCAGAATGACTTTGAAAAGGACTCAATTTGATTCACTCAGTTTGATTGATCGATGTTAGACCATAGCTGTTAACTTTAAAAAAAAACGGGCGACATACAGGAAGTTACATCAGTGACATAACCTCCAGTATGCGGATCGTGGTTCTTCGGCTGATTTAGCAGGGAGAGGGCATTACTGCAAATACAGAGAGCTTTAGTTTTGCATACAACTAAATCAAAGCAAATAAAATGTTGTTGATGACTATTTGCTAGTCACCCAATTGGCTTTCTCTTTCTATCATAAAATTACAATAAAAAATAGCCTTAACCCCCCCCCATCAGAATTTGACTATAGTCTTTACCAGTAGTGGGCAAACTTTTTAAATTGTGGGTCAAAATGTTTTTTAAAATTTGACAGAGGAGCCGGAGCAAGAGCCTGTAAGGGCTCTGAAGTCCGACATAGGTGTCCTTAGGAGATTTTAAATATATTTCAAACAATATTAATAAATAGAGGCTTTTGATAGTAAAAATTCTATTGCAGGTAAACTACGCCCTTTAGAAGACCTGAACAATCGTGTTCTATGCATTATCTCCACTTATTCCAGGCAATAAGCTGAGGGGAACTAGAGCATCTTTACACCAAGGTGACAAAGAGATGGTTTTGCCCCCCCAAGCCTTAATTTGCCCATGGCGGGTCTATAGAATGCTTAAACATGAAGTTTCACTTGGACTGTCAGTTTACCTTATTAAATCCATAAATGCATCAGCAGCTGTGACTGTCTCAATCTTTCCTTCCCGATGCATCTTCTCTTTGCTGCCCTTACCAGGGTGAATAATGATGACAATGATGATTCCAATGAACACAGCAATGACTGTGGTTGTCATATAATAGACTACGGCTCTTATACCCATCTTCCCTGAAGCTTTACTGTCCAGTGCTGCCATACCTAAAAAACAAATACATTTCAATCTGTCAGATATTTCAATAGAGAACTGAAATTTAGAATATAGAAAATAAACTCACTGCGTTGTTTACTAACAGCAATGTAGCTTGGATCACTCCCTTCAATAGATTTTTATTGTCGCACAAAAAAGTTAATAAACAAATGAGTCATAATTCAATAATCATGTAACAGAAAACACAGGGTGAAGAAGCCTTCCAAATTGGGTGACATATATAGGGGTCAAAAATACTAAATCAGTGGTGGGGCCAACTGATTTTATATGGAGGGCCACAAGTGCGTCCCTCTGGATCACTAAAGGGCCGCACATAAATTTTTTAACCTATAATGACTTATAAACATTTTTAATGAAAAAATTTACAGCAGGCGGAGCTCGAAGACAATTTTTTAAAAGTTTTTAAATAAAAAAAACCTGGTTTAAAATTATAATCCCAGCATAAGGGAAGACTAGTATGGGAATGCACATTTTGTGCCATATCGTCATAGGTTATTTGCCTCATGGATATCATCAAAGCCTCTGAACATGTTGGTTCTCTGTCGGATCCAATTCTGAGCCCCCGATCAATTGGACGCGATCACTTGGACAAGGTGGTATGCAGCGATCGGATCCTCTTAAGTGACTGATTGATTGCAGCTCCCATTCCCGCTGAGATCGCCAGAATCAATTGGGTGAGTGATCAATTGGCCATGGAATCCGACACGTGTATGGCTAGCTTAAGAAATTCCTGGCGAGGACCTGTCAGTGGGGTGGACAGGTGAGTTCCTATACAATAACAGTTGCCTCGATTAAACGCCCAAAGGGCTGCAGGTTGGGCACCTTGGTACTAAATGAACCAAGAGTAACAATAACCAAACCCACAAAGGAGTATAGTTAAAGTAGACTTATCCCCTTTATTTGTTGGGCACTGAGAGATTTGGTAAGGGAGACGTCACTCTCTTAAGGTGCCCATACACACCTCGATATTTCTGTTCGATAGACATTCCTGTTTTGATCGACCAAAAGTGATGGAGCCTTTATCAGTCTGTCTGTAAATTTTGCTTGATTGTATAGGTATCTGACAAGGTTTTTTTGGGGGGTTTCAGTGGCTTGGTGTCCGATTGTATTATGGGGCATGCTCACACAGGATTGTTGCAATTTTGTGAGATAATTTTTTTTTGGTCAATATATTTTCAAAATTGAATTTTTACTATTTAAAATTTAAAAAAATAATTTTTTGGGTAAATATATTTTGTATTAATTCAAAATACTGGCCCATTGGCCAGTCACTGGGGAACCATGTACTGTGGCATAAGAAAATAGATTTTGGATTCCACAGTAGTATTCCAGATATGTTTAAATGTATTTTTCCTTTAGAGGTGTTTTTAATTCTAGCTCCCAGGTAGGCCAGGGAAAGCTGGTCCTTAGGAAGACTTCCATTAATGAAGGTACTAATACTTTTCAATAATAAATAATAATAAAATAAGTTGTATAATTTGTTGCCTCTGTCTGCCCTTCTTCCCGATTAATGAGTAGCGTATTGATTTACATTGACTGGATATTTCTGTTTCTTAAGCTGAAGGTTGCTGAATTTCGACAAGTTTATTTGGGACCTAATTGCAAAGCCCCTGAACAGGGTATTTTGCCCCTGAACACGGCATGTTCTAACTTCTTCCTGCAGCCAACAGTACGGGTTTTTGACCAAGTTAAGCAGGGTACAGACAGCTCGATATTTGAGCCGTCCCATGTTCCCTGCAGCAGCGTGATGACGTCATCACGCTGCTGTCAGATATCGGCGGGGCTGGGGAGACAGCTGTGCTCTCTCTCCGATGCTTTGCATGGAGACCTTACGGTTTGTATCAGCTGTATTTAACGGTCATGTCCGATATGGCTGTTTTTGAGAGGGATTGATTGGTCCTGCTAGAAAACTGGGATGGCCGCATATTATATGGGCCAGATAGATGGCCGTGAGCGCGCAGGGCACTCGAATCGGTCATCGATCTGGCCTATATCAATATGTCTGTACCCTGTTTTAATCTTTTAGTTAGATCCCTGCGCATGTGCAGATAATGATCTTGACAGATTCTGCTGCTGGCCGGATCAGCCATGCAGGGATCTAAAAACGATCTGGCTTGCGGAAGAATACCCACACCGCCCGCACCAGTCAAGATAATTTGGGCAGAAGATGTCGAGGGACACAGAGTTGCTGCTGAAGCTGGAAGTTCACAGCAAACATGCGGACGTTGGACTTTTACTGTTCGTGAACGGCCGCAGACGATGCTCGCCCAACACTTATCATCACCATTATTGCTGGAGATGTAAAGAAGGACTAGACAAAAGTATTGTTCTAGCACATGTAGTCTTTGCATAAATTAAGTTCAAAGTTAAATTGAATTTTTGACTTGAAAGATTTCTACTTGACTTTGAACATAGTATATACAAATGCTACATGTGCTAAAGCAATATTTATTTGTAACATTCCCACAACCCTTTACTACATTTACTACAATTTTGGCGATGATACTATGCTCAGGATCTATACAATAACAAAAAAAATTAATAAAATTGGAATATCTCTAGTGTTTATCATTTTTGGTCACATGAAATATTATTATTCTATGATAGGCCACAACATTTTTTTTTCTAAAAAACCCCAAACTTTTCTTTGAGTTCTGTTTTTTGCTAATTGTCCTTAGCAGAGTCATTCTTTCTACATGAGAACCCTCAACTATGGAATTTTAACTATTATTATGTGGAAAACATTCTGTTCAGGCTGGCTTCTCTCGCTCTTTGTTCAGAGCTGATTTAGAGTGAAACTGGATTTTTCTTTTGCATCTCATGCCATGCACAGAAGAGCTTGTTATGTCTTTCTATCGGGCTCAGTGTGACCGTTTTACACTCACTTAAGGGAAAAAAAGAACCAGGCTGGGAGAAAAAGAAGGGGATTGAGGGATATTTTTCTTGTTTGCAAGATCTGTTTATTCCTCACGTCATTCCTTTCACTCTTTGAGAGAGAGAGTGTGTGAGTTGCAGAGGCACAAAATCTCCTGGACTCTTCTCCGAGTTGCCGTGGCAACAAGAGAGGCATCCTTGTTTGTGGTGCCCATTGGTGCTGCAAGTTTCCCAGGGCCCGTCGGAGACAAGAACGGGAGGAGGAGGCCCAAAGAGAATGGTGATGAATACGCTATGAGGGATGTGGGAGAGAGAGCTTGCCCTGGGATTAAAGGAGAACATACATCTCCCTAAAACAATGAAAGCTTTTGGTAGGGGCCTGTGAAAGAGAAAGCGGCACAAAGGACCCCTGTAACACGTGAAGGATACAGAACTAACTTTATCGCTCCTTCATCAAGTGTCCATGTCAGCTCCCTTTCAGGTCCAACACTGCTTACTACACTGTTTAACTCAATGCATCTGGTACAAACAGTACTGGGCAGTCATAGTCATGTGTCATAATATAAACACTGCTCGTATTTAGTATAGTCTATGCAACATGCTTGATGTGTCAACTCAAAGTGGTGTCCATGAATTGCTAAAATTCTGGTTCAAATCTAACAAAAAAGAAGCAGAGGAGTAGTCAAATATAAAAAAAATGTATTGCTCTAGCACATTGCTTCCTTACCTTTATTCTTTAAGTACCCCCTTGCCTGTGTCCAAGACAAGCCAGGTCCCCCCAAACCACACATACACGCATTAAAACATATATACCTGTAAGCCTGTGGTTTCCAAACTTTCCTTGCAGGGCCCCCTTTTATATTTAGGAAGATTATCAAGCCCCCCCCCCCTCCCTATTCAAACACATGTTAAGAATGAAGGCCAGCACCCCTCTGGAATACACTTGCGCCCCCCCCCCCTGTTTGAGAACCACTGCTGTAAAGTTCCCTCCTTCCTAACTTGCATAAACACTCTCTTTATACCTCCAACAATTGTGGGGATGAAACCATGTTCAGGCGTTTTGCAATTAACTCACAAAGTCAGATAGTGATTTTTTAAATTCCACCATCTGTAGTAAAAATTTGTAAAACATCCACAAGATGGTGCTGCCGCTTGTTTACATTTCTCCAGCTTGAGTCCAGCTCATGATTACAACAATCACATTCGGTTTACAGAGAGAGCAGTGGGAGCATACTCTAAGCTTGTGGCCTCTCTCTGCCAGAGACTGGAGGAGATCTTAGGTAGTACATTTTCATCTCAACCCTTTACTATAATTTTTTATGCAGATAAGTCTTTGTCTCGTCTCTCCAGAAATCTTTTTCCCAAATTTTTAAAGCACAGAGAATCTCCGTATTTATTCTCACCAAAAAAGATTCTCCTACATTACACATGACATTAGATTGTGAGCTCCTCTGAGAGACAGTTAGTGATATGGCTATATATGCTCTGTATAGTGCTGTGTAATATGCCGGAGCTATATAAATACAAGATTATAATAATAATACACATTACAATACAAATGCTGCATAGAATATATTAATGCCATTTAAAAAAAATCCACCAGTCTAATGAATGCCAAAGAAAATATTCACCAATGCTCACCAAGTGTAAGTGCCATTTGCTGGCATGAATGAAGCTATGTCAGAGCTTACAGGAATCCCACAATAATTTACCCAGCAAACCAAAAATAGCCTCACAGTCATTAAGCACATTTTTTTAAATATACCATTATCAAAATATGAATTTATATATGCCTCCTCTATGCATTATCCTTTAAAAAAGCACAACAAATTTTGATTTACAACAGGAAGTATAATAACGAACATAGGGTTATGGAGTTGTCCAGCTGTCATTATGACCTGAAGCATTGATACTTATAATCACTGACTGGAAACAATATCTGAATAAAACAATCCTGAACATTTCAGAGACTACCTGGCTTTTATTGCAGTCTACATTGAAGCCCCTAGCCTTCATAGCTATATTCCAGCTGTCACATAGTGTTTCCCTATTTTTGGGAATTTTTGTTGCTACAACTGCATATTCTCTTTCTCACCACTCAGATCCCTGGCACCATTGGTAGTAGAACACTTTATTTCTTGGGGTTAGTAATTTAACCTAAAAATACTTAAGCCCCCCATACACCTTCAAATAATTAACTCTCAGTGTATACATGATGCATTTAGGCTGTATATTTAGCTACTTGAGGAGTTCACTTTTAAAGCTTATGTCAGCATAAAAATTGCAAATGAATGCCCACCTCCCTACAATACCATCTTCCTATTATTTAATATATATTGCAGAGATTTGCCCTCATACAGGGGTGTTGGGGTCAGACATTAGCTTTTGTATGTCAGAACCCCAGAATGGCCTTGTTTCCACTTAGGTGATCTCCCGCGGTTATAATCGCGGCCATGTATTTGATGGGGCTCATCCCCGATCTAGAATGCTGGTCATGACATTTTGGATAGGGGGCCGCAGGGGGTGGTGACCAATGGCCTTGATCAAGGCCATATCCATGAATTCATGTCAATTGATTGCTTTTTAACCTTCAAAAAAAGAGTTTTGCCCATTCATTCTCTATGGGTGCGATGAGGTGGGGTGGGACAAGATGTCCTGTCCTACCCCCCCACTTCCTGCCTGCAGGTGCCGTGGAATCGTGGCAGATAGTGGAAATGGAAACATGCCCTAACAGTTATTTACTCTTAATCATACTGAAAATAAAAGGCAAAAGTTGTATTTAGAATTGCAGTTATATAAAGATCCAAAAGTTCAGGGAGCAGCAGGACATATCTTTTGGATGTTTAAAAAAGCAATGAGTGATAAGAAAAATAGAATAGATATATTGCTACCATACTGTTTTTTGTAGGCTATATGCCTTGTCTGTATGACTGTGGGGGAAATAGACTTGACTTCATTAAAAACATGAACTCGTATGTATAGTGTATGTAGCCCTGCTCCAAGTTAAGCAATATTTGCTGTTACAATTATGAATTAGCCAAATGAATCAAAAAAGCTATACAAATCTAAAGGGTATTCTAAGAAGCAACAGATTATTTAATTACCAGAAACAATATTACAATAGTTTGGCCAATGAAAGGTGATTTCAGATAACCCTCTATGGACGGTTGCACAGTGGAATTGCTTTTTCTTTATCGAAAAGCCAGACAGCCTTCAGGAAAAGGATCGCGGTTACAGAAATAGCTGGGCCCAAAAATAACAAATTGTCTCTTGTCATATGTTCGTGTCCAGTCATCCAAAACTAAAAGGTACCCGAGACATTCTAATTGAGGAACTTCTTGTTTCAGTCAGTTTCTATTAGGCAGAGAAGCTTGTAAGCACCAGATAAAGGCTTGTGTTCCTATCCAGCAAGAAAAAAACTTAAATAAATCAGAATTGAAAGAATTCTGGGAGGACAGTGGCCTGTATGTAGAGGCAGGGTTCAGATGACTATAAATGGGCACTGAAATTTTTAATAAATTTTTTATAATACATCAATAATGTAGGAGGAAGGGACTATTTCATCAGATAGCATTTTGACATAAGGTTGGTTGCATACAGTCTGTCCACTGTAGGTGTTTCAATGAGTAATCTGGACTCATTAACTCAAAAGCTCTGGATAAGCATAATCCAAAATCGAAATCTTTCATGGCACTATAGAATGTGTTGAACTACTAGGGATACCCCTCTATCAAAACAAACTGCAGTATAAAACCATATTAAATATCATAACCATTTTAACTTGGGTCATTGGATGAATCTTTTTATCAACAGTTTTTAAAAGTTTTCTTTTGTTGAATTGAATTAAATGTGCTGGGCTGACCTAGAAAGATATGTTCTTCGTCAATATATTGTGATTCCTTGGGTTCATAAAAGTGTGTGGGAATGTAAGTGTAACAGCTTAACCTAGACCAAATTCAGGTCAGGGGGATGTCAACTTTAGGTCAAAAGTATTTGTCACTAAATGCTGAATGATCTTAGAAGTATCTTAACCCCCCCGGCAGTCCAATTATTTTGTGTCCCAAAGTGTTACGAAAAATACAAACAGATTACCATGCAAAGGTGAATGCGGAGGACAACCTCCCCAGCATTATCACTGATGTCAGTGAGATGGAACCACCGACATGCCTGGAGGACACCGACACTGCAGGATGGCATGGGTGGGGCAGGTAAGCTATACCAATCTACCCCAATACACACTGCCTTTTAATGTTTTCATTTGAATTTCAGAATTGTTAAGAAGAGTCCCAAAAAGTCCACAATCTTCATGCCTAGCATTTTAAACTGGGGATTTCTGGGACTTGGATTTGGATACCTACTGGCACTGGCACTACTTAAACATTTCCTACCCAAAGAACATGAAAGGACGTGAAGAAGAAGAGGTCTGTGTCAGGTTCATGGTGCCCAGTGGCGTCACTAGATTTAGTGTCATCCAGAGCCAGAAACCCATGGTATTACGCCATAGTGAGGTCATAGTGTGCTGTTTTACCTGTTCCAGGTGAGCCATCGGAGTCAATCTGTAATCTCCGTCCGGCATCTACTTCCTGGATCTATGTGCCCAACATCAGTGATAAAGCCGGAGGCATGGGGGGCTTAGGGGTTCCCTTGCCATTCGACTGTACTGAAATACAGGCATAGATGTCATTGATAATGCCAGGGTTATCGAGGAGGGGCTGGGGAGGGTGGAAAATGTGTACAGATTATATCGTAACTGGTTTAAATTTCCATATTGGTTGAAAAGGTCATAGTATTTTATTGCACAAGTCAATTGAATTTAAAGTCAATCAAGCAAGCATGTATGGCTAGCTCTACATTGTGATTATGCAATCGATATCACATCATAGTGACCACATAAAAAAGCTTACAAACAAAATGACACTGGTTGGCTAGACTTTCATTGTGCCTCAAAGTTTCTCCTTATCTGTCATTCATCTCCAGTTTTTATGATTAAAACAATGTTTATATGCTTATTATCTTGGAAGGTTTTTTTGGCCCTCCAATGTTTTTCCTTGATTTGAATTGTAAATCGACTTGTATACATTAACAATTCTTATACTGTGTGTAATAGTCTTTATCTAATAATTCAATAAAGCTGTTATTAAGGAACAGAGAATGGCACTTTGACAGAAGCAGCCAGAAGGCTCCAGCTCTTAAAGCAAAAAGCAGACTGGAAAAATAAAGAAACTACACAATGTATAAGCTGTTAACTTATTCTTTTTTTTTCACATTTTTATTCACCCTATGGAACCGTGAAATTATGAATCATTATTCTTATGTCACTTTCTTGAAGAACTTTTTGTGGCACTTCTATCTTTATAGAGGTGCCTGGGCCCCACTGGTATTGGTAGTTCTCCAACTGTAGACGGCGACAGGGAGAACCTCAGTGGTCAAAAGGGGATGTTCTCACTGTTACACCTGGAAGTCTAATAAAGTTATATTTCTGAGGCCTTGGCTCCACTGCACTGAGGCCCTGTGTCATCATAAACAAGACAGAGACTTGACGTATGTCACTGTCAATGAATTTGTCAGACTGTTGTATAAGTAACGTGCCCAGGCATGTTTGGTATACATCAGCCCATTGATTTAAAGGGGCCTCACTATCAGCTGCACTGCATGTAACACAGTTGATAGTGTGGCCCTGCACTGAGGCCCCATGTCATCATAACCGTGACATTCATTGACAGTCAATGAATGCATCAGACTGATGTATAACTAACGTTTGGTATACATCAGCCCATTGATTTAAAGGGGCCTTGCTATTAGCTGCACTAATTGATAACATGGCCCCAAGAGGCCCTAAGGGGAGGTTGTGCTCATTGGATGTACTGACCCCAGCGCATCAAAGTGCATAAAGGTAGCCACTAACGGCTCAATTTTGCACTCAATACCCTAATGATCACTGTGCACGTTCATGACGATCGTTCGTTTGAGAATCAATAGCTGCCTACTTTAAGTGGCGATCCATACCGCTCGAATGAAACAGGGATCTGACATCTTGGTAAATCCCTTTTCTATGGCCATTACTTTGGATAGGGAGTGAGGATCCCAGGGTCAGTGCCAGAGCGCCAGGCGTGGCCAATCAGGGGGGCACGCCAATGTCTCACAGGTCAGGTGGGTGCAGGTAGGGAGCCCAATCGAGCGGGGACAGAGACTTGACTGGGCGGGCCTGGCCCACCATAGAGCCAGTACTGGAGGATCCCCATCCCCAAGTATTGGCCAGGGATCCACTACCTAAGGTGGTGCGCATAAATTCCCCAAATGGTCTTGTGTGATGCTGTGTCACCATGTTGTGACCAATTATACAGCAGGGGAATGGAGACGTTAGCCTAACAGTTCTTAAAGACAGCATTGCTAGCTGAATCTGTAAATACTTCTTCTTTTACATGGAGTTACTGTTGGAATGTTCCCCCCTTCCTGATAGGGTCACTTTAATGGTTCAAATGAGTTCTATTGAAAAAAATAAGAAATGCAATTTTCCAGTAAAAAAACCACCAAAGCAAAATCCTCGGCAATCATGATAAACACTAAAGCATCAGCAATGATTAGAAGCTCCCACCATATCCAATGCTTTCTTTTGACACCATCCAAAAGTATTTAATTAAAACCATGACTGTCACATTTCATTGAGTGAAATGGGTGCACTGGAGCATGACGAAAAATCTTTGCGTGCAATTGTGACCACCTCAAAGTAAACCATTTCAACATTAGAAATGTTATTATTTATGAAACTTGGTAAAGATAAAAACTGAAGTGTTTATTATGAAAAAAGCCATTGATGGCCCATTAATCATTTCACAAATTCTGCTTTCTTAGCAACTGCCAGTTAGTTATAAAGCTATTGTTGTTGAAAAAAAGTATAAATTTTGCCTCCTTTGATTTGTGCTTCCTGAAACCGACAGTTTAGTATTGTGGTCTCACGCTGCTAAGTCTGTTTGGTACCAATCTTAACTCTTTGTATTACCCCCATCCTAAGCTTCTTGTATAGGAATGTGCCAAAGGGGAGAGGGGTTAGTTATTTATCTCCATTTTGTATTCTCTGCAGGCTATACTGCGGTGATTAGTAACAGCTGACAGTCTCAGTCCGAGACTCTTTTTCTTTGGTTACCTCATTGGAATTGTGGAATACAAAGAGCTGACTGTCCCCTGGCCAAGAATTAGAAGGCCCGGAACACAACAAAATAGGAGCACAGATTCTTGTAACCAAATATCACCGCTACCTGAACAATGGTGTCCCCAAATGATACCTTTTTATGGCAAGCTATTCATCCTACATAGGATACAGTGTGAAGGTTTTTATTTTTTTCCCTGAGGCCGTGGACACTAATGGATGAATAGACATCTTATATTTGTGTATACGGCAAGCCTTAATGATTATGAAATGAAAAGAATTGGGAGAGGTTTGAGATGGTATTGAGGTTTGAAAGGGCTGACCTTTGTGTATGGGGAGGTAAAGGTATGATGATTCCACTGGAATCCTTATTTCAGATAATGTGTAAGAGATTCAGTTTACTCTCCGGAAAGGGAATGACACAAAAAAAATATATGGCTGATCCATGTTCTCAAAAGTCAATTTCTTTCTAAGCAAACATGTGGCAGTTTTTGAGGGATCAGAGAGTGTGAAGAACTCTTTTACCCAAAATGAAATTTCACAGTGAAGTCCACAGTGAAGGAAGCGCTATCATTTAGATGAGTCTTCAATCATCCACAGAGCTCCTGAAGGAGAATGCTATATGTTAACCCTAGCAAAGAACTCCTTTTGTTACGTATTACTATTAACTCATATTTATTTAATGCTGAGTTCACAATCTTATGTCTCTACTAAAGTCATATGTAACTAATACAGTCCAGTCTCCAAAGAGCTCACAATCTAATGTCCCTACCATAGTTATATGTAACTAATACAATCTAGTCTCAGAGGAGCTCACAATCTAGTGTCTACTATATATACTGTATATATATATATATATATATATATACATATACAGTATACACATATGTTTACCATTGCTTATTGTTGGTAGATCATTTTGAGGCAATATTTAAAGTAGCTATCAAAAGTGTGAGCACCCCTGGTCTAGGTCATATTAACCCAGTAATTTTTTTTAGGAAAAGCCAATTATTCTATTAGCATATCTTTGGAGTGAGGGAGGAAACCCCCACAGGCACAGGGAGAACATGCAAACTCATTTTAGACCAGCCCACAATTCGAACCTCGGACCCCAGTGCTTCATGGCAACCAAGTTTATTAGTATTAGCATTTGGCACTGTTTAATGATATTAGTTATATGAGTTTTATATCTTTAACTAAATTTAATTACAGATTCATGTCTTCAAAAAAATTCTCCCTTCAAATGACATGATGTGAAAAATCACAAGCTCATATATCTCACAAGCACAGTGTATGTTAAGAGGATGTGTTAACAAGCAGATATGGTATATCAGGTAAAGGGCACAAGTACAGATCAGTAGGGTCATGGTTCTGGGAGAAGGTCCTAAAAGGTTCCCACAACAAGAGCGCTACTCAGTGTTTTGCACAATAAAGAAAAAACTATTACCCAATAGCTGATCAGACTGCTGGGTTCCAAAAAATAAGTCATTGGCTATCTAGGTAAAACCAAGCTGTTCCAGAATGCCACATTATCACATTACCACACATACCAAACACATACCAAATTATTTTAGCATACTATTCTAAAAATAATTATAGATTACCACATTATCATATTGGGTACCACACTATTCTAGAATACCACATTATTATATTGGATACCAAGCGATTCTATAATACCCCATTACAATATTGGGTATCAAGGGACTCTAGAATACCAAATTATAATATTGGGTACCAAGAGATCTTAGAACACCATATTATCAAATTGGGTACCAAGTTATTCTAGAACACCACATTATCCAATTGGATACCAAGAGATTCTATAATACCCCATTATAACATTGGGTATCAAGAGACTCTAGAATACCACACTATCATATTGATTTCCAAGAGTTTCTACAATCCAACAATACCATATTGGGTACCAAGAGATTCTTGAATGCCACAATACCATATTGGGCACCAAGAGATTCTACAATACCACATTATCCTATTGGGCACCAAGAGAGGTTTAAGAATACCACATGACCATATTGGGTACCAAGAGACACAACAAGCTGTAACAGATTAACAGATTGGATGACTGGATACCAGAATACAGCACAAGCCATTGCCATAAGCTCTCTGTAGTGTCTGTGTAATATAAAATGTATGATTTCAATTGGCTTCAGTAGATTTGACTGCTGGATAAAATTGTGAGTACCGTATATGCCGGCGTATAAGACGACTTTTCAGTACTTTAAAATCCTCCCCAAA
>CM070032.1:15748552-15770832 GCA_036250615.1 Ptychadena robeensis
GGGGGGGGATGTATTCCATGGGAATGGATTTGTGCTTCTGGGTTTGCTCTAGGACCAACTAGACCACATGAAATGGATAACTTTTCAACAAGGAGACAAGGAAAATTAATGGTAAACCACTAAAAGAGTAAATCCATGCACATGATACTTCACAGTTGACACGTGGCTACTGGTGACAGTCATGAATTCTGTTTTTTAAGAATGACTGCAACAATAGATATGTGCCCGTAGACTGGAGTCTGGAGTCACTGTGGTCCTAACTATTCTGATATGTCATTTGCAATATACTACTAACATTACTACAACTGCCACTCAGATTCTTTTACCTTATCATATGTCAGAAACTCGCCCTGAGGTTGAATGCTTATTGGGAGCTTTTAAAAGTAAGTACGTACATTTACAAGTATAATAATGTCACTTACCCAGTATAGATATGGAATATTTACCAGCATAGTTATGCATTTTATTCATTCAAGACCTTCTAGTCTTTAAAAGGACAGCTTTATATGGCAAATGTATTTCTTTTAAATTCTATCCTGTAACAGGCAACTAAGCTTAAACCCATGCCCTGGTTATGTGTAATCAAGTAATATAGCCATTTCTCAAATTTTTTAGATCATTATTGAACCAAAACTTTGTCTTTCCACTTCTGGACAAATTGATCATTATTTGGGAATTGAATGAATGTTTTCAACCCTAACCAGTTCACTTAAATGACATTCCCATACAAGTAGAAGCAGAATGTGGAGTAAATGGGACAGTCGTCATAAATTAACATATCAGCAAGCATAAAGGACTCTATGTTATCTTTAAATATAGGAATTTTTAAAATGGCAAAACCACAAGACAAAATTACTTTGACTCCTTCAAATTTTAGGCAAATAGTTTCAATGTGCCCTGGTTTTTGGATGCTAAGGTAGAAATCTCAACTCTCAAAGCTGTCTTTGGCTTTATTACCTAAAAAACAGTGTTGTACTGTGTTAGCCATCACGAATAAAGAAAGTTTGGAGTCCAAATAATCCTCTTTATTGGGTTACTTAAGTCATTCCAAGATCAACTTTTGGGACGTCTCAGATCCCTTTTTCAGGCTTTATCTGAATGCAATGCAGACAATGCAATTTGAGGTGTATCGACTGCCGCATGATTTCCCAGCGTTGGAAATGGAAATCGAACATGGTTTTCCAACATATTGGACTCATGTTCATCGGAGCTTCTTTGAGTGTGATCGCTTGATCTTGTTTGAAGGAAAGCTGGATGGCTAAAATGTTCGATTGGAGCACAATTGAGCACCGTGAACAATTTTGCTTAAATTACAAAATTAAGCAGTAAATGCCTAGCTTAAGTCTGAAGAAGGGACCTAAGACATCCCAAAGGCTCAATGGCTTCAGTTACCGGATAAAGGCCATCACTTGGTCTTCCAACTTTCTGTACTAGGCTATGTTACCACTATGCGTCTGGACCCCCTCCCTCCGGGATCCTGACGAAGCACATAGACCTTACCTGCTTAGCGGATGCTGTGTTTAGACATCTGCCGATGCAGAGGTTCAACGTACTCGACTATGTTGAGCCTTGCATCGGTGGAACGACTCGGTGCAGTGAAGACACAGCACCCCCCGAGCAGGTACGTCTATGTGATCCGTCGGAACCCCTGCCAAGCACTGTGCTTGGGGTAGGGGTCACGACGGATCACAAAACATAGTGCAGACATGGCCTAGCTTTAAAAAAAGAATACACTGAGTAAAGCCAGAACTGCAAATCCAAATGCTTACTCCTGATCAATAAACATAAATCAGAGACAGCCAGGTAAAAAGTATTTTCAGCAGGGGGTCAACAACTTCAGCCTTCATGCATTCATCAGTACAGATTGAACTTCATCTATAAAGCTCTTTTTAGATTTCCTTATCAACTGGCACAATGAACTTTAGTAATGCTTGAATGTCCTCCTGGCAAATATCTTTGGACATTAAAGCTCATTAAAGCAAAGCTCTGTTATATTGTCTATATAACAGGGATAAATTAATACTCTCACATCATGATATACTGTTTCATTTTAGCAAGTGTAATTATTGTATACCTGTCCCACTGCTGAGCTTCTACACAACAGCTGTAATTAGGCTTTCAAGAAGGATGAAAACTCAGGTTGGACCTTCATGATAATAGTTCTAAAAGGCCAAAGGCAGAGAACTGAGTACGCAGAATTGTAGTCACCTTCATGTGCCTTTTGCACATGCTTTGTAAACATATTGAAAAGCAGAAATCAATATTGTACAGTATTTTACAGGCAGGTAAAACCAACTTTTTGTCCACTTTTCTACTATGCTCAAGCAGTGTTAGGCCTATGTTCCCAAATAGGCGATTAATGGACTTGTCCCCACTCAACTGCTGGCCCTGATCACGCGCGGCCACGATTGGACCAACGATCAGAATCGCAGCTCCCTGCGTTCTGATCATGGGTGGCGGGCTGTTGCAATTTTTTTTATTTGCTCATGTGTGGACGCGATCAAAAAATCACATCTAGATTTTTCGCTCAATCAACTTAATTCAATAAACATGGTTAGATCGACCTAAATGATTAAAATTGGGAAAAATTGATCGGACATGCTTTAAAATTTTAATCAGTTGTGTTGAAATTGAACCTTAATTCACGCGTTCAGTCCATCCCAAAAAATTGGATCAAATATATGATACTACAGTTGGCATGCATTACAATCAATCACACATTTCCCCGACCCCCCAAAAATGTATCTTTTAAAATTGATTGAAGGAAAATGTAGATGTGTATGGGGGCCTTTATTATAATTTTCCTTCATAAAGAAATATTATTTACTATCTTTCCTAAATGTTCTTATCATTGAAAGTTAAGTATCTTTCTTACTTTTCAATAGAGCGTGGAAAAATGAAATCACTTTTTATCCTTTTTATTTTTTCTGAACCTTGTTACCCTGAAGAGGAAGTAAGGACAAATCTATAGCAATACAGAAAAAACAGCATATAACTTTTTATATACCTTTTTCTATTCTACTGAATAAAGAAACTTGTATATCTCTTGCAGTGTGTCTGTATTCTCTAATTTCCTTTTGGGCTAAACTGTTGTCAATGATAGACAATCTCATTTAAGGAGTCTTGAATTACTTTAGACAAGGTTTCTAATCCTTCACTAGAGGTGGACATAGAGGGGGGGGGGGGGGGGGGGGGGGGGGGGGGGGTGGACATAAATCCAACATGGACTGCTTGTTATACCAAATATTGAATTGCTACTTTACATTAATAATGAAATAAACCTTAAAATATAAAGAGTGTCTGTATATGTGTATTAGGCTGAATGACTGGTGATATTTGTAGTTGAATTCTATATTCTGTACATTGATTGACGCTTATGGGAAAACGTATGGAATTCCACACATCCATGATATTTAACGGACCAGTGTTGTAGAGCAGGAACAAATCTTCCTTTATGTGCTCATGTTACCTAAAATATTAGTACCTAACAGTGTTCAGTGTGGCCGCAATTTCTCCTGGTGCTTATTTTCTTTCTTAACAGAGTGGTGATTGAGGAACCTTCAACATAGAGTCAACCATCACACGTGGACCAAGCGTGACTCAGCACGAGGGCTTCTCATGAACTTCCACAAATATGATCAATGGGGCTTGTACTGTACATGTAGAAGATATTCTGTTCCAGATCCGATGAAAACCAAATTACATGTGGCACCCACCTAAAGCACAGGCTTTCTTAATAATGAATACAACTGTAATGCTGTTAACGGCAGTCACGGGGATGATTAGATGCTGCTCTTTCTCCTCAATGGTCTTTTTGTTATCCTATGTTTACCATACTTTGTTTCAGTGACCTCTCAACCCCTGATTGGTGAAGCTTTAGAAGATCAAAGCTTGATGAGTGTCAAAAATCCTTGCCTCCATGGCACAACAAAGGCCACATACACTGTGCCCTACAGTTTACAGCTTTTTACTTTATTTTTCTTCCAATACCATATGGTCTTAATGTCCAATATCCAAACAAGAAGCATTTGGCTCCAAAAGGACCCCTTTCAGGACCTAACCATGTCATGTTTTTTACTGGCTCTAAGAAAGAAAATAAGCACCAGGAGAAATTGCGGCCACACTGAACACTGTTAGGTGCATTTGGCTGATGGGTATAAAGGAATCTCCCACTGTCCTGGAGCAAGGGTTTCAACCTAAACTTTTGGAATTTGTGATGGGTTGGGTCATGTAAATATCTTCTAGTTTAAGTAGGCTTGATTGTGCTATGCACTGCTCAAGTTAAGGGCTTTTCGATTCCTTTAATCCCTTTTCACCATAACCTTCATGGTTGTTTCTAGATGTTTTTTACTGCATACATTAAAGGAAGAATGTATTGTCAGTGTCCTTTCACTACCAAATTGCAAACCTTAAATGTACGATAGGCATACTTACAATATTATTTATTATTTTATTTACTATCTCGTATTTTTCTACCACCAACATATATCATAATGCTTTACAGAATACATAGTCAAATCCTTAAGGAGCTCACAAGCTAACGTCCCTACCATAGTCATAGTGTATGTAATATGGAAAGTTAACTGCAGTTATTACAGAAGAAAGCTTACATCCCTCACTTAGTCCTAAATAGTTACATGTAACTAATACAGTATAGAGTCTTCCGACATTTATCAGGGAAGTCAATACTTCTGGAGTATGGTGGTAAGTGTGTGGAAGAACCCCCCCCCCCCCCCCCCCCCCCCCCCCCCCCAAGATATGAGAAGAACATGCAAACTCCTGCAAAAACTGTCCTAGCCCAGATTCATAACTGGGACACTAGGGCTACCATTGAGTTACTATGCTGTTTTGCCACTATACTTATCCAGTATTTTTGAATTAATTTTAAATTACTGTAATCTTCTCAAGAAAATAAATTTCAAGAAAACTTGACTAATAAGATTACAGAAAATAATTAACCTACCAGAGTGTTTAGTACACTGCATCTCTGAAATATCAACAGTCATACAAGATATGGCCACATCTGGGTGTTTACATAGATTAACAGCCCCCACTACCCAATCTATATTTATACTGCAGATTCTGGCTACCAAGGAGGATGCTTCTTTGAGGGTTCAAGTGCCACAATGCAGATAGTCGGTATAAGCCCCAAATTCAACCTGGAGTACAGAGGAATCAGAAAACACTTGTAGGTTTGTTTCCAGAAAGAGTCTCAGCCAATGGCATCCGGGCTCATACTGGCTCCATGTGTTTAGTAATGGTGGAATGCAAGGTCTTGGAAGAAAGCACTACCCCACTGGTATTTGGACACTGATGCAAAACCAAGACCTAACTCTAGCTAGATTTTCAAATAAACCTGCATGCTATTCTGCTCTCTGGCTGCCCGAACAACAGCTTGGAGGGCCTCTCGCATGGCCTGCCCTGCTACCTCTGTTTTATCAAATGTGGCCACTTTGAGCTGGGGCATCATGGGAGAAGAGGGGTTTATACAGCCAGGCCCATGAGGGATTGGAGGAATATTCTATAAGGTTACAGCCTCTGCCTCACTAGAACAAACTCATTGAACACTCCACTATTATATCTATTCAAGGTAAAAGAGAAGTGAGGGAAATGTATAAGGCAACAGGAGAATTCATAATCATGATAAATGGAAGTGACAAAATTCAGTTGATCCCTATCATGTTACCAAACCCTCATTCGTTGGGAAATTGCCCTGGAAAAGGAAAAATTGCCCTGGAAAAGTGCCACTGGAAAATAATTATGAACTACTGGGTTAAACCATTTGATAATATTTAATACTTAATAACACTTAAATGAATCATTCATTCTTACAACGACTTTTCCACTCAATCAATGTTTTGGTAGCACAGTCAGTAAAAGTCTAGTATAATATTGGGGCAAATGGAAATTATATATTGGGGCAAAAAGGAATTATTACAAGTGGGATGTTTTTGCCAAGTAAGCCAATATACAGGATAAGTTTTAGTCTTTATTTTTTGGGGAAAAAGTAGTGAAAGTTTGAAATCACTGTAACATTTCTATTGCTGTTTGCATTCCACCTCGATCTCCCCCAGTCTGTACATATAGAGCAGGTAGCTCACAGTGAGGGGTTTTCAACTTCATCCATTTGTGCTGATCATATATTATCAAAACTCAGTACAGAACTGTGCATATGCTTAAAAGTCCCTGCAAATATAGCTTTACTCATTCATGTAGAACAAAATCCATGTTAATGAAAATGGATATTGCTATTGCTTAGCTCACAGAAGAGAAGCAAATACATTAGAGTACGAATGTGGGGAAGTGATATGTAGGGATGGTAACAGGTGTTGAACAGGTTGCTTGTAAAGGAGATCTTTGTATGAAACAATGAGCTGCTCTCCAGGAATGACAAAACAGGTTCCTCTCAACTCATGAGTATTGTGAGATCCTCTGTGCAGGAACTTGGGCCATTGTGTGCAAGATAATGGGACCTCAGTGCCATTTAGGCCTATATGCTCTGTCAGTGGCTACGCAGAGTTACAGTCACGTAGGCCAGATTGACAGTGAAATATATTTACTCCGAAAGTTAATGTCTGAGGTTCCATCTGTGTGTGTGTGAAAAAAACATCTATTACTTTTTTTGTGAAAAGGGAAACTATAGCTAAACTCCAGAAAATCGCTTAAATGCTGAGATAAAAACATACACTATATGGGAAAAAGTACACGTGGCCACCAACAGGAACATTTATGACATCCTATTCCAAATCTACATGCATCCGTATGGAGTTGGTTGCACCAGAAACAGTTTCCACTCCTCTGGGATGGTTAGATTTTGGCGTTTGTCTTATTCCTTTTGAGAAGAGAATTTGTGAGGTTAGGCACTCATGTTAACCTGATTTGCAATGTCCATTCTAGTTCATACAAAGTTAGAGATTGAGGTAAGAGCCCTGTACAAGTTCTTCCACACCAGATGTACCCAAATATGTCTTTATGGACATTTAATAAAAGGACCTTCTGACCCTCCCTCATATCGCTATACCCAACAGGTGGTCGGGTAGCTTTTTTTTTTAAACCCTCTCCACATTATTTTCTTTCATTTCATCTACTACTATCCTGTTTCCCCAAAATAATACCCACCCTGAAAGCAAGACTTAACTGCTATCCCCCCCCCCCCCCTCCAAGCCCTTTCCCGAAAAGAAGACCTACCATATCCCAGAGACAGCTTCCATATTTAGGGAAGACATGGCAGTAGGCATTTCGCCACCTCTTCTAAACCTATAAATAAGCCCTATTGCATTTTTGCACTTAAAATTATTTTCAGGGAAACAGGGTACTAGGCCTAAACCATAGTGAGCATTTTGGGGCATTCTCAAATGGAAGGTGGAGGAGCCCATGGTCACTAATATCCACCAGCTCTGTCATGTTTTTATAGATGAGTTTGAGAGGATTCCAGTACCAACTTGTGATGCTCTAGTAAACTCCATGCCCAAGAGAGTTAAAGCAGTGCTGGAAAACAATGGCAGCCACACAAAATATTAATACGTTGGGCACTATTTGAAATTTTTTTGCTCACTTTTGTCAAAGGTTTAGAAATGAATGACTGTATGCTGCGTTAGTTTGAGTGGACAGCACATTTACACATTACACAGTTACACAAGCTGTACGCTGCCTACTTTACTTTATATTTTCAGTGTTGTCCAATGAAAAGATATTATAAACTATTTACAACAATACCAAGGGTGTACTCACTTTTGAGAAATACTGGGACATGAGTTTCTTGTTTTCAACAAGAGAGTTGGCCTGAGTGTTCTAAAATCTTTTAATTCCTTACATGTACAGCCATGGAAAAGTTTTACTGATGGCCTTAAGTTGATCGCTGGGGGGGGGGGGGGGGGGGGGGGGGTCAAGGGGAATAGATAATAATTCATGTTACATACGATAAGAGAGAAAACTTTCTCTGTGTGGACAGCTATATATTCCATCAGTTTGGATGAACCTCCCCCTGATATAGGGTCTCCATAATGGGACATAAAGAGACATTTCCTCAATAAGCTACAGGCAGAAAAAAAGAGAACTGACCAAGTTTCCAATATTACCTTTTACATCCAAAACTATAAAAAGCTGTGGCTATACATATTCTTTAGGGGTTCCTTTTAATAGCAATCTGATATGGCACATACCAGGAAGGACTACATGACTTTGTGATGGCATCATATGGTAAATAATATAGTTCAACATAACTGGCGAAGTTTGTGAGGTGTAAAGTGGTGAACAGCTGATCAATGAAACTGAGCGGTGGAATCTGTAAGGCATAAGTGGATATGGTGAGCTCCAAACACACAGCTGTTTAAGTTCTTTAGGTTTGTTGATAATGTAGATGCTTAAGCATTGCAGAAAGGTCATGAATGTATCTTGCTGAGATGATTAAATCAAAATAACCACTTCATTATCACTTTTTTGTAAGTAGACTTATGCATTAGCTGCATTCAGCTATTTAGTTGAAGACCTTTTGCTCCATCAAGGAAAGCCCTCAAAAATATATATCAGTATTTATATCCAACAGAGTAGCTCAGTCATTTTAATCCAATAAATACAGAGGGTGTCATTTTCCAGGAACATTGTGAAACATATATAAACATCTGCAAAACCAACTTCCAGTTACAATTTCCAACCTCCATTTGTGTTTGATTTATGGGGTAGAGATGCCTATATGAATATATGAATGGGGGCATTGGGGTAAAAGTCCTCCATTTTTGGTTTAGGAATGTTGTTCCATTAGTTTGTTTTATTACCTATAGATGCAAAAAGGTTTTTGTAGTCGGTTAAGCTACCCACACACTGATGGATGGGTAAACCACCACAGAGATGATTGTGGAAAAAGCATTTTGGCCGGTCTCCTGTTATGGCCCATCCTTCTCCTCATCTCCAGGACAGCACATCTGTAGTTTGCAGATAGCTTAAGTTGAAGCTCATACATTTTTTCTTTTTACAAGCTTACATGAAGTTGCAAAGACTCAAAAAATGTTTATTGCATACTTGTTCTTAGGATTAGATGTATCTAAAAGTTGAACGGCAGGTTCAAAATACACTTCACCTTGCAGTGGAGCTAGGCCCAGTCTTTCTTTACTCCTATAAAGTTGCACAATCTATCTTAATATATTGCACCACAATGCAGAGCTCTGGATTGTGAAGGAGGATGCCAATGACCCAATGCCAATGGGTAAAGAAGTGAGCAAGGCCATTGTCACAGTAGGTACCATGGTGCCCGCCAGCCACCCAGGAAGTACAACGGAATTGCTCTACTGCAGCAGTGAAATTTTTTGTGTGGATGGTCGGCAGGTGGACATCAGCCATCTTTGACCACCCCTATGGGAGAAAAAAGGGTATAGCCTCCAAAACATGGCCTCCAGTGAGAGGCCTAAATATACAATTTGTATACCCCTTGGAGCATTAAGAAAACATTAAAAATCTAACATGCTGGATATTTTTTTTTTATTTTCATATACTTTTAAAACAATTTAACATTCTATTAAATAAAAACGCTAAACTACGTAGGGCATCCAGTGGAATTGGCCGTCTATTTAGAAAGGGTATTTTATGCTTCAGCAACCAAAGTATAATGCAGTCAATAGCCCTTTCCATGAGTGGACCGAGAGGGAGGTCATGTCCGCCTAGTCTATTTTTTCCCTCTGTGGTTTTCAGGAAGGTAGTAAAGCGTTCACACGGTCTAAATCACATGGCTTCTAGTAAGCCTCATCAACAAAGGCCGGGACAATGAGATTCCTGAATGAGTCATTGCCAATAATGGTCAAGGAACGTACTCATTCACACTGCTTTTGTAGCACTCATTTCACCCGATGATGTGTATTGTGGGGAAATCTGGTTTTGGGTCAGGAGAGTGTAGATGGCTGAGCCTCTAGAGCTGGTTCTTATGTAAATAGAATACAGCAAACTTACAAATGGAAGATGTGGATGTATTCATTAAATTTATTTAAGGAACAAATTAATTTTAGGGTCATCATTCACCAACAGAGTGTTAAATACTTACAGTGTGTATACACCTTTACCAGAAAGTATAATTGGTTCAATTAAATCTGCTACATATACCATTAAACCCTTTTCAACTGCTATTTAAAAGTGCAAAATTTTGCTGAAAAAATGTTTGAGCTGTTATCCTCTTTATACTTGATAACCCATAGTGCCATGGAGTAATATAGGTGTCAAATTGTGTGGGTGTCCTGAACTTGGAGAGACTGCCAGGCCAGAGCTGTAAGCAGTCTCTCCAGACAACTTTCCGGGGGTAAAGTCCTAGAGGACTAACACCGGTACTAGTAACGAAACAAACATTACGGGGTAGTGGTGACAGACTACTTAAAAAACTAAATAAATGAATAAGTGCATAGTGCATAATGCACAGGGCAGGCCTAGTGGCCGACTATAAAAATTCCTCTGGTCAAAAGGCTGCCCCCGATAGGTGGATGCTAGAAAAGCTGTGGCAGGTAGTGTCAAAAGTGCCATTGATTTTGTGGCACCCCTGGATGCCAGGGCACTAACCACCAAGGCTCAACCTTGACCCTCTGACCAATTTCAAAGTGCAGAAGAACTTTCCCTACCAGGAGGCATGGTGGCTGGTACTGACACACATCCTTAACCTGGAAAGGGCAGCAATGACTCAAATCAAAGACCGGGGAGGACATGGCTTCCCAATACCACCTACCAATTACACCACATTGAAGGGTCCAAATACATGGGAGACACTCGGCCATGCTCCTTCCCCAACCAAGCTGGATCCAGAATTGTTGGAGTTACCCCATACATTCACTTCACCAAATGAGAAAACCTGGAACCCAATCCTGTAGTTAAGGATTATACAAGGAATCCCTATAGGCAACTGATAAGAACAGATACTACACTTTATCTTAGCCAAAAGGCAGAGGAGTGATTTTATATTTTAATTGCTTGCAGTCATGTGACTACTCAGCCTCCCATTCATACTCCTTCTTATGCCAGTGAGCAGGGGCTCACCACCATACAAGTTATGGGAGAGATGGAGAAGTTGTACCTGCTCAGAGAAGTTAGCTCAGTAATTTTACAACTTCTGGAATCAACAGGCAACGATAAGGTACATAAAGAGCAAAATGAGCAATGAGCATTATAGGAATGTACACAATTTAAATGAAAAAATATATATATAATATTTGCCTTGAGATATTCTTTAAATATGTACTTTGACATGTGTTACACAGAATAGCTTATACACATACTAATATACCTTTATCTGTTTTTAACTGTACATCATATATTTATATGAAAAATGTCAAATATGCTACTTAAGTTGCTTAACCTCCCTAGCGATATGCCCGAACCCAGTTCGGGCAAAGGCACACTGCAACTATCGATACGCCCGAACTGGGTTCGGGCACATCGTGGGAGCTCACCTGCTCCGCCGCCGCCATCTTCTTTCTTCTTCTCCGTCTTCTTCCGGGTCCCGGAGTGACGTGTGATGTCACGGAGGCGGGACCCGGTCCCCGGTCTTTTTTTAAATCTTTTTTTTTTTTAACTTTTGAGCTGGATTATGTCTTTCTATAATCCAGCTCAAAGTGGATCCCGCTATCAGAAACGCTCGCGCTGAGCGTTCATGATAGTGGGATCATCTTCGGCTGCACACGAGCCGTTCCGGAAATAGCCGAGGTCTCCGGCTATCTCCGTGATCGGCTCTCGTGTGCCGATGACGTCATCCGGCGGGCAGGAGATTTAAAGGTGCAGAAAAAAAATTTTTTTCTTAGATTTTTTTTTTTCATCTTTTACATTTGTTTTTATTTTGATTGGATTGGATAAATATTTTATAAATGTTTTATCCAATCCAAATCAAAAGAAAAGAAAACAAGTGTAAACTTAAAAAAAACAAAAAACGCCCATAGCGCTTTATTCTGTGGCCGATTTTGCGAATGATCACCATGCGCATTCAGGGTAAGCGCTTGGTGATCAATTGCAAAATGAACGCCGCCCACCTGGAGCAAGTACTGGCGCAGTCTGATCGTGAATCAAACTGCGCCCGTGCCGGAATCAGGCGCAACCGCTGGCTCTCTGTGTGCCTGCAGCATTTTTTCAAAGCTGCAGGCACACAGAGCCAAAGGCAAAACACTGTATCACTTTTGGTACAGAAATCTGCACCTCAGTGAACCGCCAGGGAGGTTAAAGCTGTATATGAACTTGGTGATACATTATGTCACATGACTTGTTGCCCTATTTAGCACAATGTAATTTACTAAAATTCCCTGTTGCTAGATTATACAATTCAACAATTATAGCATAAGTACATATTTTAAGTTATTTGCTTGTACAATTATTTAATATTCAGAATCTCTTTAAGCATTACTATTGACTATAAATCAAAGCAATCAGTCATAACTTATTGTTATCTGGTCTGCATAAATTATAACTGGTTGCTCTTGGACATATATAAAAGGCCTCTGGCCTTATTTTCTACTCCATCACCAATATACTCCTAGAAGAAACTGCAAAGATTAGATGTTCTCCCCTTACCTGTAACCAGACTGGACACAATAAGAGGCAGGACCAACATCTGTAGCATTCTCATCAACAGCTCCCCAGGGAAGGAGAAATACTTGATCTCCCGGAAAGTCATGTGATATGACCGGACGGAGAACCCTAGGATGATCCCTGTAGGAAAGGACAGAAACAATCATACCAAAGAAATTAGTGATTTCTTATAAACATTACAGTAGGAGATCTAAGGTAGAGACACACACACTGAATCAGATGCAAATGAGTCTAGCGGTTTTATGATGGTTGTCACATGAAAGTAAAGTCCATATAAAGTGGAAACCCAACTTCTTGCCCTATTTACTACATGAATACCCAATGCTCTTTTGGAATTTGGGCTGTTATAGCTCTTTAGGAAACTTGGATGTCCAAGTTGTGATTATCAGGTGTCCTCAAGTAGATGTAGATCTCTCCATTTTTACTTCGATACCATCTCTTTAATCATGGCGCTCTTCTCAACAGTTAAAGAGAGACATTATTTAGGTAGCATGTTCAGGCAAAAGTGGTGCTTATTTTTTTTTATTTAAATCATTTTTATTTTTTACTTTTATTTCTTCACAGTCAAAAAGAGATCAGTTTTGTCCAACGTCTCCAATAGTGTGGAATAATTGCATTACAGTTCAATAACTACCTAGGTGTGTACACATGTTAGTATATGTAACAGGCACCTTTAAGCTAGCCACACATGGTACAATTTATCACTCAATCGAGGTTCGATTAGATTTTGTACTTCGATTAAAAAAATCGAACATCGATTGTCATTTAATCAAAGTTCTCCATATGGGAAGCACGATAATTGAACAATTTCAACTGAAATTTAATCGAAGTAATCCAAAAGCGTCGATTTAATTCCTCTTACGATTTTAGTCTCAATTGGAAGTTAAAGGGAAGTAGCCAAAAAAATCGAGCCAAAAAATCGAGCCACAAAATCGAGCCAAAAAAAATCGAGCACAATTTTCCAACCTGTCCGATCACCTTTCAATCGACGATTTTACCAAAATCGTTCAACGATTACCGATTGTACTATGTGGGCAGTACATCGATTAACGTTCAATAGTTTTTTTCATCGAAAATCGTCGCTGGAATGGTAAAATCGAACCATGTGTGGCTAGCTTTACAGAGAAGTAGATGTTTAAATAAACCAATATTCCAAACTAATAATAGGGTGCAATTTGAAACAGTTACTATAGTTGTGTACCAAAAGACACACCAGACTATAAGACGCACCACATTGTTTTTGTTCTATTCTTTCTGGCCAAGCCACAAGGCCAATGCCAGATGGGAGGCCTTAGTTCCAGCAGAATATGCAGGGCTAAAACTTTGACATGTGTCCATACACTACCAGTACCCATTCTCTGAACACACTAACCAACCTTTGGAGAGAAACCTTTTACAGTTTGGCACTACCCATGAGCAGCTATTTACATATTGGAGGAGAGTGAGTCAACTTAATTTTTTTTTTAAATTGCAATGCATAGCACAGTAAAACAGGTACAACCATGAAGGTTATGGTGAGGAATGTTTCCTTAACTTTTGGGATTTGCGACGGAAGGGGTCATGTGAATACATGACCCCTTCCGTCGCAAATACCAAAAGTTAAGGAAACATTCCTCACCATAACCTTCATGGTTGTTACATGGTTATTGCAATGCAGAATGTTAATTTAAATACACTCATGTAATCTAAATAGCCTAATTTATATATAGCGGGAGTTACATTATATATTCACAGCAACAGACTAAGCTCCCAACAGTAATAATGATAGCTTGAGTTGTGTATTAACATGCATTGCAGTAATACAATTATGTGACACAGACGCATATCTCCTTTCATGTGTAAATAACTGCTTATGGGTAAATTGTTTGTGCCAGATTGTAAAATGTGTCTCTGTAAGTTGGTCAGTGGGTTAAGAGAATGGGTAGTGCTAATACAGCTAGGATCACCCTGCTTGCAGTGGATTTGGCTTGGCTGGAGAAAATGGAACAAACTCCTGGCTACTGGGATGCTGAGCTATTTCTTCCACGGGATGTTAGCAACCCTTTCTTTTTAACAATTACAGTATGTGATGTAGTACCTTGTGTATATACACCATATGGTACCACACATTTGTGCAAATGCAGGTTAGTGTGCTGCATGCCATTCATTCTGAATTTAATACACTGTATCAACAAAGATGCATTATGTGGTAACACATGGTGTGAACATGCAGTGCAACAGATAGGAGATGTTGAAAATGTTTTTATTTATTTTGACTAGTTTTTTTGCACGTCAATTACAAAGCCCTTGAACAAAATTTCCCATCACAAAAATTGCTTGAGATATAGGCAATGGGTTGTTGAATGAACTGCAGTATTGCAGCACATAAGGTCACATTACCCATTGCATTAACTCATTTATGTGAATGAGCCCTTAAATCAAAATGATGAACTAGTTGAAATGCAATAGCAGAATAATACATCAACAATGGCAGGAAAGGTTTTCTTCAATATGATGCCATAGTGGTGAATGTAGCCTGCTGCGAGTAATATGGATATAATGTTGTGTGGCAATGTTGTACAGATATATATATATATATACATAGCAGGGTCAGAGGGCAGTCACATACTTTTAGGTTGTGGTGTTTTGTTTAACTTTGCTCAACCATAGGCAAACATTAATCTACCTTCATGTCTAGGGATGCCAAGCATGCATGATATGCAGAGCAAGGGATCCCGGGGCAGAAACCAAACTCTGGACTCTACCATTTCCAAGGTACAGGGGGTCAACCAAAGATTGTGCTGCATCTGTGGTTCTTGAGAAATGACAGCCCTCTTGCAAATTTTTAAGTCCTTTAGTCCTTCTGGTCAAAAAGTTTGCTGTCACCCCCCCCCCCCTCACTAAATGAAATGAATACCAATGAATACCATAGCTAACCGCTCCCCCCACACTGGGCTAGTGACGCCACTGTATGTGACTCCCATGCCAATGAGTGGTTTACTATTATCTGCAAGTCAACCATTAAGATCAAAGTAGTAGAATATATAATAATGGTCTAACTTCCACTTCTAGCTTCCACTTCTGATATTTATGCTCAGTTAGCTGACCTGCTGACCTGTTTGTGTACTAGAACCTTGAATAATGTAAAGCCCCCATACACCTTACAATCTTACCATACAATTTCTGTACAATCAACTTTTCTTATACTAAAACCATGTAATATGAGGATCTTTATAAACCTTCCAATCACTATGTATTCTATCAGAGAGGCCACTATACTACATAGTTGTTGGTAGATCTAAAGGTAATTGTATGGAGTGATCTAAACATGTATGGGAGGCTTAAGCTAGATTTAGTAGTCTTGAGTAATGTAAGCTAGATTTAAAGTTCTTTGGCCTTGCGATTGGTCACATTAGTGCTCAGCTTTGTATCATGGGAAAAAAGAGGTTCACATGGATCTCCATACCCAGAAGTTTAACAGGGTGAACAAGTAAAAGATGGGTATTTATCCTTGGGGTAAAAGCCTATACAGTGAATATGTTATTATATCCTAAGAACAAAGTTACAGGTTTACTTTAAATCCTAATACACAAGTCAAGTAGAATGATAAAATACCACAACCATACAAAAACGACTTACCAATCACAACAGCGAAGACAGTGAAAAGCACAAAGCCGTTCCGTAGAAAGAAGCCCTTGACGTCATCCTTTGTTATGTTTTGCATCTTCTTCTTGGCCATCAGAGAGCGTTGGCGCACACCTTGCTGGAAGCGCTCCATCCTGTTGCCAGTTCTTGGGTCCTCCCCGTTGCTTTTAGTCATCTGTGCCAAGTAAAGATGCTTCTACTCTCAGCTCAATGGTAACAGAAACTTCCAGCGGAGGACCAAACACAGAGGGTCAGCCACAGCCGAACTGTAACATAAGATGTGAATAACCTATTATGAGAATCCAAGGAAGGATCGGCTTATTTAAATTTACTTAGGTTGACTAACAGTCTCCCTCTATGAAATACCAATATTACATACAAAATACATATAAAACGCAGAAATATGAAATAAGATTCTAATTAAAACGTTAAAAAGTGAAGTAGTAGCAAGGTGGTATCTACAAATACTTTACCCCCTTAATTCCACCAATATCATGTTTTCCATACCAGCAGATATGTATATAAAGAGATTTGTAACACTTAAGAGCCAAACATCACTGAGAGAAATGTGTAGGCTACTGCAGAGAAAAATGCTCATTGCCTGGCTGCAATACTTTTTGGATTAGGGGTAGCTATTCAGTAAACATTGACAAAATGATAACAGGATTTTTAATATGAAACACTCACATCTGTGATGTTTCTCATTTCTGCATTTACTGACCTTTCTAGCTGTAGGCACTGTGGTAAAATTAAACTTTAAAGTTCAGATCAGAATGACTTGCTCACAGCAGCTTTCCATGTATTTAATATTATAAATACAGAGCATAAGCGCTCAATGGAAAAAGAAGGAGAAACTGCCTGTTGAAGAAAGGACCTGAATGGCATTATTCCTTTGTTGCTGCCATAACCTTTTAGGATGAGTTGCTCCTCTTTGTTACCAGCTACCAAGGTCGGTGAGTGATTATTTACAACTACACATTTGTTTTGCTAAGAATATATAATCACAATCCATTCACATGTATAATATAAAACACTACATATTACAATTAAACAGTCTACTAAGGTATAATAAGGCCTGAATTATTCATTAAGGATCTCTCAAGCATTTAGCTCATGTGTTGTACAGAGAGTAGGTGAGTAGTATAAAGAATGATAGTTAGAGGAAGAAGGTGTCTACAGTCACAGGAAGTGCCTCTCCCTGTGCAAGCTCTAAATAGAACTTGAAGCTTACAGTACACAGAATTTTATAAGCAAGACTTTGGGATCCCACTTCCACAAATAAGGCTGATTTGGAGGAGCCTTATTTGTGGAAGTGGGATCCCCAATTCTTGATTATATTCTTCTTAACCGGGTGTACAAGGTTTCAGCACCCTACACCACTAGTCTCCCACAGGCTAAACAAGAGCGACCATTACAATTCTACACCAAATGGTGACTGATACAACTATTTAGGTGCCCTTACACCACCTTCTGTTAAGACATGGGACTTCAAATAACCGGAACTCTGTTCTTTCTACGTATCTCCCCACAAGCATTTTTTCGGGGATACAGTACATACTTTTAATTTTTTTCTGCCTAATAGGCACAGCTTATACAGCAGTACACAGAATTTGTACTTTTGGCCTCCATGGGTATACATGGCAGAGGGCAAATGATAGAAGGAAGATCTAGAGAAAGTGTCATGTAAACCAAAATGGGTTAAGAAGAAGCTTAACAATATGAAGCAAAAATAAAGAATAGGTAAGATAAGATAAATAGATAAAATAAGAATAAAAAATAAGAGTTGCACCATAAATGGCCAATTTATGGGCGGATAAGAAAGATACTGGCAGTTAAATGAGTCCTGCCCACCTTCTCAATTGCACTCTATATTAACCTGTTTCTGTGCCCTATATGATGGCAACACACAAAGAAACATATGCATATTCCTGTTGAGTCACTGCTCCAATCATTTGTTCATATATTCATCGGTAAAATATCTGGATTTAATTTTTTACTGAATATTATAGATTATATTTATTAACTTAAATCATAATTTAAACTTAATTCCAGATAAACAGTCCCCTATAACTACAATTATGTTGTATTTACATGTAGAAAAAGTAAATATATAAGATATGGTTCCTCCTCCTTCTAAGCATGTGATCGCTGTCAGTGGTAGGAGTGGACACAAACACAGCAAGAGCCCTCCTCCTTCACAGCATGTGATTTCTCTCAGTGCTAGGATAGGACACAAACACAGCAAGAGCCCTCCTCCTTCTCAGCATGTGATCGCTGTCAGTGGTAGGAGTGGACACAAACACAGCAAGAGCCCTCCTTCTTCTCAGCATGTGATCGCTGTTAGTGGTAGTAGTGGGCACAAACACAGCAAGAGCCCTCCTCCTTCTCAGCATGTAATCGCTGTCAGTGCTAGGAGTAGACACAAACATGGCAAGACTCCTCAGCATGTGACTAACACATCAAGACTCCTTTTGCAGCATGTGATCGCTGTCAGTGGTAGGAGTAGGCAACTAACACAGCAAGACTCCTTCTCACCATGTGACTGCTTTAAATGAGGGTGAGCATAGACAATGAGTTGCATTTTGTGTTTGGTAATTTGCATATCTGTAGCTGTCTTACCAGTACCAGTTAAGTATCCTGTTTTGGCCAGGAAAGTCACATTATTTATTAAACTTTCCCAGCCAAATCACAATTTCAATGAATTCTGGATTTTTCCAGAGAATTTAATATTGGGATAATTTAGGAGGGAGGGGGCTTACTCTCCCTCCTAACTTCCCACCCCATTTGTGCAGATGATGTGCAGGATGGGAAGTTAACAGGGAGAGTTACACCCCCTTCTTCCTAAGTTAACAAGCTACTAAAGACTAAGGAGGGGAGGTAAACTTCTAAATACTGGAAGTGATGTTCACTTCCTGTCATTTTTCCCTTATTCAATAAGGGAAGGCTTGACAGGTATGGTAGCCTTTGCTTGTGGTAATAGGTTTTCGACATTTAAATATCTCTTGTTCAGGGACTAAATATATGTTTGTTTAGATGGTATGTACACATGTACCTACAGGCACAAACTTATGTTGTGTTATAGCCAACACTTTTGATCTATATTTTATATATTTTATAAAGTGTGGAAGGAGGGGTTAGTGCCTCTGTTTGGTTTAATTGGTCTCAATGTTCCAGTTGAAGTTTACCTTTATTTTCCTGTACACTGTACAGCCACATAAAGGGTCAGCTTTTACTATTACTTTAATTTAGTGGAGCATGAAGAGGTTCAATTTAATTGCTCTTTGTTTTCCTGTTCTGGTGACAACTATACCATCAGTAGCGTAGCGTGTAGTTCCATACGCCATAGTATCATCTCATTGGTTTAATCCTTGGGTAGATGTGTGTGTAGCAATAAAACCGTGTCAATAGGTTTGATGTGCCCCAATGCTGGAAACCCATGGTGTCACGCTATATTGGTGTATTTAGCATTAGAGATGGTCAAATTTTTTAAAAAGCTGACTTTGTGAGCGGATTGCAAAGCCCCGGACATGGTATCATCACCAAAATTGCTAGAGGTGTAGAGAAGGGTTGTGGGAACATTGGGAAAAAAAGGTTTGCTCTAGCACATGCAGTTTTTGCATAAATTTAGTTCAAAGTCAAAGTAAATATTTCGATTTTCAAAATGTTGGCTTGACTTTGAACTCAATTTATGCAAAAACTAGTTGTGTTAGAGCCATACCTTCTTTCTGTAGTATACCACCAACCCTTCTCTGCATCTCCAGCAAGTTTGGTGATGATACCATGCTCAGGGGCTTTGCAATTAACTCGAAATTGTCAAAATGCTCGTATTTTTATCTCTTTTTAGCATATACAGTTTCTTGTATTCCCAAATAAATATATATAAATCATATTATAATGAAAATGTGTTCTTCTTTTCCTATACACAAGAACTTTTAGTCACAATCAGTATGCAAATTGTCATTGATTCTTAACCTCAACCTTTACCTTTGACAATAGGTAAACAAATGTTTGAACCCTAATGCTATTTCTTGATTAGTAATGTACATATTTTTCAGGTCTTTGTATTATTTTAAAACCCATCAAGCATCACTAAAAGCTTCATTCAAATAAATTTATGAATTATTGATCTAATCACCTTTATATATAGGTTTACAGAATTTACAATGCTGAGCAGCCACTGGAAATCCAATACTTTCCCCCCTCCCCGGAACGGAATTTAAAGCTGTGTTCCCTTTAAAAAAAGATTTCTTTTCTTTGACTTTGCATCTGTCAAAATCGTTCTCAAGTACAGTGAATTCCTTAAGGTTTAATGTACAGTCTTGTAAAGTACTGTGTGTCCCACTGGAGACTGGTTATTCAACAACTTCAACACCGTCTTAAACATCGATTAGAATCTGTATTCAGATACAGTTGCAAAACCTGTCAAAGTATTCATACATGAAAGTATTAACTAGACTGATATAGGTGGAATATTTGCATAAACCCTGGGGCTCATTAAATTAAATTGTGGAATGTGTAGGTGCTACTGTATATACTCTAGTATAACCTGGGGAGAATATTAGGTGCCTAATTTTACCAACCAGAACGGGGAAAGCTTATTGACTGGAGTATAACATAGCTGTCAATTCCGCCGGTCGGTAATAGGGGACGTGACGCCACTTCCGGTTTTCGGCCAGACTCTTCTGTGTTCCAGATTCTGTGTTCCAGATTCCGTAAGTTACCTTACTTCGGGCATTGGGAGATTAAAGTCCCCTCCCTTTTAGTTCCTGCCTAACTTAGGAGGGAGAGGGCATTTCTCTTCCTAGTACTCTGCACAAGTGGGGTGATAACTTAGGAGGAAGAGTTACGCCCCCTCCCTCCTAAAGTAGCCCGATTTTAAAATTCAGGGAAAAATACAGGATTTAGCAAAATCGTGATTTAGTCGGGAATGCTACTTAAGAAACGTGACTTTCCTGGCCAAAATGGGAGGGTTAACAGGTATGGTATAAGCTGCCTATGCTTCCACTATTTTACCAAGGAATGGGGGATGCACATAACCTCTTATATAGGGCAGTGGTTCCCAAACTGGGGGGCACGAAGGAATTCCAGGGGGGCGAGAGCCTCATTCTTAACATATGTTTGAATAGGGAGGGGGGCTCGATAATGTTCCTAAATAGAAAAGGGGGGCCCTGCAAGGAAAGTTTGGGAACTACTGTAATAGGGGCACATAATATTTGAAGTAAAGGTTATGTGCCGCAAAGGTATCATCATATGCTTTGATGATATCTATGAGGCACATGACCTTTGATGATATATGTGAAAGAAAATGAAAATGTTATGTGCGGCCCTTAAGTGATGCTGAGGGCCGCACTTGTGGCCCTCCATATCAACTCAGTTGCCCACCACTGGTGTAAAACATACAGGTACCAGTATGGTTAATACATTCCCCTGCTGTGTATAATTTTTAGAACAAGGAGTGCTGTATTGCTGTTGATACACAGCATGCGACTGTACCATTGGTACCATCGGTCCTAGATGTCAGAGCACGACCATAGAGATACTGCAGCCCAGAAAAGTGCCCAGTGAACACACACACAGAGCCAAGCATCACCCACTCAGAGACCGGCAAACACCCACATAGGTTGTTCGCCAGTTACTGTGGATCACACAGGTTGGCAGGGGCTAGTCTGGAGGGACACTGACTCGAGTATAAGCCAAGGGGAATTTTGTGCTGAAAAACTAGGCTTGTACTCAAGTATATACAGTATGTGCACAGTCCATATTATATAAATATATAATTTTGCTACATTAAACATCTATTGAGGGTTCATTGCTCTAGAAATGACAAATTACACTGGTGACTGTACTTAATTAATTTCCAGTGTATGCTAGTTCCAATTAGTCATGGATTAGTCATAGTTGTCCAAGTTGTACAGCCATAACCTACACCTGCAATACAGTCAGCTGAACAAGTCTTATATGGAGTCAATAGTTGTGGCTATACACACAGTACAAAATCAAAAGCAACCAATCAGAATTCATCAGTGAAAAATCAAAGTTGTGTTGTTTAACCGCCCTAGCGTTATGGACGGCAGCGCTCCCCGTGTCCCCGATGCGACATGCCTCCTCGG
>CM070032.1:15790346-15839479 GCA_036250615.1 Ptychadena robeensis
ACTCCCTGCTCCTGACGCCCCTGCGCCAATCCAGGTTGTGTGCCACAGAACCTAACAATTGTAAAAGCAAATTATGGTAGTTATGTACTGATTCGTGATCGCAATTACGAAGATATAGCACTATATTTGAGATCTTTGCAAATTCTCAAAGTGACGATATTCGCAATGAAAAAATCTGATTAGAATATTTGCGATCAACACACTAATATCTGATAAGGTAAAGATAGAGCAATATATGAATGATATATAAAGATTTTATTAAGATTTTGTTCATAGGATAAGCCAAAGAAGTGTCTCCTGAAGACAGTAGAATGAAATAACTGCAGATCTGTTGAATGAACTGGTAAATCCCTTGTGGAAAGAATGTATGACGGGGTAATCTGCCTGGGCACTGAGATCCTCCAAGTCTGGCTGGCCTTCTCCTCCAAGGCATTAACAGATAAACTGTGGGTGGCCACAACTCTCTTTGATCTGTACTGACTCTGCAGACATGTTTCATCAGGACAAATCCCCTGTAAATTGAGTTTGTCACCTGTTCCACATATGGGCTAACCTATAACATAGGAAAGGAGAGAAAACTCTATATTTTTTCAGTTTTCTGAAACTGTGGCATTTTCAATAAATATTACAGGGAAAATCAGTTTGCTGAATGCCGTCATCCCTTAAAAAATGTACACAACCCACAAGGCTTGATTGTAAGTCAAGACTATTTTTCAAAAGAAATAATGAAAATACCCATTATGTGTTTTGAATAAAAAGTGATTTTGTTATGTAGAACTTTGAAAAGATTACATTGAGTGAAGCCAAGTAAAGATTTGCTAGGATCTTCTTAAAGCTTTAGGGCTCGTTTACACAGGCAGTTGTTAACAAGCAATAAGTGCAACCAACTGGCAGACGCAATACGAGGTGTTGATTTTTTTTTATCAAAAAATCTAGCTTTATATGGCCACCTAAAGACCCCCATACACGTCTAGATTATTCATTCAATCAACTTAATTCAATAAATTTTTTCACCAATTTCCCTGACACCCAAAAATTTATCTATTTAAGTTGATTGAACAGAAAATCTAGATGTGTATGGGGGCTTTAAGGCAGGGGTGCCAAAGTCCAACTTGGGTGCCTAATCTGTCCTGTGGTGTAACTTTATTTAAAAAGGGACATAACGCTTACGCAATACAGTATTTGGACCGCAGAAGTAACACTACACGATGGCCACTGTTCTAAGCAATTATTTCATCATTTTTTGCATACAGTACGTAATTTTGCATACTTCATTGACATAATTATATTGCTTGTTAATGACAATAATTGAGGTAATGCTTGGAACAAGGATCAGCTCCTGGAGCTGTCCAGCAGACTCCCCAGTTCCCATTAAATTGTGTTTTATTTTGTAAAGGGAATTGCATCTGTTTAGGTACCCATACACGGGTAATTCATTAGGCTAGGGCAGTGTTTTTCAACCTTTTTTAGGCAAAGGCAGATGCAGATGCGTACCAGCAGAGCAAAAACACCGCCCCTGGTCTGTGGATACGCGTGTTGCTAAGCAACCGCATCCTCACAGAGCCGGTCCGTGTATAACATGGATTGGCTGTATAAGTCTTACTTATACAGCCGATCCGTGTTATACACGGACCGGCTCTGTGAGGATGCGGTTGCTTAGCCCTCCTATCTAGCTGCCTCTTATAGTATAAGACTTATACTATAAGAGGCAGCTAGATAGGAGGGCTGAGGGTGGGGTCAAAAACCCACGGCGCACCAAAAACCCACGGCAACATCCTAGTATGCCGCGGAACAGTGGTTGAAAAACACTGGGCTAGGGTTTTACATACTTTTTCCACCCTGCACTGTGGATGTTTACATGTTATGTTTAATAAAAACATGAAAACATATAATGCTTGTGTAGTATTAGTTTAAGCAGACTGTGTTTTTCTATTGGTGTGACTTAGATGAAGATCAGAGCACATTTTATGACCCATTCATGCAAAACTCTACGTAATCCCAAAGGGTTCACATACTTTTTCTTGCAACTGTATACATAATGTGTACATGATGTCTATTTCATTATATACTAATGCTAGTACATGTGTGAATTAAGCCTTCTATAGGACAATGCATGTATATAACACATGCATTTAATAAAACAAATCATGTATATAGGCTCAAGTACGGAATATTGACTGAGAACTAGAGATGGTTTAATTTTTGTGAGACTGAGAACTAGGGATGGTTGCTAATTTTGTGAGCTGATTGCAAAGCCTCTGAAAATGGTATCCTCACCAAAATTGCTGGAGATATAGAGAAGGGTTGTGGAAACATTTGAAAAAAGTTTTGCTCTAGCACATGTCGTTTTTGCATACATGAAGTTAAAAATCTTAGTTGAAATTCTGATTTTCGAAATTTTGACTTGACTTTCAACTTCATTTGTGCAAAAACTATTTTTAGTGTTAGAGACATACTTTTTTTCTTTGCAGTATACCCCCAACCCTTCTTTACATCTCCAGCAAGTTTGGTGATGATACCATGTTCAGGGGCTTTGCAATTAACTTGAAATTGTCAAAATGGTCGAATTTTCGATTTTTTTTTTTAGACTATCTCTACTGAGAACAAGGAACTGCTGCTGGCCATTTATATGGTGGAATTTATGCATGGTCATCACAATATTGACAATAGATAAAGGTTTCATCATAGTATAGAAAAGAATCTATTGTTGAAGAATGGTTTCTTGACCCAGCAAAAAAGATCCCAGAACCATATATAATGTCATGAATAACATTAGTAACATTCAACAAAAGAAAACACAATTAATCATTGAACATTGGTTTGCTTGACAGAGAAAGGATTTCTTAGAACCCAAACCAAAGCGTAATTCCTGGCAACATAAAAAATACTAGTACTAGCCACACTGCAAGGCGTAAAAGCATGTTTTGTATAGGGGTAAATAGTGGACTAGGCCTACAATGAACAAGAAACTGCAGTGTTGTCCCCCTAGGACTGAAATATATCAGGACTACAACACAAAGACTACCATACTTAATAATGGTGTAGACAAAAGCCCACAAGCCTTTGGTTTTGCAATCAGTCTTGATGAAACTGCTGATTTTGCAGATGACTTTGACTCTGGTGGTCCTCCTGCCTTAGCTCACCTCCATTCTGAGAGGTAGGAAGGTACATTTAGGAGAAGGAAGGGCAACAAAATAACTGATCTCATCTACAACATGGAAGACCAGGTCAGATGTCTTAAGGCCCCCTTACGCGTCTAAATTTTCCTTTCAATCGACCTGAATAGGGTAATTATATTAGGGCAGATTGCCTGAGAATTGCAGGTGGATTTCCTGTGTTTTAGGTCAGCATTGGCGGTAACGCCAGGCATGGTTTTTCCGCATCATGCAGACACATCCATTGAATGTTTCGAAATGCAGAAGTGGACCCATTCTCATACAAATATATGGGACTCTTTGTGACCCTGCCAAAATTGCCGAACGTGGGGATTTTGCTGCAGTGGACACAAGCCCTAAGTCCATCAATGTCAACCTGTGATATTCATGAAAGTGGAAGAGATCTAACAATGATCATTATGCTTCATAACATAGAGGTCATATAGACAGGCATACTTGCGTCATTTGAGGGTGGTATCTTAGCCTAGATACTATAAAGAGGCACCAAAAGCACAAATGAAAATACCACATCACGGTAGGTGAATGCACAAACAAATTCTGGCATATGACATAGGGCAGGGGTGTCAAACTCAAACACACATTGGCCAAAATATAAAAGCTTGAAGTCCTGGGCCAACCTTGATATTTATTGCAAAGAATGTCCACAATTGTGGAAGTCTTTGCTTCTCATCAGATATAACAATGAACCTTTCCATATGGAAACAAACTTTTTGGTAAGCTTCCTGGGAGTCAGCCCGAGCTGGACTTGACAGAAGAGGCCAGCTCGAGCTGGACTTGACAGAAGTGGTCAGCCCGAGTGGGACTTGACAGAAGTGGTCAGCCCGAACTGGACTTGACACAAGTGGTCAGCCCGAGCTGGACTTGACAGAAGTGGTCAGCCCGAGCTGGACTTGACAGAAGTGGGCAGCCCGAGCGGGACTTGACAGAAGTGGGCAGCCCGAGCTGGACTTGACAGAAGTGGGCAGCCCGAGCGGGACTTGACAGAAGTGGGCGGCCCGAGCGGGGACTTGACAGAAGTGGTCAGCCCGAACTGGACTTGACAGAAGTGGTCAGCCCGAACTGGACTTGGGTCAGCCTCAAAGTAAACAAAGGTTTACTCACTTCTGTCCTGCACCAGATACCGCCTCGGGCTTCCTCAACTTCTCTCTTCTCTGTGCTGACATCACTGTGGCGCCAATGATAAAGGAAGGGCAGAATTTTTTAATATTCTATCAATATCAAATTAAAGACACATCTGTGACATTCATTTATTATTTATTTTTAATTTAAGTGGCACAGATTTGCCCACCTGAGGTAGAGCAAGGTGGGATGTCTATGAAATTTCACGACATCCAGGGAACGCAAGTACAGTACCCACCCTTTATAACTCTATATTGGTATACATTTTTATCAAAAATAGTTAATATCTCAATATTATAAACTAGGTATCCTCACATATGCTTTGCGTAGCAGTGTGTTCAGAAGACAGGCAACATTAATAAGCCAAATGTTCTTCTTAAACTTGATTTTACAACTAACCCAAATTAATTGTATACTAATAAAATTGATATTGTATGTATGATGTTTTATATTTCTTGTGTGTTTTGGGTGATAGTAAAACTTTATTTAAAAAAATCCAAACAATTAGAATAGGTTGAAAGTCTTTTTTCTCCGCATCACATGGGGCTGTACTGAGCCACTTTCTTTTAACTCCCCGTGTTGTATATTTCACAGATCTTTTGACCTTAGTAGGAAATAATGAGACGGACAAAGAAAGCTTGATCCTGGTTCTATCTTTACTCAGTTGAAGGTACAAAGCCCTCCAAAACAAAAACACACTGTCCTTGGGACAGAAAGGTCCGGCTACTTCTTGATTTGCGTTTATTGCTAAACTGGCCTACCATAGGAGGTCTGGTGTGACAGTGTAGCAAAAATAAAACGATTCAGCGCTCTATTCACTCTTTATCTGAGTTCCCCAAGATAAGGGCCCTACAACGAAGGACACATTCAAGTCCCGCAGTAGGGTATCCCTGCCTTTTAATAACCTCTCCCACAGTCTTCAGATCTAGAGCCTTTCAGTGCCCAATGCCACATTGGATGCAGCACAATAAAAGACCTTTTAAAGTCTCGCTACTCTGTTTCTCGCTGGGAGTCCAGAATTCAGGATGCACAGCTTCTCTCCAAAAACAGACTAATTCTATTATTGATAGAATGCCCTTGTCCAGGAGGAGGAATACAGGCTACTTCTGAATCCTAGAGGTGCAGCTGTGTAAACAGCAGTCTCCATCGGTATGGGGACTATAGGCAAGTCAATATGTTTCGGCACTTAATGTCAGATATATCTGCACTGAAAAAGGAAATATCTCTTTTTAGTGCTTTTTAGTGGCCGACATATGAAATACATTACATGTATTTCTTTATCTATAGTGCAAATTTACAAACCTATATGTTATGTAGTTGCCATCCTTTTGAAAATAGATTTAATTATTATTATTATTATTATTATTATTATCATTTATTTATATAGCGCCAACCATATTACGCAGCGCTGTACAATACATTAGAGTGGAGATACAACACACAAATAACACACAGGTACAGGTAATGTAACCGGAGGAATAGAGGACCCTGTGGTTGGGCTTACAGTCTAATAGGTTGGGGAACAGGGATACAATAGTGGGGGGGGATGGGACTGGTATGGTAGTATGATGTTAGGAAAGAGAGAGTGGATAGGCCAGAACTGAAAGAGGTGGGGTTTTAGGGCTTTTTAAAAGTGCAAAAGTAGGAGCAAGTCTAATGGCGGGGGAGAGAGTTCCAGGATTAGGGCGGCCCTGAGTAGTCCTGAGCCTTGCGTGTGTGGAGGTTATGAGTGGGGATACATAAAAGGTCACGGAGGAGCGGGGGGGCGGTTAGGGGTGATTTGGGTACAGGTTGAGTAGTAAGGAGGACAGGAGGGTGGGTGATTTAAAAGCAGGCACAGGACTTTAAATTTGATTTCTCTGGACAACTGGAAGCCATGTAGAGATTTCAGAGAGGCAGCAGATGAGGAGCGGTTAGAGGAGTGAATGAGTCTGGCAGCCCCATTCATGATGGACCGAAGAGGTGACAGTTTTGTTAGAGGGAGACCAGAGAGGATTGACAGGCTATCACCTATTTTTTTTTAAGGTTTATTTTAATTCTAACATTTTAATGACCATACATACATACAACTTATAAACATACATATACAATATAATAAAAAATACCTTTGCCACACATCTCCCTTTCTCGACAGCACCATTTAAAAAAAGGTGCATTCTCTAATCTCTTAAGAGTTTTGAAAAACACAATTGTATTCTATGCTTAGCATTAACCGTGTCCTCCTATACAAAAATCTCAACTCGGAGTGGTGTCCATATACTGTATACAGGGGTGCACATAAGTGGTACTCTGGTACTTAAAAGGGGCCAAAACCTAGCTCTGCGTACCGGCATTATTGTTGCAAAGCTCATAAGCTAGCCATACATGTTCCGATTCCATGGGCGATCAATCACCCATCCGATCGATTCCGCGATGTCCGATCGATCGCCCAATTAAGCCTGTCCCTACCACCTTGGGCCACCGATTCCTGGACGATTCCGTGCCCGATCGATCACTTCACACATGGCAACTCCCCCTAATGTGTGCTGAATCGGCAAGATGGGCTTCACACGATTCCGGGACGATCGATTAGCGTGCACGCGCCCGGAATCGATCGTCCCGGAATCCCTTGGGAATCGGACCCGTGTATGGGGACCTATATGCGTACTAACAACTTGAAGGCACGCAGCTAAATGTTACATGTATACAATTTATGTCACTTGGATAACCGCAGGGAAACATGAATAACTATGAAAGGTTGCAGTTAGGGGTGTGATATTGGGTATGTAAATTAATAATGCAAAAAAAAAGATTGGACTTCTAAGGGTGTTGGAGATCTGGGGAATGAAAGTCAGAGTAGGCTTATGTAAGAGTAAAAGGTGACAAGAGAAAAGCACTGTGTGACATCTGGAATGTGACTATGAAATGATGACATTTGAACTGCAGGTAGTCTCAGGGGTTAGTTAATAAGCCAGAAAATTTCACGGTAGCACTACTGAGATATGAGATCTGGGGGTTTAAAATGTGTTACAGCACTGCGTAATATGTTGGCGCAATATAAATAAATGATAATTATAATAATAATAATGTGTTGTACTGTGAGAGTTACATGTGACCCAAAGCCAGCTGGTGTCCTGTGGATGGAGACAGCTAATCGGAGGATCAATTAGAATCTACCATGAAGGAAGCGGATGCAGGGGACAGTGAGGGAGAAAGTGAGGAAGACCACATACATATGGGGTGAGTACCAAACACCATCTCCTGATACTCATCTCATCACTAAAAAAGTTATGTGCACCCCTGCTTATATGTAGGTGTGATTGGTGATGAAAAGTCCTTGACCATATAGTGTGTCTCTTTATCTATCTATCTTGCTTCTACATTTAACACCTTTTTTTTATAAAAACCCACCTGTTTATTCTGGCCTACCCATCTCATTCCTAACACCACCATGCCAGTCCCATCTTCCCTACATATCGTATACTCTGTTCCCCCAACCTATGAGATTGTAAGCCTGATCGGGCAGTGTCCTCAACTCCTCCTGTATAATCACCTGTACATGTGTGTTATCTTGTGTTGCATCTCAACTCCAATTTAATGTACAGCGCTGCGTAATATGTTGGCACTATATAAATAAATGATAATACTAATAATATCTCCATCTATTTCAGGTACTGTATCTATTCTTTGTGAGAATAGCAGTATATTCCAGGAACAGCACAAGCACATATGGACTCTTCTGTTTACCTCCATGTGAGATTCTATTTAGGAAAGTGACCTTGTTGGGTCACTGGCCTTTCATTGACTTCAGCCTTTAACCTCTTGAGAATATCATCCTTGTGTGTAAAAATGGATCCCTACCTCCAGGCTACATCCTCTGTTGTGTTAGATTTTTCCTGTCCTGCTTAAACCTTCTTTAGTTATCATGTATATAACCCTTAAATGGTCCCTAGCTATTAGTAGCTGAGTAGACTGAGTAAAGGTGGGTATACACGTGTAGATTTTTGCTTCAATCAACTGACAATTCGATTTTTTGCCGAACATTGTTCGTTCATTTATCAAATGTAACATTAGATTTTGTGTTCGTCCATCGCCAATATCGAATGAAAATACATTCGAAATTACTACGACCGATAAAAATGAACCAACATGTTAGATGACCTTTTGAACGATTTTTTTTTCGAGGCCGAACAAAATGTATCTATCAAACAAATTGGCCATTCTAGATTTTTGTTCAATCAACCAAAAAATCGTTCATTCTTCGTTGATTGAACAAAAAATCTACACGTGTAAACCCACCTTAAGTTTGTTGGTATCTGTAAGGTCATAAGGGAAGCGTTCTACTTAGTGTTCCTAATCATTCCTTGCAAAAACAATTCTTAAAAGGTAGTCATACACAGGTCGATTTTCCACGTGATTTTTGACCGATCGATCAATGCGGGCGTTCACGAGATCAATCGGTGATCGATCGGTGATCAATCGCGTTCTGCCCACCCTGAACGATCGACCAAACAAAATCGGAATGGACTAAAAATCGAATTGGACATTGAACCAACATGTTGTTTTTTTTTGGTCGATGGTTTGGCAATCGGAGTACGTTGGTGGACCCATAGCTCCCTATGCAGCAGCCTTTCAGATCGATGGATTTTGTGGAATTGGACATTTTGGAGATCGGCTCATGTCCAAATCGACCACAAATCGGATTCACAAGGTGGTGGTGTTGCATCAATTCCCGATCCAATCGCCAATTGATCACTGACAAATCAACCTGTGTATGGCTACCTTTACAGAGCAAAGATTTTTCTCACTTGAAAACATGATCTAACTATTGACCTTAAAAATACATTTTCCAGTTGTCCTCATCACCAGTGTCACCCGTAATAAAAGTGAATCCACATTTTGTTCCCCCCAAGAAAAGATGGGACTCATGTCAGCTCCATGGGTGTTATTGTAGTGCTTCACCATTCCACGGTTGCTTGTCTCTAGTATCGTCTTGTTTTTAAGTTCTTTAAGCAGACCAGTGAAAGTAAAATGGTTGAGACAACAGTGGTGCTTACAACATCAGCTTTTGTTCATATAGAGCAGCGGTTCTCAACCTTTTCAGATCCGCAACCCCAGAAGTGATGTAGTGTTTCCCACCCTGTTTGTGTAAATGATGTGTGTGGTGGGAAGTTAACATAGGAGGGTTGGGACTTTACTCCCCCTCCTACCTTCTAGTGATAAACGGCATAGACAATATTAGAATTTACAACATTTTGTGAATAATTCTACTAATATTCGTAAATTCTACTATTCGCGGTATGGCCATGCATTGCATGATATTCACATTGCGAAAATCTTCTAAATGAATGGTCACACGCTTAATTTACTTATTCAACATATTCAAGATATTCGTGAATTCTCGAATAACAGATATTCGCCAAATTTTTTTTACATTAGAATATTCGAGCTCAACACTACTAACTTCCATCCCCACTTGATAGATAAGCCATTATCTCAAAAGGAACAGTTTATTCCATCCTGATTTGCAAGTCCTTCTGAAACTACCCTCTCAGATACAGCCAAGTGATTGCGATCAAAGTCGGCCATACATGGTACAGTCATCTGACACGTTCTTATTTACTTGGTCGATCGCCATTACTTTGGAAGAGGACCCTCGTGTGTACTGCAATCATTGTACGGTTGATCAGCGATTTTTGTGATCGATTGTACCACGATTGAAGGGGAATTGAGCCATGTATGCCTAGCTTTAGGCAAAGAACATATGATTGCATGGATATTTTAGTTTACTTTAAGTTCATCAAACATGTTAAACTTCACTATGTGCAATGTCAAGGGTTATTATATGAAAACTGATCAGAAATAGCACAACAAGGCCAGAACTCCACTATGTTTTGCCAAAATGTAGTAAAATTGTAGTGGCCACGTCATCTATACATGACAGATTCATTTTTAATGGGTGTGTACTGGTGATCTGCTAGTGTGCCATCATGGTCATCATGGTAAAGCGCGTTCTAATAATCACACCGTGATTGGATGCACACACATTGCGTGTACACAGCAATTAAAAATCAATGATTTGGGTGCAAAACATGCAATCATTGCGATTTGGGCAAAATGTAGAGGAGTTCTGGACTAAGGCTTCAATCAAGTGGTCCCTTTCAGGGTGGCGACAGTCAACAGACACATATGAGACTGCAGCCACACCACTGTGCCTAGCGGTTGTGCAGGTGATTTAGAGGTGGATGTCAATCATTGGCAACTGCCTTCTAATATCTTTATGGGAAACCACCTGACACTAAATGCAAAATGTCACAACTGTGGCCATGGTTTTCCAGCCGACCATCTTAATGCAGCCTAAAGCCCCCTAAAGCCACAGCGAATCCTGGCCATAGTTGAGGGAGATCAACTGGTGTGTGCGCTCATGCTGAACTCTTGGTGGTCAATTAACTACAGAGGCTGCATGGCGAACCCTATGGCGGGGTATTTTCCTGGCCGATTCTGATACTTTGGCTGTGGACCAGAGTCCCCATCCAAAGTACCTGCCTGCAATCTGATATGAATCCCTGCGTGGCACACACAGGATTCCCATCAGTTCTGCAGACGACTCATCACAGCGTGAATCAAGGTGTCTATGGCCGGCTTAAGTCTTTTTGGGGAATAACTAAGTGCCATAGATTTTAGGAAGGAACTTTTCCCCTTTTGGAGCAAATAAAAGTTTGCTGTTTTTTTTTACCTTTCTCTAGATCATTTGTGAGCATTAGGTTTTTGTAATTGTATTCATTCCTCCTTGAGGAAGCCCAGTTTAGGGCGAAACATGTCGGAGGGAATCTTGTCACGTTTATAGCATTGCTGTATGATATCTACCATTGATCATTCACTTTGTTCGGTTTTTAAATGTATGTAAATCTTGAGGTCATCCCAATGTATGTCGTGGCTCAGACCTTGTATATGTACTATTCAATTGGATCTGTTTTGAAGAAATTTATTAATAAATTATGGTTTTGAAATTATGATCCAGTGCTTGAAAAGTCCCATTTTCCTTACTGTACTCCGGTTTTTGGAGGGTTGACTTGGACCCCCATACCGGTTTTCCAGTATTTAACTTCATATTCTTTTTATCTATTGGCTGGACTTTATGCATATATGTTTTGGTTTTACCTCTTTCTTAACTTTATTGTCGATACTACTTACTTTTGTTTAAAAATACAACCAATTATTATTAATCACCTTTGTAAATGTATAATTTATAATCTTTATTAGCTATCCCCCACTGAATAGTCCCTGTGAGAATCTGATTCTATAAGGGCTGCACTGGTAATGAAGCAGAAGCCTTTTTTTTGTAAGTGATGGAGGTCAGCCACTCATTGATGAAACAGAGAAAGGTCTCTGGGAATGGGGAAAGTGGAGGAAAGAAAACAGTGCAACTGTGGTATGCAACTATCTACTAACAGTCTTCTAAAGGACAAGTATAAGAATACATACAGTCTTAAGGTGGGTTTACACATGTAGATTTTTTCGTTCAATCAATGAAGAATGCACAACTTTTTGGTTGATTGAACAAAAATGTAGAATGGCTAATTTGTTAAGCTGGGCATAGACGTCATGATTTTCCTGCGATCGTTTTTTAATCCGATCAGCCATCCAATTCCGGAATTGATTTTAATTTGCGAAAACGATCGCAAACTGCAACATACCATGCATTAAATTTCTGGGCGATTCTATCCTGAAAGTCTTGCACACACACATTTATGGGTTTGGAGTGGTGTTAGCTGAAGAACTGGCCAGTGACCAACAGCACACAAACAAAGGTCATTTCCACAAGAATCATAGATGGATCGCTTAAAACGATCGCATGAGACAACTAACAGCACTTGATTCATGTGCTTTTTAATAAAATTATCCATCGGAACGGATCCGTGAACGATCGTTTTTCTGTCTGATTTTTGGCAAAATTGATCGCTCGGACACTTTTGGCATGCTTCAATTTTTATCCAATCCGATCGCGCGATCGATTTTGTTAAACAATCGCACTAAAATTGAACAGAAAATCGTGACGTGTATGCCCAGCTTTACATTTTGTTTGACCTCAAACAAAAAATCATTCAAAATATCATCTAACATGTTGGTACATTTTTATCTGTCATTGTATTTTTGAATGTATTTTCATTCGATATTGGGATGGACGAACAAATCTAATGTTACATTCCATAAATGGACGAACGATGTTCGACAAGGACATTGAACAAAAAATCTAATTGGCAGTTGATTGAAGAAAAAATCTACACATGTAAACCCACCTTAAGACACAATATCAGGGAGCCATTCTTTGTATGTAAACTACACGGACACCTTTTTTTATGAAATAGAAAACCTATGTATATTTATAGACATTATATACAAAAAAATTATATATATATTTGTAATTGTATTTAAAAACCTCAAATTTCCCAGGATGATCTGTGATGAACGTTGCATAATATGTTGACACTTTATAAATAAAAATTATTAATAATAATAAATGTCACATAGGGGAGTTTCTATTTTGTGTGTGTGTCTCTTTGTATGGTGTTGGTGTGAGGATATGCCTACTTGACCCTCTGGGCGTTACTGGCTTTTTGCGCCATTTTTATGGCACGAAACGGCTTTTCGTGATTGCTGGCTCTCCGCCCAGCCCTCTACACACCGCCGATGTCAAATAGATGCCGGCGGTGTGTGGGGAGGAGGGGCTCCGTGTGCTTGCGGTTCTGTAGATGAGGGGCGCCGTTTGTGCCTGATCCCGGCACGGTGCAGTTTGATCAGCGATCAAACTGCACCCAAACTGAGTTCGGGCATAGCGCCCAGGAGGATAAGCTAGGCATACACGGTTCGATTTTAGCGTTTGATCGACCTAAGACTATTAAAGTTTAGATCGATCGGATTTAAATTGTTTCCTGCACACATGGTTCGGTCGGAGAAAATTTTCGATTACGATCAAAACATTGATCGAAAAGTGATCGGACATGTTGGAAAATTTTCGTAGATTGTACAACGATCAAACTAAAATCGTAACATTGTGTGTGTTGGTCGGGTCTATTGTACTCGATGAACATTTTTATATATAACTCTTTCCTGTGTTTTCTAAACTAATATCTGTATTCCAATTGAACCCTCCATATGGTACTACTTTGGATTCGCTAAAGGTGGGTTTACACATGTAGATCTTTTCGTTCAATCAATAAAGAACGCACAATTTTTTAGTTGATTGAACAAAAATCTAGAACCGCCAATTTGTTGGATGTATACATTTTTTTCGACCTCGAACAAAAAATCGTTCAAAAGGTCATCGAACATGTTGCTAAATTTTTACCTGTTGTTGTAATTTCGAATGTATTTTCATTCGATATCGGGATATTCGATAAATGTACAAATGATGTTCAACAATGACATCGAACAAAAAATCTAATTGGCAGTTGATTGAAGAAAAATCTACACATGTAAATGCACCTTTACGATCAGTGTCCGATAAAAATATCAAGATCTAAAATCGAATCGGAAATAAATCGTACTAAAATCAAACCGTGTATGCCGAGCTTAAACAGAATCTTTTTACATGGCTACTTATAGCTGAGCTGAACAACTGCAGCCAGCAAAAATGTGTGCCCAACTAGGCAGGTGGCGCAGGGTAGGGTGGGGTTTTGGCCAGGTCATGCAGAAAAGGGGTGCAGGAAAGAGTCACAGGTGAAGTAAATGGATGTGTTGGAGGATTGATGGTATCTACCTTTGGTGGTAAGTACGGTTAAGTGTACGCATGAAGCCGGCGATTTGTGGCTGATTGGTGGTTTGGCTGTTTGGGGGAATTAAGCAGTGTTTCAGCATATAAATTATGTTCTGGACATGTTATATGCCAATGGTTTATATACAGTGGCTTGCAAAAGTATTTTCCACATTTTGCCACATTACAGCCACAAACATGTATCAATTTTATTGCAATTACACGTGAAAGACCAATACAAAGTGGTGTACATGTGAGAAGTGGAATGAAAATCATACATGATTCCAATTCATACATGAATAATTACGCACACCACACGTTGCAGTTATTTATTTGTAAAAAATGTTTGGAATCATGTATGATTTTTGTTCCACTCCTCACATGTACACCACTTTGTATTGGTCTTTCACGTGGAATTCCAATAAAATTGATTCATGTTTGTGGCTGTAATGTGACAAAGTTCAAGGGGGCCGAATACTTTTTCAAGCCACTGTATATTTATTTACCTCCAAAGCGTTTGCCCCAAGTGTAGCTAGGGGTACGTTTGCTTACCCCACAAACTAACCACCAAGCTACAATCGGAAATACTCTTTGTAAAAAATATTAATCCTACGGAATTAAATATGTAGAATGTGAGTGTGAGGATAAAGGGACTACATACAGCAGTAATCACTGCCTTCATTCTCCATGTTTGCATTGTTGCCTAGAAATCCAAATAACACTCCAGAATTTAAATGTGGTAATCTAATTTTACTACCCACCCATGGACAATCACCTGTTAATCAGCTGTTAAAACATTACATAAACTAGAGATGAAAAGGAACGCAGGCTCCTGTGGGGAGGGAGGAAATAAACCAAAGTCTGGAAATCATACGTCTACAGACATAAAATACGGGGATAAAAAAACAGTTGTAGAAACATTTTCACAAAAAAAATCTAATTTATAAGGGTTCATTAGAGATGCGATCAAGAGATGACAAAAAATAAAAGCTTAACCTTGTTACTGAACATGGGCAACAGAAGCCCCTTGTTTACTTGGCAAGCTTCTTTCTCATTAGTGCGGAGCAAAAATATTTGAAATTCGAAAATATTTGACGATTATTCGATATTTGCAGTATTTTGTGAATGTGCGCTCGGATATTCGCAATGGCGGATACTCGTCGTATTATGCTTCAACATTGTTTACCAGCATACATCACACATATTTGTGCGCATTGCCAATGGATATGTGCAATACACACAGTGCTCGTACTGGCTAAGATCACAGAATGAAGAAGAGAACCTGTAAAGCTGCATTGCAAATCATTGTGAACAATTGCAAACAACCACACGCGATGGAAGGCAATAGAATACAGTCGAATCGAATTTTACATATTTTGAATGTTCCTTAATATATTCGCCAAATTACGTGATTTCAAATATACCATATGCTGCTCAACACTATTTCTCATTTAGAAGGCTCACCCCATCTCTGAAACTTTTGAGCTGGACAGCTTTGCATAAACGTAAATATAATATTAAGTTATGTAACTCAGCGCCCCCGTCAAGGGTGTAAGTGGGGCAATCCTGTCCCGAGCACGAACAGCTAGGGGGGCCTGGCGGCTATTATCTCAGGGCCCAGGTGGCAGCATTCTGGCCTGACTGATCGACCAGGAGTCCCGTCAAAATCTGATCCCCGTCCAAATCTTCTCCCCCTGTAGCACCGAATGACCAACAGGGTGAGCACTTCGAGGGGGGAGCTGATATATATTTCAAAATGGTTCATTGGTTAGCAATGCCCATGCAGCACTGTTGGCACTATCTTCAAGGACACTGTATGTTCTTTCCATGTCTGCATAGGTAACCTGGGGGTAGTCAACACATGTTGATAAATTATTAAGCTTACCCAGCGGAGGTTTTAGTTTATAGAGACTCAGCTAATGAGCACCCCGCTAGAGGTGGGACCCAGGGTGCCCATCTCCCAAGGACCGCCTCTGAGCTTACCCCATAAAATGGCAAACGTTATTTACATCTGACTTAAGCTGGCCAACGCTGTCTCAATTTTTTTGTGCGATTTTTGAGAGATCGACCGTCGTGATCGATCGCAGCGATTGATTGTTCACAAATCCATGCATGCATAAAGTGATTGACCGAAAAGGCACGAGAAAGTGATCGTGCAGGGATCTGACCTGTTTATAATCTTTAGTCGATCGATTGGGAATTAAGGGACGTTATTAGAAACATGAGATCATTCCTATCGATCGGAACATACAGGCCTCATGCCACTTCCATCATTTTCATCCCACTTTTTTGAGTAGCCGATCTTTACTTATGTCACTGATCAATCAGCGATAAATTGGTGATACATCAGATCCTGAACATGGTGCACTTTTCGATCAATGTACGACTTATGATGGAAGACGCATGTTCTGATCGTATAACAATTAGATCTCAGGGAAATCTAAGTGTCTATGGGAAGCTTTAGACTGTCACATATGTCTTACACTGTGTTACTTACGTATGACAATGGTGTTAGATTGTGAGCTCCTCTGAGTTATAGTAAGTGATATGAGGACGCTAATTAAAAACCTAATTTAATAATAATAATATTAAAATATATATCTCTCAGAATAGGAATTTTTTATAATAATAGTGCTTTCCTTTCTAGCAATATTATAGGTCTTTTTAAAACTTCAGTCGCATATGGTAAAGTTGATCCTTTGTCAACTGTCACTGAGTACATTAACACACTATATTCAGAACATCAAGCCACATTTAAATATCATATTTCTATTTCTTATGAGAATTACATTATAGCTTTAGGGTGTATATGACAAGTTCATGCAAGCTTAGCATGCAGAACCACAACCTATGTCTTTCATGGAAATAGTTTTGAAAGTATATCTGTACTTTTAAGCTCACTATGTTTTATAAGGACCCTCTTTGCACCAGAAGATGGTCTTGTCAGAGTCACCTATATGATGGAGCTGAGAGTCTAGAACATGATGGGTATGACTAGGAGATGGATGGATGTCTTTACCTCAATGCATTATTTAATTTCTCCTATCAATTACCAAGTGAAAGGAATGTACAAACATGGCCATTCAGCAGAGAACATGAAGAAAATTGCACAAGAAGAGTTAAAAACTACGTAGAAACTACATCAAAATAGTTTGCATTGCCAGATGCATGGGAAGCTTCATTAGTATGTAAACTCAGTTTTTCTTTAACAGTGGAACCTCTCCATGCTATGGTTCCTATGGGACAGAAACCTGCCTTTATGGCTTACTTTCTAGATCCTAGGTGCCCAACCTGCAGCCCTTTGGGCATTCTTGAGCAGCCCCCCCCCCCCCTCAGTCCTCCACTTGAGGCCCCCGAAACCTAACTGTTCATGCATAGGGCATAGGAACTCATATTGCATCACCTCTGAATCAAATTGTGCATTACCATACTAGTGTTACCCAGTTCTTGAAGTATAATTTAAAAAGTTTTGTTTTTTTAAAATGAAAAATAATGTCTTCCAGCTCTGCCTGCTGTCATTGCCACATTAAAAAATGCTTATACAAGCAACTCAATATTTAAATTAGCTGAATCTATTAAGTTACCACAACTCTCCTATACATCTCCAGTAAATTGACGATGATAGCATGTTCAGGGGCCTTGCAATTAACTCACAGCTACCTGAAATCATTTACCTGATTGAGCTGAATGGTTCTTTATTTTAACGATGAGTAGCTGGGATATAATCTTATGCGATAACAGATTAATTAATGCTGTATATTGATTTGTACTATTATTATGCTTTTTCTTAACTAAAACTGTTATAGATTGACTAAAACTGTTGTACATTGATTTGTATCATTATTTGTTCTGCTTAACTAGAAATGTACTAGTTGCTCTGTACAGACCGGGCCCTTACCCTGATAAAGCCCGTCCACAAGAGCGAAATGCTTTGGACAACAAAATAACAAGGGCTACAGTATGACTTTGGACAGGAATTTTATAGTTTTATGTAATTGTATTATATGTATTGGTTTCTATTGATGTTGAGATTGACACAATTTTGGTTATTTGTAGATGCAATAAAGACCTTTTATTGAGATGTGAGTGTAAACCTTGAGCTTGATTTCATACTTAAACCTTAAACCTTAAACCAGTTTATTGTTAATAGGGGGCTGGCTATGATAAAAAATGCTAGGAAGATCCTACAGCTAATAGAATTAGATTAATTTGATGTGGTAGAAGTGTAGACCCAAGTGGTTCCCAAACTGGGGGCGGGTCCCCCTGGGGGGGGGCAAAGGTATTCCAGGGGGGCGCAGGCCCTCATTCTTAACATGTATTTGAATAGGGAGGGGGGCTCGATAATGTTCCTAAATAGAAAAGGGCGACCCTGCAAGGAAAGTTTAAGAACCACTGGTGTAGACTATAATTAACTCGCAATGTCAAGTAGTCAAAATGTAAAAAACTAAATTCAACCATCTCTGGTCACAACAGATAACTCACCTCAGAACCAGAAATTGCTAAAGAGATTACCTAATTGATTGAGTTTTAATTATGTAATGCACCTGGGCACACAATCACTATCAACACCAGATATCCAGGTAACAGGTTTTATCCAGCAAACAAGTCAAGGGTCTTACACAAAGATCAGTTCAAGAAAGTACGGTACAGATGGATTAGGCAGGGAGCAGGATTAAGGACAATCCGAAGGACAGGTAGAGTTCAGTTAAAATCCCAAATCAGGCTGGGCCACTTTTGGAAAGCACACCCAAGTATACCGCAATACAGAACCTATAACAGGTAATGGTGTGCATGACAGAGTCTCATTAAATACCGTATTTTTCGGACCATAAGACACACTTTTTTACCCCCAAAATTGGGGGGGGAAAGTGCCCGCGTCTTATGGTCCGAACACCGGCGGCCGGATTGCAACTTGGCTCCCCAACAGCTCTCCCGGCAGAAAGGAGAGGAGATCAGCAGGCAGAAAGGAGAGATCAGCTGTGTGATGTCCATGGGGAGATAGGAGAGGAGATCAGCTGTGTAATCTCGATCGGCAAACAGGAGCCTGTGTCAGCTGTGTGATCTCCATCTGTCGGGAGAGCTGTGGGGAGCTGAACTGTAAGAACAGAGTCCCGCAAATATAGCCAATGCAGTGTGTATGTGGGGAAAGCTGCACTCGCTGGCAGCTTCCTCACACAGCAGTAGCGGAGAAGGGATAGGGAGACCAGAGTGCTGATTCCCCCGTGGGGGGGGGGGGAGGCTTCCCCTCCCTTCCCTCTGTGTGCTCTGTGTGAGGAAGAAGAGATGCTGAAGTGTGCTCTCTAGTGACACAATTTTAGTGGCTGAAAAGGGGTACTGCATGAGATTTTTTCACATTAGTTTAAACAAATGAAATATATTTTTTCTGATTTCCTGCTCTAAAAACTGGGTTCGTCTTATGGCCAGGTGCGTCTTATATTCAGCAATTAGCTGGTGAATCTCAATCTTGAACATGTCCACATGGACTGTACTATGTTAAACACATCCATGTGGTCTCTGGGTATGCAGTTTTGGCCAAACAATAGTTCAGCCAAAACTGATTCCTTCCCAAGAGCAGGGAGGCATATGTGTACTGCCGTTTGGCTGAAAAGTAGTCCAGGCAGAACAGATCCCTCCTCCAGAACATGTAGACATGCTTGCTGTGCTAAAGTACATTAGAGAACCAAAGATACTAGAAGTTTATTCTTATTATTTTTAAGTGAAATGAAGGGTCTACCCACATCTGAGGTCTCCTGGCAGATATTTCATATCCAGTGGTGAAATGACTTCATCTTTTGAAGATAACTGTATGTTCTCAGGCTCTTTGATGAACTGTGGAGTTCAGTACAATGATATTCTCCATTTCAAACCCTGTCATATAATGTAATGCGATCATTAGCTTCAGGGTATCCAGTTTTTTAAGTCGTATAGGATATAGATGTTAAGGACAGACACAGTATCTGTGTGAAAAAGAACATTTTATTATCAAACTATTGAGGCAGCCGGAAATATTTTTCAGAAGGGTCTAGAGTTAAATTTCAATAACAGATTATCTAGGTGTGGCAATATGGAGAAGGAAGGTGTCTTGTCTTTTCTTCAGTGAAAACTATACCACTGTGAAGAAATACTACCTGGTTTAAACAGTAGCTCAAAGATTTTTTATAATGAGCCAACCAGCCTCATGTCAATTTAGCGGGGTCATTTAATGCCAAATGTCAATCAAAGCAGTTCTTGGCTGTTGGTTTCTTTAGCATACATCTCACCTGAACTATGAGCTATACAATGACAGCAAATGACACCAGCTCAAATTCAGGTATTTATCCTACTTACATTTAAAAAACAGACAAGACAGACAGATCTAGACAAGCGGGTGGTGTCTTCCTGTGATGTCCATCCTGACTGGGATGTCCCCAGCGTCATGTCATGGAAGGCAGTGGGGACGGCTGCTTATGGTGTCTGCCAATTATGGCCGCATGCCATAGGTATCCCAAGTCCCACATCCCCACATTCCCAGCAAGGGTATGACAGGATTGGATATTAAAACAGATTATCTTATTTTTTGCTCTATTGTCTAAATCAGTGGAAAACTGTCTATACGTCTTAATTTGACACAACATTTGAGTGTATTTTTTTTCACCACAGTTAACTGTCTGCTTAAAATTTAGCTTCAGTCTTTTCAGTCTGTAACTGAGACTTGGCATCAGTTTCGACGAGTAACTATCAGCTAAAGAATAAAGATTTACACAGTCTTATATGCAGTCTTAGATCAGTATGAAAGAATTATGAATAATTTAATTAGTTTAGGTAAATCAGTATTTACCCCAAATTTCCCATGTCCAGACCAAATGGCCCGAGCCGGAGGTGGTCTTTTCCGGGGAACGGGGGGCCTTTTTGGATACACCAAGTACATACGAGTATGACTGATTGATACCTTTTTCCTCTTTTGTCTATAGCTGATTACTATTATTTGTTTGGCTTTCTCCTGAAGAGGAGACTATTGCCACGAAACGCGTCGAGAAATCTCTTCTCTGATAAAGGTTTACACAATGAAACACAAAGAATAACATATCTGTATTTTTTGCTGTGAGCTTTTATATTTTTGTGATTTTGTTAAAGAAATCCTCAATGTTTTAAAATCGCGCTGATTTAGCAGGGAGAGGGCGTTACTCTCCCTGCTAATGTCCCACTCCACACATTATTAGCACAAGCAGGGTGGCACATTAGCAGAGAGAGTAACGCCCTCTCTCTGCTAAATCTGCCAAGAGGTTACTCACTGACATCACTTCTGGTACTTGGAATGCGGAAGAACCATGATCCGCATACCCGAAGTTACCTCACTGATGTCACTTCCTGTATGCCCCCCTGTTTCTCTTTCTCAAATTGACAGCTATGGTCCAGAACCTTCAAGTATTCGGAGCACTGACTGTATATTTATGTATAAACATGCTTTTCTGCCCAAAACTAATCTTTGTGAATATATTTTATAAATCATAAGTTTCTTTAAACTTTTTTTTCATTAAATATTTTCAAATGGAATTTAACAAGCACTCATTAAAATTTGTTCTACACATCAGTCTTCCAAAACGTATCAAGCTCAATCTTCTTCAATATGAAGCTCTGTCCCAGGGGCCAAATCTGCCCCACAGTTTAATAATATTTTGCCCATAAGATTTAAAAAAAATGTATTGTGATTGTAAGAAATGTATGCCACAGATGGGTCTTTAACATTTGATGTCCCATGTGTTACAGTATTACATTTTGTTTGTTCTAGGCAAAACTTAAAGTTTGTTTCCAACTAAAAGCGTCATTATATCTGATATGAAGGGACCACTTCCTCAATTGTAGACAATTCTTTAATAAATACCAAAGATTGCCCAAGTTTTTCATTTTGAATCATTCGGTGTTTGAGTTTGACACCCCTGCCTTAAGGCATACCATATCTTCAACCAGCGATGGTTAACCTATAGTTCAAATTCCATGATTAGTCTGAGACTACAATCCCAGCAATGTCTGCGCAAACCCTTTAAAGTTGCCTCATTGTTTTTGTGTCAAGTGTCTCAGTGGGAAGCCCCTTTATAGATGTGTCAGTCCTCCTCTCTGTCCCACAGACTTCACATGTCACACAACCATTACTTTCACTTCCAATAATATATCAAAGGCAAAACCCCACCAATGAAGTTGGCTATTTTCCGTGTCACAAGCGATGTGAAGGCTGCGGTCGGTGGAAGTGGATTCTGGGTAAAGGACGTCGGGTTTATTGCTTGTTTTTGCCGTCTGACATCATTGTGTCTTTTCACGCTATTACATGATAGTGTTTGATTAATGCTGGCGATCTATCAATGGTTGCCATGGCGACTGTACACAAAAAAAAATGTGTGAAAAGAATCCGGGTGAATCACACAAGTATACGTTACACAAATAACATAAGCCACAATTGATTATTTTTCAAGTTTCTACACAATTTTGTCTAGCAATATTTTCAATATACACGATTGTGTATCTACAATTTTGTCTAGCAATATTTTCAATATACACGATTGTGTATCTACTGATAAACAAGATCTGGTGATACCTGACCATGATATCATCACAAAAATTGTTGCAGATGTTGAAAAAGATCATACTTTTATGTGGTTTCTCTTTTCACATCCCCTAAAAACAATTACTTTCTAAATTGTTTGCAGAGTACATAGTCATATCACTTACTGCTTTGCAGAGGAGCCCACACACATTTTTTTTTAAAGACGAATCATGGAGTGATGGTTGAAAAATATGCAATGCAAATTTTTAAATCGAAATTTCACATTTCGAGGGAGCCAAAGTTCGATTGAATTGAAATTGCAACCTAAAAATATGTCATATACTGTTGATTGCGAATATTGGCACTTTTTATTATTAAAAAACCTTCAAAATAGTGCTTTATCTTGGTAAACTCAAATATTCGAGATTCTGGGGAAAGTACCATGCATTGCGTTCTCGATATTTGCACGTACAAGTGCCGATTTGAGCAATGAAGGGAATTTATTCGCAATATTTTTTTAACACTTTCAAATGAAAACATAAGGCTAATGTTTAAATTGATAAGTCAAAAGTTGGCATTTTGACTTTAAAGTAAAAAATTTACTTTTTTAAATTTCAAAATTAAATTTTTGAAATTTCAGTTACATCAAATTTACTTCATTTCGACCATCTTTACACACCAGACTAAGATTGGTTGTCATTTTGGCAGTATATATGGTATATTTTTCATTTGGGATAGAACTGCTGATTACATGCTAGGTGCTGGCATCTGGGTGAAGAGAGAAAAGCTCATCTCTGGAGGATTGCTGGTGAGTCACAAAGTCCGTAAGCACCACAGACAGTGTGTGTGGGGGGCCCAGAGTGGTGTTTGTCCAAGACAAGGATCAATATCACAAGGTTGGGTCATAGTGGGGACCTTAGTCTAATGAAGCACCCTCGGTCCTTCTTCTTGTTTTTGTATGATTAAAGTTGGGATGTGGCACAGCACTTGATAGTCCCCAATGGCACTCCAACCCCATTTTGTAGTTCAAGAAAACTTCAGCAACTACTGAAGAAATCCCTGTATGGTGGATGAAGGAGAACAGATCTATTATAACCTCTTTCCTCTAGTTTTTGCTACAACCATTGCCACAACCTTAATCACGCTATTTGTAATATGTTCACTGACAGCTGCCTTTAACTGTATAATTTTTTTTTTCAAAATGAAAAGTAATGAAAAGCTATGCACAAAAATCAACAAATGTTTTTTGTTTCAATAAACTTTTATTGGTATTTAACTCTTTAAACCATGGGAAAGGATAGAGTTACTAACAAAAATGTACTTCTAGGCTAAGAATACAAAACAAAAAAAAAACCTACCATATTTTTCAGACCATAAGATGCTCTTTTTCAACCCCAAAATTGGGGGTAAAAAGTACCTGCGTCTTATGGTCCGAATGTGCGACCACCCGCGGTCATTTGGCCACCAGTGATCGCAACTTGGCTCCCCACCAGCTCTTCCGGCAGATGGGAGATCTGCACACAGCCGATCTACCATCTGAACTGCATTGGCTATTTGTACTCACTGGCGGTTTCCTTACACACAAATGTTACAGGGGAGACCAGAGTGCAGATTCCACCGCGGGGGCCCCTTCCCTGTGTATGAGGAAGAGGAGATGCCCAAGTGTGCTCTCTAGTGACACCAGTTTTGTAGCTGAAATTAGGTAATTTTTTCCCTAATTCATTTGAACACATTAAATATTTTTTTCTGGTTCCCTGCCTTTAGAACTGGGTGTGTCTTATAGTCTGAAAAAATCGGTAGTCATTACTGAAGATTGCTCTATGTAAATGAGGCTAAGGGGGTGGAAGCTAAATTGAGGGCACATATATGACTAATAAATAGTCATTTTAAAACATTTAAAAGAAAATACCTGTTGATCTTTCTAGAAATGTTGTGTCCTTGTCTCTTCCTGAAAGCTGGGCAGCACTACACTTTTATATTTCTATTTTGTATAAGAATTCCATTAACAACCATGTAATTAACATGAACTAAGACTGACATGTTTGAAGTCCAGCAAGCCAAACAACATTGGCTACCTACAGAGGGAAGGATAGAGGGAAGTATAGCAAAAGGAGAGAAAGTGTGTTATTTGCTGGATTACCATGTGAAAGTGCAGGACAGGTACCAAAGAGCCTGACATTGAAAATGGTTGTTGGTTTAAATATGTTCCCCTGTGTTACTCCAAATGCACTAACAATGGTGGGAGTTTCTGTGAAGGGTAGGATGGGGACTCCAGAATAATGATGAGCAGCATAGGCAATATTTGTATTCACAAAATATCAAAAATGTATGGCTTAATATTCACAATAAATCTGTATCTGAATTCATGATCGCCAGTCATTATTATCTTCATTGCGCAAATCGGCACTTGTACATGCACATGTTGCGAATTTAACATGCGGTAGTTCCAGGTACTGATGAATAAAATCTTGAATATTCGTGATTACGAAGATATAGCACTATTTTTGAGATGTTCACGAATTCTGGAAATGCAGATAAAGTGCTAATAAATTTCAATAAAAACTTGTGATCACCACTACTCCAGAAGAGAGTAGAGATGCTTTTGACTAGAATATTTGGGAGTTAGTTGCAAAGCCCCTGAACATGGTATTATCTTGGAATTTGTTGGAGATGTAGAGAAGGGTTGTGGGAACGTTACAAAAAAGCAAAACGTAGTTTTTGCATAAATTAAATTAACCTCCCTAGCGGTTTGCCCGAACTCAGTACCGGGATCGGGCAAAACCGCCATGTCCCTGTGTGCCGGCGGCCCTTCCGGCCCCGTGTCTTCGCCGTCATCTGTGACGCCGAAGGAGGCGGGGGGGGCGCGGCGACATAGACCTCCATGTTAATGGAGGGGGCGCCGCTCTCCTCTCCACGCGCCGCTGGCTGGGCAGAGAGCCGGCAAGCACGGCGGAGTACAGTGTACTCCGCCACGATTGCTGGTAAAACGAGCTTTTCATGCCATAAAAAATGTCGCGAAAAGCTCAAACCACCCAGAGGGTTAAACATTAAATCAATAATTGACTCAAAAAACTACATGAGCTAGAGCAGTGATGGCGAACCTATGGCAGGCATGCCAGAGGTGGCACTTGGAGCCCTCTCTGTGGCCCTCTCAGTCAGTACAGAGGAAAGAACTGCAGCCTGTTGGCTCTCAATGCTGTCAGTTCTCTTCCCGTCTCTTCTGATTGCACACAGCGCTCTATACCCTCTCCTATTCTATCCTACAAGAAAGTAGAGTGTGTGTTTTGTGTGTGTATATGAGTTGTGTAATTCAGGATAAAATTGCCAGCCAGCACTTTGAGATAAATAATTGGGGTTTGGGTTTCAATTTGGGCACTCAGTCTCTACTGAGTTCCTACAAGGTTCCTACAACCCTTTTCTACATCTCCATCAAACTTGGTGACAACACCTTATTCTGGGTCTTTGCAAAAAAAAAAAATCTAAGCAATTGTGGTGATGATATCAGGTTCAGGGGCTTTGCTATTAACTCAGAAAATCAGATTTTTGATTCCCCCCCCCAAAAAACAAAAACTTGAGAATATTAAGTAGAGAAGCCTTGACTTTGAAAGACAAAAACAAATACAGGTCCTTACACCTACCTGCCAACTAAATCTGAAATCAGTTTTTAGTAGCACTTAAGCTAGCCACACATGGTTCAATTTAGCGTTCAATCGAGATTCGATTAGATTTTGTAGTTCGATCAAAAAAAACGAAAATCTATTTTAATTTAATCGATGTACACCACATGGGGAGTACAATTATTGTTAAATTTTGACTGAAAATTAATCGAAGTAATCCGAAATCGGCGATTGAATTCCTCTTACGATTTTAGTTTCGGAAGTTAATGGGAAGTAGCCACACAAATCAAGACAAAAAAACAACCAAAAAATCGAGCCAAAAAAATTTACCTAAAAAAAGCTGCAAGGAATGTAGTTCGATGATTGTACAATCAAGCAAAATTTTCCAACATGTCCGATCACTTTTTTTAAAGATTTGACAAAAATCGATCAATGATCGTTGATTGTACTATGTGGGCAGCACATCAATTTTTTTTACAATCGATCGCTTTTTTCATCGAAAAACCTCGATTGAACGCTGAAATCGAACCATGTGTGACTAGCTTTACTGTCATGTTTGCACTGTGTTAATAATATTTACACAAGAAAAACGTGGAGGTATTAAGTAAGTTACAGTATGAACTGTCAGCAGGAATCACACAAAACAAGACTTATATGTCATAGTCGTCACCTTCCGACAAAACAAACCCATATTCCCAGGGGACGCAGCTTTTAAGCAAACAGTTTAAAGTACAATCGGCAGTAAACGAGGCAGTTCTCAGGTTTTGGTTGGTGAATCTTTGAGGACAATGACGTTTGCCGGTTAGTATTCCGCTCAGGTCAGCTCCCACTGAAGACATGGTCATTTATATTCCAAAGACATGGGTTCCCTGGCGCTCCATAAAGTGATGGAGTTCACTCACACAATTCCAATCATTAATCCTTTTGTAATGGCCAATTTACATGTAAGAAGATCTAAAACACAGGAAGTGCCCAGGCTGTCTTAGAATTGTATTCTTTAATCCTACCCCATCCACTGCCCCCATGGAATAGAAGAGAGAGGGGGGAGCACCTCCAAATTTACTTTTGGCTGTTATGAGAACTTCCATGGGGGCTTTCAAACATCTCACAGGAAATATGTGAGACCCCAGAATGAATATTCATACTCTTCACGCTTATAAAAACAGCCTTTCAATACAAACAAACAAGTGTTTTCATACAGTGATCTCAGGGCTAGACAGACCTTTTAAATATGCCGTCTCAAAACAGATTTGGAAATGGTGTATGTTTGTTTAAGTTCATGCTGTATGTGAAGACCCAGGAGAGACACTACAGTATGAAGGTCTATCATTAACTGGTGAAGGGTGTTCATTATATAAAAAGAAGGAAACTGAGCATTGTACTCTATCTTCTTAATATACTTTGCAACAGACATTTTTGCTGTATTATATTACAGGATTCCAAAAAGGTTTTCTTACTTGAACCCTAAATGAGCATCTGCATTACTTGAAGAACCCAAGATAGTGTTAGAAGAGCCCTAAATATCAAATATCCAAAATCACCCCTCATAGACTCAAAGAAAAGAAACAGATACCTAACTTCCTAGACCTCACTAAAATCCTGAGGAACTTTTTCAATGTAAGAAATTAATATGCAAAAATGGCTATTAAATCTTCCTGGCTGAGTGTGGTTCAGAATAGATTTACATGATCAAAAGTGGTCACCCCAATCCACACTGTTTCCCTCATTCCAGATGAGACAGTGGCGTTATTCAGTGATGTCCTTTTGGCTTCTTCTTGGATGCATTCCCCCAGCAGTAATGATTAGAGAATTTTTCAATCTTGCTGATTGCAAAGCCCCTGAACATGGTATCATGCAGGAGATGTAGAGAAGGGTTGTGGGAACATTATTTTATTTTTTTGCCCTAGCATATACAGTTTTTACAGAAACTAAGTTGAAAGTGAAAGTCGGAATTTCGACTTTTGAAATGTTGACTTGACTTTGAACTTAATTTATGCAAAAACAATTTGCGTTACAGTCATACTTTTTTGCAGTATACCCTCAATCTTTCTGATACCATGCTCAGGGGCTTTGCAATGAACCCAAAATCTTCGTAATGGTCAAATGTTTGAACTAAAATCCAACAATCTCTAGCAATGATGACATTGGCCAATTTCCAGTAACAACTTTAGTCATTTTTACATTGTTACAATTTTCAGGAGCAGAAAGATCCGGCCAGTGGAAGAATTCTTTCACCAGAGACCGCATAGAGTCTCTCGTCAAAGAAAACCGTCTTAAACTGGAAGTGACATCACGTCCGGATATTGAAACCAGGAACTGTGTGTTCCAGGTAGCGGAAGTGACGTCAGTGATACTGACTTCAATTCAAATTCCCTGAGAACAAGCATTTGAATCTTCCAGTGAACAGACGGACATCGGACCTGGCTGAAGTTCGGCCATCACTAATTCTAGATTACTGCTGATAAACTGCACAACTTCAGATTTCTAGATTTATGTATGCATGACTATTGCTGAGACAAGCTCTTCCATCACTCCAGGGGAAAATGGCAAAATGTACCCACTTCCTCTGCTGTCCCTATCACGTCAGTTAAATAATCACACCTGATTATTATCTCTGCCCCTAGTATTATCTCTGCCCCTAGTTCCCATTATACAGTTACTTCAAAGACCTCATAGGCTGCGTTCGTTCCCATGTGCCTAATAGGACCAGATGTTAGATGATACAATAAAGATGTAGCACCAGATGGAGTAAGAGCAAACACCCATACTGGTTGCTTTTGCTTTGTGATAAGTTTGAAAGCTTCTGAATCAAAACTAAACCTTAGCAGAACCCTGTGTGCTTTATATTTATACAGATAGCTTACAATTAGAAAGTTTTCTACTTGATTTTGACCAACAGCTGTTTTGGTCCTACAGCATTATCTATGGTATGTACATTTTAGACAAATGTTTATACAATTCATTATAAAAAAAAACACAAATGACTAACTCACTATTTAAATTGGATGTTTCCCCTTAAGCGATCTTATCGCATAAGCTGCCATTGTTGACTTGATTCCATTTAATATTGTTTGCCGTTACATTTTGATCTTACTACTTCCTAAATGATTGAGTATGCTGTCCAGTTGACCAGCTAATCGATGCAATGGCTTATCTTGCTATTATCTGACTGAAACTACGTAAACCAAAACATTGGTTAAAGCGTACCATAGGAGGTGAAATGTAAAAAAGAATACTTACCCGGTAAATCATTACAAATGCATTGAGAATCCACCTTCCCTATGACATTCACTTCTGATGTCTCCTTTCCCATATCTCCATGCACCCGCAGCCAGCAGCATCTGAATCGGGTGACGCGGGAGCGGCCGATTTCCTGATTGCAGATAGGTGGATGGAGCAATACCGGAAGAGTCTCGCTCTTCCATTTTGAAGTCTGGAGGACCCAACACTTCAGGCATAGTGGTGCCATAGTGAGCAGCAAGGAAAGGTAAGTATTTTTTTTTCTTTTTAGGGGTCACTGAATAAAGATGCATGAAGGCCCAATGAAGGTGAGTAATGTAGAGATGTTTGTTTTTATGGGTTTTTTTTAAATCCACTTTTACATCCATGGCAAATTTCATAATCTCTAAATTAAAGGTGACATGAATACACATGAACAAGGTTTCTAATTCACATTTGTTGAAAGGACGATTTAGAACATTTAGAGCAAATAATGGGCTAAACTGAAAAGAATGGTGGACTTATGAGTGAAGGTTGAATAGAAAACAAATACTGTGACATCATGCTATCTGTCTAAAGCAGACGGCCCTCATTCTGAACCTGTGTTTAAATGGGGAGGGGGGCTCGATAATGTCCCTTAATAGAAATGGGGGGCCCTGCAAGAACAATTTGGAAACCATTGATCTAAAGAATGCAGAACATACCAAAAGGGGGCCCTTTGAGGATGGGGGGGGGGTAGGGATATGCCCAGAATTGAGCTCTACCAGCGTTTAACCACCAAGTGTAAAGTCCTTTACTCATGGCAATGGATGGGAGTCCATCTTGCACAAATAAAGCTTTAGTTAATTGCATTTATTTTTAACCTAGTATTAAGTATAAGCAGTTTCAAATTTGATAATCCAATGGAATCGTAGTGTGGCCCTAATAGAGCCGAACATGACATCATTGAGGGTGAGACATACCGATCATGGAAATATGGAGACCATGTGAATGAAAGTGAAACAATCAAACAATATCCTGTGTGTACACTGAGTTTAACATCAAGTATGTGAAGAAACAAATCAGTGCGGGTTACCTTTAAAAACCAAAATGGACTGTAAAGAAATTCTGTCTAGTTTGCCAAAGGGAACAAAGAAGAGACAAGGGTAAGTAAGGAGTTAATATCCCCAGCATTTATTACCGCCTGGCACTCACTGGCATGCTAAAAGCTCTTTTGTTGAAGCGAACTGAGCTCTTTGGTGACATGAATTTAAATTGTGTTTTCACAGAGCGCTCATTTTTCAAATATAACATCAAAAGAGGAAAAACAAAACATTTTCGTATGACATTTTCAAAAAGTTTTTTCACTGTTATCAATCAAAACAAACTTTTTAACTATCACAAAAAAATGTTTATAACTTTTTGTATTGTATTAAATGTTAACACTTAAACTAAAAAGTAACCATGTAGTGCTTAGTGACCTGAAATGTCTTACCCTTTCTTTTTCAATGTGTGGGAGCTGATCTGTATAGCCCAAAAGTTTAAAGGACCTTAGCACTTACCAAAGCAATGAGGAATCCCTCCATAAGAGGCTGTAATGGGCGTTCCTGCCCTATGACCTCCGTTGTTCAGCCTATTCAATGCTCTTCACCTATACAGAGTTTTTTTTAGATTTTTTTTGTTTATAAAGATAATCTGACACAAACCTAAACAAATGTATGATGTGTTCCATGGATTAATAGCTTTATCACATTCTTGGTCATCTACAGTTCATACCAAACGCATAGATGAGAACTTTAGGGCAAGAAATTCAAAATTTATTTAACACTGTATATATGTCAATTTATCTTAAGACGCATTATCCATATTATTGCGTTTCACCACTAACAGTCACTTCATAGCAAGGTATGTTACTTAGACACAGCTTATTTTCGCCAGAGTGAGGGACCCCTATACCTACAAGTGGCTATGCGTATGCTACCTACTAAACAGTTTGTTAACACATGGTGTAAACTACCTTTGTGGAAGAGGAACTGGAGCTGACCTATAGGAAGGTTAACTTTAGGATTAAACATCCATAACTGCCCCCATTCTCCCTAGGATCTCCAACCTGCCTCTTTACAGACCCAATCAAGTTCTAACCTCCATCAAAACAAAACTTCCTAATGAAGTGACAGTTTCTCTTGAGACGAATTGTACATTTGGCTATAATGTCTTAACCACTTGAGCGGTTCCCAAGTGGCACACTTTTAGAAAAATTTCTGCCCTCCGTTGTACCCCATACACATCCCCGGCATCATCATTACTGTAAAAAAGCGTGCCTCCATTACACGAAGGTCGATGGCGCTGCCACCCCTGCCTCTCCGTATTCCTGTCAATGGGCAGGTGAGTATGGCCCATGTTAGTTTACTTGGGCTAAACACCCAGGAGGTTTAGATCCATTGACATTTGTGACTTTAATATGAGTTCATAGAGCTAAATTCATTTTGAATTTTACTTTATTGTCTAAGAAGTTCTGTTTATGCCTCTTGTATGGTCAGTGAATGACCAATAATGTAGTAGAATGTAAATTTGGGATGTTTACATGTGAATCCTATATATAGAATAAATCTCTCCTTTTGTTTTGACTAATAGCTTTAGATTTAATTCATATACTGTATATACTCAAGCATAAGCCAAGCTTTTCAGCCCAAAAAATGGGCTGAAAAAACCTCTTGGCTTATACTCGAGTCAGGGTCAGAGTCAGGGTCCACTCACCTGTCTCGGGAGGCTGCCAGCCTCTGAATGCTCTGTTGTGTTCCAACATGGGCTGGTGAAATGTACACTGCCATCTGTTGGCCTGTTTGTTAATTGTTACTAGAGAAGTTGGAAAACTCCACTACTTATGATTTAAACATGAAAATAATTTTCCATTCCATGTATTGGTCCAAATAATAAAAATAATAAAGACTTTTCAAATGGAAACTTATTTTCATGTTTAAATAGAAGTGCCTTGAAAACCCATCCTGTAATAACAATAAACCTGTATTCTCCTAACTTTATTGAGGTTGTGGATTCACCTGTTTGATTCATTTCTAGGGCCAATGGTGCTTTCTCTATATTTTTCTCATTTAGAAAGCTTCACTATCTGACTTTGCATTTCCAACACTCAGTTTATAGCAATAAAGATATATATGTCTCAGACTCCTCACCAACCGGAGGCCGGCATCCCAAAATCACTAAGCAAAAAGGATGACTGGGGGTGGGATATGGGTATCACCATCCACAGTCCAAATTTCCTCTGTAGAACAGAGGCTAGGGGACTTTAAAGGCCTACGTGTAGGTGCAATTAACGAAAAAAGTGTAGATATAGGTAATAAATATAATAGCTTTAATATTCATAAACAAAATAAAATCAAATCCAGTCAAATGTTTGTTAAATGTTTTACATCCATGATAAGTTATACGAAAAAACTCGCTAAACGCTCAAATCATCAGATGGAATGTTATCATCAATTTCCCAGACATAGCAGACATCCGCCAGCCTGAGTTGGTTGACTAGACCCCAACGTACGTTTCGTTTGATATAAACAACTTCTTCAGGGGGTAAAAAGTCTGGAGGGCAGGGTTCAGTCTGCCTAAATAAGGTAAAAATGAAAGGATAATAAAGGATAATAAAATGATAATAAAAGATACGTATAAATGTATAAATTTAGCCTGGCGCATGTAAGTATAAAGGTAGTGTGTATTTAGTCACTTACGGAGCGTTCTAGCGATTTGAAGGATGTTACCCAATGTGGGTGACATAGGCAAGGCTCATGAGGTGAAGGTTGGAACGGGGAGCTCCCAAACCCAAGGACGGACCCCGGCTGTCACTGGCAACCATCTGTTATGAGGTATGTTAATGCAAAAGTCGTAAAGGTAAAGGTAATAAGTATGGAAAGAGAAGTATAGTGGTGTAGTTAGTTAAAGAGATGTAGACCCGTCCATAGTGATGAAGGGGGCGGTAGCGACTCAGTGTGTAAGTGAAGTGGTAGTGATAGTGAATGTGAAATGTGGGGTGTATATGAGGTTGCCGCACAGTGTCCAGGGGTATAAAATGGGTGCCGAAAAAGTAAGTGTACATCAAAAATCCAAGGGTGCTTAAAGGTGATGAGTGGAAGAGTGGGTGTAAATCATACAGTTGTAGGTGATAGGTAGTGTAAAGTGCTTGTGTAGGTATAATAAGGGGTCGAGAGGGGTTGAGAGTAACAAGGTCAATAAGGTAGAGAGTTCAGTCTATATGGCTCTCCTGAGGGGAGAACTCCGAAGTACCCTGGTTGGCTGCCTATTAGCCGAGGTATCAGTGCCTGCTTTGTAGGGGCTCCCTGTCATCATGTGGGCTGGCGCTCGCCCAATGATCGAATGCCCCAGCAGAATCCACGGCAAAGGCCAACGGAGCTCCAGTGACATCATCCAGTGTCACCCGCCCACGTGACGTGCAGATGTAGGGGGGCAGCCTGTAGGGGGCGGTCCCGGTGAAGGAGTGAGCCTCAAGCGGCCACCCCTCAACACTGGATCCCCCATAAGCCAGGCGCCCACCAGGTGGTCCGCCGACGAAGCCAGGCACCCCAAGTTAGTCACCACCTCCACAAGAGGGTGGAAGAATTGCAGCCGCTTGGCGTCCACAACCCCATGCCCAAATGAAACCTTTGCACAGGGTAGTCACATTAAATGTGCACTAGAGAGTAGAGGTGAATATCGTCCTCCTGGGTAGCTAGTGAAAAACTAGGGGGCTGACAGGTGCCTGCATTCTGACTGGGGGCATGATTAAACACACACATATATCGATGATTTGATCACAGGGTGCATATATATCATTGGAGATGGATGCATTCAATAATAAAGCAGAAAATATAATAGACATAGATAAATAGATAAATAGGTATATTGTTACAGTGGTATAATAGTTGTTGTCAAATACACATACTGGTGATAAAAAATGATCATCGTACCTCTCAAATGTATAGGTAGTCAACAAAAGTGCTAATGTGCGTGGATATCGGGTAATACTTAGGTATCAAAAGCATAAGATGACTGAGTAAAAATGTATCTAGTAAGGAGAAAAGGTTAAAAGGTATATTTCCGTCTCAGTGTGAACTTTATAAGTACAGTCATTGTAGATTTCATACTTAAAAAAGATATTATCCCAGATGGGATCCAGCGTATATGGGAATATTTTGTTGCTAGAGGTAATAAACAAGTATAGGTACAGAGAGCAAGGTATCAAGTTGGATCAATCCACCAGTAAGGGAGAAAGAGACAGATTCAAACCATCAAGGAGTATTTTTTACCCTGGAAACATAGCAATAAAGATATATATGTCTCAGTTTATACTCAAGTCAATAAGCTTTCCTAGCTTTTGTAGATAAAATTAGGTACCCTGGCTTATACTTGGGCCAGCTTATACTCAAGTATATATGGTAAGTGCCTGGCAAGTTTTGGGTGAAGCATGCATCTGCTAGCAAATGCACTGGGTGACTCCAGGATGACCCCGGTCAACACTACACTAATACTATAACTGTTGGCAATTTTGGAAAATGAAGAAATTCCGAGAACATATGTCATAGGTAGAACATTTCTTTACATTCTGTTCTGAGCCTTTCAGACTCAGCAACACAATGTGAAGAGATCTCAGGAGACTTTCTCCCTCTGTAACATCTTTTGACATTATGGAGAATTGGTTAGCGCATCATGTTCCCTCTTTGTTAGACTTGTAGGCTCCCCTGTTGTTTTATCTGTCGCTCACTATTTGATATCAACTGAAGCAGAGTAATTAGCAAAGCCCCAGCCATTCACTCATCTTGCCTCTCATGGCATTCACTATTCAATAGAGTTTTATGTCATCCGGAACTGGCATAAAATGGCTATTAGTTGTGTATGTATGAAGGGTTCATTATAGGAAGTCTTCCATACCGACTTCCTCCATGGTGACATGTCTGTATTTAGAGGAATCTATTTGCACTTGAAGAGATGACTAGCTAATTCATTGAGGAATGTTTCTGTCTCCAGATCTAAATCCTACCAGCCGCTAGCAGAGTGCTCGATTCTACATCTGGTCTGCTCGTATAGGAGGGCTCCAGGCACAGCACAAGTGAAATCCCTAAAAAATTCTTAAGGTTGTTTTTTATCCTTTTTTTTATATTGTCATTCTGTTTTGCCCAAAAACGTCTTCCTTTTCACCAATCAATGTATCTATCACTACAAAACGTTTTGTAATAATAATTTAATACTCTATTTGGCAGCAGTATAACTGTACAATCTGAAGTTTAGTCTGCTTAAATTTTTCTTCCCTACCTTTTCAAACATACTAATTATATTGTTAATAACATTTCTGTTTTCATTAAATATCCTATTTTGGATCCTATTCTGAATGTGCCCTGAGTAACTGTCACATGTGATGCTGTAGTGACACAGGCCTCAAACTTCCAGCAACATGTGGCAGCAACACAATTAACTAACAGCAAGGCAAAGAACAGTACGTTTACTAACAGTCCCAAAGTCAAGTTCCACACTGAAGGGTGTGGCTGTATGCAGGGACAGTACCTTAGGTCAGCACAGACCACAGCGGCAGGACCGACCAACAGGTGCAAATGTTGGGTTGTCCAGGAGGCACGTTCCGCACTGGCAGCGGCCTGCAGGCCGCAGATGGGTACACGTGGACCAGCAGCTTGCAGGGGGGGGGGGTTGTACCACCCCACTCTGAAGATGGCGCTCCTGGTCGGTAGAAGGGGCATCGAGGTCCAGTGCACCGGCCCCTGTACTAGTGGGACCAGTGGAGGAGAGGGACACAGGGCAAACCGGTCTTTCTTCCTCGATCCTCTGAGTGAGCCCCGCTTCTTGCTGGAGGCTCCCTCTTAACTCCCCTGAAGGCCCCAGAGCATGCTCTGGGGCATGGTGTTAAAGGGACCTACACCCTGCGCACACCTCGGCACTCCACTACAATGCATTACTCAAAATTGAAAATTTAGAGGGGATTGACCAGGGGTCCTCAAACTTTCTAGACAAGGGGCCAGATCATGGTACCCAAGATTGTTGGGGGCCGGACTATATTTACTGGCTTGTGTCCAGTGCGCTTTTTGAAATCGTGTTAAAAAAGGTTGCATCTGCAGTGCATTCCCCATTAAATCACACACACACACCTCTCTCTCTCTCAGTTAAGCATCGCCGGTGAGAGTGGCAGCAAAGGCAGACAGGCTCAGTGCCTGTCAATCAGCTTCCCCAATTGTTGACACGCCCTTCCCCAATCGAGTTTCAGAGCCAGCAGCTTCTGCCTGCTCTCTGCCGCGGGTACCCACCATGCCCCCCCCCCCGTGGGCGCCCAGCATCGCAATGTGCTGCTAAGCACCCATAGTGGGCATGGTGGGTACCGACGGGCCGGTTAGAACTCTGTAGAGGGCCGGATGCGGCCAGCGGGCCGTAGTTTGAGGACCCCTGGGTTTGACAGTAGGGTTGGAAGGAAAAGGGATACCTCAGGGGTCCGCAAACCACAGCTCCTTGTTGTAACTCCCTGGCTGCCAGCAATCCTCCTCCCTCCCTTCCTGTAAGTAAGAGAAAGTGTGCCAGCAGCCAAGATCCTGGTTGCAGAAGCAGCGGTGGCACCTTGCTCTCCTGGAGAGAAGGGGATGAACTGGAGAGGAGGGTCACAGGGTCACCTTATTGTATGCTGTCTTTTGGCTCTTTCACACTACATGCCAGTGGTGGGCAACTGAGTTGATAGGGAGGGCCACAAGTGCGGCCCTCAGCATCACTAAAGGGCCGCACATAACATTTTCTATCGATACTGACGAACATGAAAACATGACAGCAGGCATAGCTAGAAGACATTATTTTTTATTTTTAGACAACAAAACTAGATTTAAATGATACCTCAAGAATTAGGGAACACTGTAGGATGGTAATGCACATTTTGTGTCATATATATCATCGCAGGTTAATGTGCCTCATAGATATCATCAAAGCCTTTGAATCTTTGATTCAAAGATTATGTGCCCCTATTCTGAGGTTATGTGCCACAATATATATTACACAATCATCCCCTATTCGTTGGTGGAATAGTGTGAGCATAGGCACTCACCTAACTGTCGACTAAGAAGATCCCGGGTGAAGATGCGTCAGAGGGGAATTAGCGGACAGGTGAGTTTCAATGCCTTATGAATTACTAGTAAGGTTTTGTGCAGCATTGTGTACAGGCAATGCACACGTTAGTGCTAAGGCATGTGTTGCACAGTACAAACTGCATATAATAGCGGACATGCTACATAAGCGCTTGACATACAAGTGTACAGGAAATGCTTGTATTGCTTGTATAAAATGCTTGAAGCAGTGTGTTAATCTGTAGTGAAGTACATGCAAGTTTGAATGTGTTATGTTTTGGGTCTCCAGTTTTTCTGTAGTGAAAGGGCAAATGGCCTGTGGTAGAAGGGAAGGATTGTCAAGGGCTAAATTCACCTTTTGCCGGCAGGCAGAACACACCGTTCAGGAGCGTGTGGGTGGGTCTTGAGCAACACAATCAGCGACATTCCACTAGTCCCCGGCCAAGCCTGTGGAGATGGAGCCAGTGCTTTCTCCTGGGAAAGTGGGGTGGCACCCTCGCACTTCCTCCATGGCCCAAGCAGAAGGTAGGAGACTCCATCTTTTGGTGATCCAAGTAACCATAAAGGGCCCTCTCTGGCCCCATCTGTCGGATTGTGCCAGAGGCCTGGGATCAGGATTGTCTAAACGTACGGGACTGCCCTTTCTATGGTGCAGTGCTGTGCGATCCTTAGGTGGGTCTGTGACTTGAATATGCATTTAGTTTAATTTGGACTGTGTTTTCTGTTTAATAATTTGCAATTAAAGTTAGAGTTTGCAATAGAATGGTTCTCCGTGTGGTTCCTGGGTTCACTACACGACACCTGCTATCAGGAAACTGTGAGGACCCTGGCTGGACCTGGCTCCCTGCAAGCGTGGGCTAAATGGAGCACACCTGCCTTGTTAGCCTTAGGGCTATATAGGTGTGCTTCATTCAGAGACGCTTGCTGAGCATTTTTCCCCATTCTTCTACTGAACCCTGGACACTCCTGAACTCTGGATTATTTGCACCTGTTTGTTCCTGTCTTGTGAGTTATCATTAAACCCGTTTTGTTACCCCATACCTCTGTCTGGATGTCAGTGTGTGTTGCCTGTCTGGTCACCCCCTCTGTCCTGGATCCTGACAGAAACCTAGTGAAACCAATGCACTCCCTATGTCTTATGTTTCAACAGATGGAAAGAGTGACAAAGTAATTCCAGTCACTGACAGCATTAGAGGCAATTCTTCAATCTACATTTTAAGCTTTTCCTAAATAGAGAAATGCAGAACATAAAATGGTCACGCACTATATGGATTTAGATAAACAGTGAAAATAAATAAAGTATATTTTCCAGGACATGGTAGAAAAGAAAATACAACACGTGATTGGTTAATGCATATGTACTTTCCTTCCATACCCTGAGCAAGTGAAGCCCATTGAAATTCTCCGACTGAATATTTTGTTCTTTCCGGAGAACAGTATATCGCTTTGTGCAGTTAGCCAGAATCTTGTATAAATACAGCCTAAAGAAAACACATCCGTGACCTGTAGTTGTATTTGAACAGCTGTCTATCTGCAGGAGGATTGGACCTCGAAAATTCCCAAACCCTGCAGGCTGGAGAGTAAAGGCCATCTTTGTGCAAACGGTGCATTCCCAATGCTAAACGTATCTTTCTGCATGTAATATACAAATCATTATGGGTCCGCCCACCAAAATTGGTACAGGACAGAAAAGCCACCAGCTTCTTATACTTTTTTTGGTGGAGATGCCTATCCAACTGGGTCCTTCATTGTTGCAGGCCATTTAAGGCTGTTTTTTCTATTATTTATGATTAATGTGATGATATAAATGTATTCATCAGTAGTGTTGAGCGGCATATGGTATATTCGAGTTTGCCTAATTTCGCGAATATATTAAGGAACATTTGAAATACGTAAAATTAGATTTGACTGTATTCTATTGCCTTACATTGTGCGTAGCAGTAGCCCAATTATTCACATAGATTCGTGAACCAGGTTTAGGCTGGGTCTACACTATGCTACCCCTTAAATCGCACGGGGGCGTTATGGACACATCGGGGTGTGCTTGTCCATAGTGTCTGCCCATGGTTTAACCGCTGTTTTCAGGGGGTATAGGGCGCGGTATTCACCATGTTGGCAATACCACATCCTATACTTACTATTGGCAAACAGCGCCTGAAAATGTATTGGGTTCTGTTTGCGCACACCACAAACCGCGCCCATTGTTTACCACAATGTGTGGTACGTGTTTACTGTGGGCAGTGGGACGCCCCCGGATCCAGAATTCTAATGACATCAGACCCCACTCCCTTTTTCTGTGAAGTCTAACCATTGATCCACCTCTGGCATGACACTGCCCAGGTGGTTGCACCCTTTTGACACTTTTTTTATTGGTATTGTGGTAACAATTATATCCTGAAGGTTTGAGAATTTCGAGAAGTCAATTAGAGTATTTATTTATTTATTTATGGTAAACAAGACTTTAGAAGACTTTAGTTGGTAGGTTTACACTTACTTTAGATAAACATGCATTACTCCTTAGTTACATAAAACATTTGTTAATATGAGTATTACAATATGAATTTATCAAACCAGTAAGATCATCTCTGAGATTCCTCTTGAACTGGGCACTAGAAAAAAAAAACAGTTGTGTAAATCAATCCATCTCCAATTATTCAGCCTTTTTCAGATGTCACAAGGTGGATAGAGGAGGGTCTGCCCTCGTGGGACATCCAGCATTCATAGAAAGACATGGATATGAAGCTCTGAAGGTCATGTTGGGGACAACAATGACACCGGTCCTACCACTCTGGTTGTTATGGCAATTCACAAGGATTAAGCAGCCACTCGGCAATAGCCTGGCCCGCCCCGGCCACCTTTTTTCTCATTGTTCCTCAGAAATATCTATCGCATATCCCATTCAGACCAGAATCTGTTGTGCTCAGTTCCATTCTTTCATTTTAATCTGGGGAGACGGAAACATTTTGTTAAACCCCAGCAGTGCAACTAACTCCAATGTCAAGTCAAGGTCCAAAGACAGGACATGTTCTACCTTGGTAGACCTAATGAAACCTAATAAAACCAAAGAATGAAGAATTCTTCATAGATTTCAGCCTCTGAAGCCATGCTAAAATTTAGAATATGTGATTTGATTTAAGCAGCGAACACACCTATAGATATGGGCCAGATCGATGTCCACTTTAACCTCCCTGGCGGTTCACTGAGGTGCAGATTTCTGTACCAAAAGTGATACAGTGTTTTGCCTTTCCGCCTTTTCCGCTTTCTCACCGTTGAAGCCAATGGGGGCGGAAAGGCTCTGTGTGCCTGCAGCTTTGTAGAAATGCTGCAGGCACACAGAGAGCCAGCGGTTGCGCCTGTTTCCGGCACGGGCGCAGTTTGATTCACGATCAGACTGCGCCAGTACTTGCTTCGGGCGTAATGCTAGGGAGGTTAAACCAGCCATAGACGCTATGCTTGGCTGGCGTTTATCGAACAATCGGCCGCAGCATGATGACATCATCATGCCATGATCAATCGTTCGAAATACACCATTTACGATTTGACAACCAATACTTTGGATGGGGACCCTTGTCCCCATTCAAAGTACTGGCGATCGACCAGAGAAAAACGTTTGTTCTCTGGCTGATCAAAGTTTTGTGCGAGTACGAACGGTTGCTCCAGGTGGGCGGCGTTCATTTTGCGATTGATCACCAAGCGATCACCCCGAATGCGCATAGTGATCATTCGCAAAATCGGCCAGAGATAGAAGCGCAATGGCGGCTTTAGAGGTACATAAAGTTTACACTTGTTTTCTTTTCTTTTGATTTGGATTGGATAAAACATTTATAAAATATTTATCCAATCCAATAAAAATGAAAACAAATGTGAAAAAATGAAAAAAAATAAAAATAATTTCTGTACCTTTAAATCTCCCGGCCGATGACGTCATCGGCACACGAGCGCAGATCACGGAAGAAGCCGAAGACCTCGGCTGTTTCCGGATCTGCTCGGGTGCAGAGAGCAGAGATGATCCCACTAGCAGAAACGCTCAGCGCGAGCGTTTCTGCTAGCGGGATCCACTTTTGAACTGGATTAGAGAAAGACATTTCTCTAATCCAGTTCAAAAGTAAAAAAAAAAAGATTTAAAAAAAGAAAAAAAATATTTTTTTTTCTTTAAGACCGGGTCCCGCCTCCGTGACGTCACACGTCACTCCGGGACCTGGAAGAAGCCGGCGACGGAGGGAGAAGATGGCGGCGGCGGAGCAGGTGAGCTCCCACGATGTGCCCGAACCCAGTTCGGGCGTATCGATTATTGCAGCGCCCCTTTGCCCGGGAGGTTAAGCGCCCTCACGGCCATCTATCTGGCCCGTATCTAATGCGGGCCATCCCTGTTTTTGAGCTGGACCAATCATCAATATCGGACATGTCCATAAAGCATGGTCCATGGCCATTGCTTTGCATGGAGACCGCTGGGTCTCCATGCAAGGCATCATCGGGGCTGGAGACACAGCAGTGCAGTGTCTCCAGCTCTTCCAATATCGGGCAGCAGCGCCACTACATCATTGTGCTACTGCAGGGAACCTCGAACGGCTCCTATGTCAAGCCATGTATTCCCTGCTTTAGTGTCAGTTGTTTACACGCAGATTCCTTCACATGGAGTAAGAGGGAATTTGGATTTTACATCCTGAGACTTTCCTGCTTGCATTTACAATAAACTTTTAATTGTATGCCAGGGAAAACCCTCATAGATCTCTGAAATACATGCACACTTTATAATTTTTCTTAAATGTAAAAAAAAAAGTTGTTACAATGACAAAGTTCCATAGTGCTTCTTATTTGTAGTTTGAGCTGGCAAAAGAACACCTTTTCTATACTGAAATCCCCTAAAGCTCCAGTAACATGGTCATTTCTCTTGATGTTTTTTTTTATTTTTCTCTTGATGTTTTTAAGTGTTTAATGCAGATGTTCATAAAATCATCATCACCTATTAACCTCCCTAGCGCTGTGCTGAGGTCCAGATTTCTGTACCAAAAGCGCACCATAGACTTTAATGAATTTTTTTATGTTGTAGGCCTGCAACTTTCTAAAATAAGTCCGTACAAGGGTCTAATAGACATTCTGAATATAATAATGTTTGAAACACACAATGATGTAAAAAAACAATTACATTTAAAAAAATGATATATATAATAAAAGGTATCATTTGAATGATAAAATATTTTGTATGAAAAACTTCAAAACAGTATGTATCATATTTATGTTTTTTTTTATATTCATAATAAAAATTTTATTCAATTGGAAATGTGTTATGTGTTTTTTTTACTATGAACTGTATTGGATACAGTTATCACTGTATTCAATACAATGCCTTTTGGCACCCTCTCTCCCCTTGGTGTAATGAACACACCAGGGGAGAAGGGGTTAACTTCAAAGAGCACATCTGGAAATCACACTGGGAAAAGTCTTCTCCATAGAAGATTTACATTTGAATCTCCTGCCGTCCCTCCTCCCCATGTGACGTCATCACGTCATTCAGGGGGGAGAGAGGGGTCCGTTCTCCTCCTCCAGCTTCTCCTTCAGATCGGAGCCCCATAGCAGCACAGAATAGTAAATCTGGGCTGTCGGGGCTCTGATCTCCTGACCTGATGGCTCCATCTCGTCCATTGCAGGACTGACAAGTCAGTGCTGGACAAGATGGAGCCGTCAGGAACGGCAGGGGTTTTAAAGTTGTTAAAAAATTGTTCTTCCATAGTTTTTAGAGCAGTGTGGTTTCGAGACCTCAATGAGAATGTTCTACACATCCATATGAACACAGCCATAGTATTTTTTCAGGAGTCAATTTGCAACCACCTTAAAAAGTGAAAATAAAACAACATTCTACTGCTTCTGGAAACAAGAAAGTGCTTGGAGAGAGGTAAGCGATATGGTTATGATGGACCGCGTGAACTCAGCCTTATAAGCTTCAGCTTTGCCTAAAAGTCTATAAAACCTCCACCTAAATCCCTTCACTTTTGTTTCTTCAAATTGTATTACCAGCAAACATAGAGAGTTTGGAGTTCAAGTGATACCGTTTATTGGCTAACTGAAGTCATTAGAGAAGCAAGCTTTCGGGATAGCGCAGATCCCTTCTTCAGGCTAATCCAATTCTGGTTTTAGAAGCTCACACTTAAGCAGGCCATACACTCTGAGATAAAAATTAGGATCCATTAAAACCGACCAATGAAAGCATTTTATCGTCCTGAAATCCGCACATGTCCACATGGTACAACCGATATATTACGATCGTAATTGCCGCTTTTTTACGATTGTAATTTATTGGACATGTTCAAAAAATTTTATTGGTCTGGCAACATCGAGAAACTAAAACAAATGTTTTCTCTAGACACACTAGACTGATTGAGGTGAGAGTGAAGGATTAGTAAGTGGAGATAGTGATCAGAGTTAGGAAGACTCATTGGTGGTAATAAGGATAAGAGGTAGAGGCATAATATTCACCTCCCTTAACAATTAAAATGTCACTTGACTAAAGATGCCATGAAATGCTATTATTACAGCTGTTTTAAAAGAAACCTAGATGCCAATGTGCATAGTAAATTATCAAAGTTGAAAGATAAGGAGTCCAGACATACTAGTTGTAAAGTGAAAACATAAGTTTCTTACAATATTTATGTCCTTGTAACTTTGTGTATAAATGTGAGCTTCTAAAACCAGAATTGTATTCGCCTGAAGAAGGGATCTGCGCTATCCCGAAAGCTTGCTTCTCTAATGACTTCAGTTATCCAATAAACGGTATCACTCCAAACTCTCTATATTTATCGATGGCTAACAACACTCTACTATTACCAGCAAAGGCAATTCTCCACATGGTCCACATCCTACATGTAATGAAAAGGCTGTTCAGGCATGTAGTTCTGGGGACATATGTCAATGCCAGATGTTTATCTGAACAAAAACACAGTAGTAAAAGCATATTTATACTCAAAAACTAATAACACAAGGCAACACAAAATTTCATATGGGTCATATAGCAATTTTCATGCTGATTTGTTATTTTATCAGCAATTATTCATTTTGCTTTATGATAAGCCTTGCTGTGTGAGTTTGAGCTCAGCGTTGACAGTATAACTGGTTGTCTTGGCAACGGCCGGTATTTCCCTATGGGGTTTTTTGTACGGTTAGGCCTGGCTAGAGGGTATTGAGCAGTTAGAGCTGGCTAGAGTGTATTACGCGGTTAGATGCCTATAAAGTATTGCGCAATGTCAGCCCGGTTTCTGCCTTTGGTCGATCCAAACAAAATGCATCTCCTCTCCTCTCCATGTCAAGTTAAGCTGGCCATACACCTTTAGATCTCTCTGTCAGATATCTTTTAGATCTACCAACAACTATGTAGTGCCGGGTCCTCTGTGATTGAACACAGGTAGACGTGATTGTTTAGAAAGTCCCTCATATTACATGGTTTTGGTAAAACAAAAGGAGATCTAAAGGAAATCTGACAGAGAATTCTAAAGGTGTATGGGGGCCCTTAGGCTTTATGAAGAATCTTGTCAAGGCCTTGGGTAAAGTGAACTCAAGAGGTTTTCAGTACCTTGTAACCTTGTAATTTCCCAGCATCAGGAAACAAACAGAAGGAATTTTCATAGGCCCATAGATTAATGCCTGCCATACACCCACAGATGGGTGCCCACAGACATGTTCCGATGAGCTCTGGAATGAAGCCTGATGACGTCATCACGCTGCATTCCTGGGCTGACAGAATCAGCCAGGCTCCTTTTGTGTGCCGGCCATTACCTTCAATGAAGACGCCGGTCTTCATTGAAGTTAATGGCATTGGCCAGCATCGGCCGGAGAACATCGGACATGTCCGTTCCCTGGCCAGCTGAGCTGTGGGGCGACAGGGATCTGTCACCCAATGTAAGCCCGATTGGGCAGGGTCCTCTACCCCTATTGTGTCATAACCTGTACCTTTGTGTTATCTTGTGCTGCATTCCAACTCTAATTTATTGTACAGCGCTGCGTAATATGTTGGCGCTATACAAATAAATGATGATGATAATAATAATAATAATAACAAGAAGCTGTTGCCGTTGTTCTAGCACAGTTATAGGATGTATTTCAAAGAGTAGGCCTGTTTTGAATTTTGTTCTGAGATACTGAGAAATTTACTTAGCTACCTCGCATATATGATTAAGAGTTAAAGTGCTCATAACTTTTTGAAAAAATGAATGTCCTGTTATTATTTTTAAACATGAAGGTTTGATGATTCTTTAACCACCTTCATGAACATTAAGTGTTACCTATGTTGAATGAGTTCTGCTACTAATAAGTGGTGTGTGTGCGCCACCTGCTGGCCAGTTTTTGCATTACTACCATTGATCTGGATGACAGGACAATTATTTTGTTTTTTTAGTTAATTTTCCTCATAATTGTTGAACATGTATTGAATTAACATGCAAACATTTGTTTTTTTTTCCACCGGAGCATTTAATATGTTATACAATTTACAAATTTGTCTGTCTTGTCTAGATGTCACTAGAGTATCACTTCTGAGCATGTGTTTACACTGTATAAGCACTAGATAGAGCTGCTGTAACAACTTCACATCAGTATTGGCTCAGTTCACATAAACAGAATATCACACTTATTTAAAAAATATATATTTTTTTTACTGATTTCAATGAAATTACATGTGCATGGCTAATAATATAAATTCCTAACCCAGTGTATGTTTTCTAAATTTAGCCTACAGTTCACTATACAGAAACATACATACGCATGTCTGAAAGGACAGCTTTGTAACCAGATCTCTGTCTTTTACAGTTGTCCTTTTATTTGTTTGGCTTTCCAAACCTAATGTAATCACAAATACATTTTTAAAGATCAGGTATAGGAGAGGCCTTGCTATGTACTGTATATCTCCTGTACTCTAATATTCTTGTTATGGGCACATAAACAGGGGTGCACATAAGGGGTACTCTGGTACTCAAAAGGGGTCAAAAACTAGCCATGCGTACCTGCATTATTGTTACACAGCTCATACGTGTACTAACAACTTGGAGGCGCTCCGTGTCTGGGCGGCCGCAGCTAAATGTTACATGTATACAATTTATGTCACTTGGATAACTGCAGGGAAACATGAATAACTATGAAAGGTTGCAGTTAGGATTGGATTGCAGCTAATCCCAAAAAAAAGATTGGACTTCTAAAGCTAGCCATACACGTGTCGGATTCCATGTCCAATCGATTCATCATCCGATCGATTCCGGCGATTCTGCCGGGAATCGCAGGTGTGATCAATCGGCCAATTAAGAGTATCCATCGCAGCATACCACCTTGTCCGAGCGGATTCCGGCACGATTCCGTGTCCGATTCCACCTCTGATTCCACCTCACAAATGGCAACTCCCCCTGATCTGTGCAGAATCGGATCAAAAAGACCAACATGTTGGTTCTCTGACGGAATCCGATTCTGGGCCCCCGAACGTTCGGACGTGATCGATCGGACAAGGTGGGCTGCACACGATTCCGGCATGATCGATTCACGTGCACGCGCCCGGAATCGATCGGCCCGGAATCCGGCCGGAATCCGACCCGTGTATGGGGGCCTTAAGGGTGTTGGAGATCTGGGAGATGAAAGTCAGAGTAGACATATGTAAGGGTAAAATCTGACAAGAGAAAAGCACTGTGTGCCAATTGGAATATGACTATGAAAGGTTGACACATGACCTGCAGGTAGTCTCAGGGGTTAGTGACTAGCGATGAGCAGCATAGGAAATATTCAAATTCACGATATTTCACAAATAATTCTAGTAATATTCAATTCACAATCTTGCACGATCTAGATTCGCAATTATAATGGCTTTGTAATTACCTTTAAAATGAATGGTCACATGTGAATATGTATTCGCAATCCATGCCCATATGCCATCGAAATTCGAATATTCAAGCTCAACACTATTAGTTACTAAGCCAGAAAATGTTACGGTTGTACTACTGAGATATGAGATCTGGGGGTTCAAACGGTGTTGTACTGTGAGAGTTGCATGTGACCCAAAGCCAGCTGGTGACCTGTGGATGGAGACAGCTAATCGGAGGATCAATCAGGAACAGGGAGGTCCATCTGCAGCAGAACCATGCAGGAGGCTGATGCAGAGGACAATAAGGAAGACTACGCTACATATGGGATGAGTACCGAACACCATCTACTGGTACTCATCTGAGGATCTCACTAAAAAAATGATGTGCACCCCTGCACATTTTCATTATATCTCATGGAAAACATTGTCTTGGCTTACAACCAACCATTGGGAGCCAATTAATTTTTTTATTTAAGGGTCCGCAGTATTTGTATCTGATGGTGTTTGTTGATGTGTGTATGGCTACCTTAAGAAGAAGGTCCCCATTCATCTAGGTCCCAGATGCCCATCCTGCGGCCCAAACGGTTAATGCATAGGGCATAGGAACTCACCTGTCCGCTGATCCCATGCTGACATGTCCTCGGGATATTCTTATAGCGGAAAGAGGGGCAAGGGACTCGCTTAGGCTTCGTCGACACTGGTCCCCATTCAAAGTAATGAGATCAACCTAAAAATTACGGACATGTCCGTAATCTGGCCGATCAATTTCTGGGCCAATTTAAGGCGGGCTCATGAGATTTGGAGACGGTTCCTTCCCATTTTTGTGATGTTCCAACAACCCTTCTCTTCATCTAAAGCAATTTTGGCATTGGTACCATGTGGCATTGCAATTAACAAATACAATCAGCTAGTCTCATGTTTAAAGAGGGTGGTGAGTAGCGAAACAACAGTAATTGAATTGATGACATAATCCTTTAATTAGCAGTTACTGTAACAGAGGCCTGTCCTTGTGAAGTTCACATTTCAGTAAACACGCCAGATACTGCTTCCCATACAACCTCACTCCGGCAAAGAGCTCACTCTTTTCTGGTTCAAACTGGGAATGGTTATTTTGATAAATACAGGACTTATGTGACCAAGGGCGAAAAGCAGCCTGTGGAGTGACATAGCATTCCAAAGTATGACTTTTAGCTGCACGCATAAAAGTGTTACACGGCAATAGGAAATTTCCATAACACGCTGATAACACATGATCATCCTGTTTACCGACTCGGCTGTGAGGAGTACTTTGTTTGCACTGTACATTCTTCGGAGTCGATAACAAAGTTTCACTCTGCATTATACTTCATGGTGGAGAATAACAAGAGCAGACTGAGGACTCAGGACAGGGAATTTCCAGGGGGAACGTAATAATGCCATTTAAGAAAATATATATTTTAGCCACTTTAGCCTTTTTGTTCCAATTAATGATTGTTCTGGTAGTGCTTTCCTTTAGAAAAATGGAATCAGTCAAATACAATACATATAATTCAACAATCATCTTTCAGAAGAGGGTCTATTTACTGGTGTTACATGGTGGGGTTTTAGATAAGTGTTATCCAACCATAAATCTTCTTGCACACTCTACAGAGACAAAACAATCATTATTAATGGTATCATACCCCAACCTTCAGTAGTATCATTCCCCAACCTTCAATGGTATAATACCCCAACCATCAATGGTATCATACCCCAACCTTCAGTAGTATCATACCCCAACCTTCAATTGTATAATACCCCAACCTTCAATGGTATAATACCCCAACCTCCATAGTATATTCCCCAAC
>CM070032.1:15867190-15879166 GCA_036250615.1 Ptychadena robeensis
TGGTTTTGGTAAAACAAAAGGAGATCTAAAGGAAATCTGACAGAGAGATCTAAAGGTGTTTGGAGACCCTCACACACTCTGTGTCAGACCTATAGTTCTCATGATCAAAGCTCTGACATAAGAAGGGGTGTTAGACCTTTGCGGAGAATTTCTTGCATATAGAAAGCCAGGAGCCTTCTCCGCATCATGCTGGCAGAGGATAGAATTCTCTACGCAGGATGTGGCTAATTTTTGATATAACGTGTTGGAAAATTTTGCACATCTTTGGTTTTGATACATCTGGAATGTATCTAAAGAGAAAGTTCGGCATTTGTGAACCTGAGCCAAGATCTTTCACAATAAAGTATTAACATATTGTGAACATGCAGCCGTTGCTCATCCCTGGCTGGCTATATAGGCATTTTGGATAGAGGTGGTCGAAAAAAAATTCGACCATTTTGACGGTTTCGACTTAATTGCAAAGCCCCTGAGCATGGTATCATCACCAAACTTGCTGGAGATATAGGGAAGGGTTGGGGGTACACCACAAAAAAAGAAAGTATGTCTCTTACACAAATAGTTTTTCACAAATTAAGTTCAAAGTCAAGTCAAAATTTCGAAAATCTGAATTTCGACTTGAACTTTGAACTTAATTTATGCAAAAATGACATGTGTTAGGGCAAAACTTTTTTTTCTAATGTTCCTCTAACCCTTCTCTACATCTCCAGCAATTTTGGTAATAATACTATTTTGAGAGGCTATGCAAAAAGCTCACAAAGTCAGCTAGTCGAAAAATTTGACCATCTCTAATTGTGAAGAAAATACAATTCAAGCTTAAAGTAAGTTTACCTGCTTTATTTTTTCTACAGGAAACTCTGTGGTTGACCAATCATAACAGACCTACCGTATATACTCGAGTATAAGCCGACCCCAATATAAGCCGAGGTACTCAATTTAAAAATTAAAATTTAAGAATAAAAAAGAAATGCAGCAACTAAGACACAGAAACACACAGCAAATGTACTTTTGTTTTGAGGTATAATTATTTAATTCAATAGTCTTGTAAGTTAATTACAAAGCCCCTGAACATGGTATCATCACTAGAAGTGCTGGAAATGTAGAGAAGCGATGTGGGGACATTGTAAGGAAAAAAGTTTTGTTCTAGCATATCAAGTTTTTGCACAAAATGTTCAAATTTGACTTGACTTTGAACCTAATTTATGCAAAAACTACATGTGCTAGAGCAATAATTTTTTTTCAAATGTTTCCCCAACCCTTTACATCTCCAACGAAATTGGTGATGATAGCATGTTTGGAGGCTTTTCAATTCATTCATAAAGTCCACCTACAAAATGCCGCGATTTTTTGACGCGAACATAAGCCGAATTTCATTCTTTGAGCACATTTCAGGTGATGAATAACTCGGCTTATATTCAAGTATATACGGTAATTGTTTTTGCATCTGATTATCCATACATAGTTTTGGTCTGCTGCTCAATGCAGATTAATGTGCACAATGCACACTTAAAATTAGTTTGTCGACTGTCGCATCACTAGGTTTGGTGTCACCTCATAATGACATAGTAGCTGTAGTTAGAAAGTCTGTTGTCACCAATACTCTGGAAGTGAAATGGTGTCTCACTCCCTGCACTGGGCTAGTGAAACATATAACTCTAAAGGTCCCTGAGTGGGAACTGACAGATAAGCTGTGCAGAGCATCGTGATGGCTTCATCGCGCTGCCCTCCATCGCTTACAGCATCGAGGGGCACTCTTTGTATGCCGGACGTTAGTTTCAATGGGGACGCCGTAATTTGGATAGTAAATACGATTAGAATTTTGATAAAATATACATCCGGAATTATGATAAAAACTATCATAATTTTTAAACAAAAATCTGATCGTAATTATGGTCGTCATTATGTTTGTAGATACGAAAACGTAAACAAATCGAACAAAATACCTATGAAACCGTCAGATATTTGTTCAGTCAAGCACAATTTACCAACATGTCTGATCACTTTTTTATAAAAAAAAATTTCCAATTTCGATCACTTTTGAACGATCATGCCAGGTGCGCAAAAATTTGGGTTGGGTTATGTTATGTGAGGCACCAACATAGGGGTGGTGATCACAGTCACATGTGGCATCCAAAATAATCTGCGGTATGTATCCCAGGTACCAGGGCAAGGAAATGCCACTCAATGTGTATGTGTACACAACAGAGAAGCATGAGTGCATCAGCATTACATAACAACATGGTAGGAAAATATTTCAGCTGACATGTTGTTCCGTTTCTTTAGAAACGAATTCATGCAAATTAAGACATTTATCAAGAGCAACCTTTAGATATACAGGGTGGGAGTGGGACATGGTATATATTAAAGTTACACCCACATATCCATATCATCCAACTTTTACTTGTGTAATAACTACAACCCAAATGTACAGTGCCATGGAAGATGATGGCAATATAGAAATGATTATTCAGATAATTAGGTATGAAGAAGTGATCTGTGACATCCTGAAAGCGTGCTGCTTGCAGTGCTGGCATGCCCGCTCAATTGGGATCCTCTTCCTATGCCCAACGTTCAGCATCAAAAGGCCTTGGCGGCACGGGCTGCCTGATCTGCATAGCAACCTGGTCCCCCGGACTGAGGCCAGCCCCTGCACGCTGTGGAATCAGAAGGATGGAGGTGGTGTGTTGTGTTGCTAGCTCCCCCTTCAACAACTTTGGATGTAAAGGGGGTGTGGGATTTTTTTGATAGCAGCTACCCCCCAGCGCAACAACTCTTCTGGTGGTGGCCCTGGGCGTCCGTCCCCCCAGTCCCCTGCCTGTGTCCGCCTGCTCCTGAAGCTCTGATGCCGACCCTGTAGGCAATCACTTAAACACTTGACTTTCTGTATTCATCGATGGCTAACACAGTGCAACACTCTACTATTGCTAAGAAATCGATAATAATATTAATAAAAATGTTTAAAATTAGTTATCAATCACAGAGGATTTGTTTCAGATGCATGCTCCACAATGAAGAAATATTTGGGAGATATCCTTTATCTGCTCTTGGATGGCATCACTACTTCTGAGTTTGCAAGTATGCAAAAACAAAAGTCACAGATTATTATCATTTATTATAATTTATTTATATACCACCAACATATTACGCAGCGCTGTACAATACATTAGAGTGGAGATACAACACAATATAATACACAGGTACAGGCTATGACACAGGAGGAGTAGAGAACCCTGCCCAATCGGGCTTACAATCTTATAGGTTGGGGAACAGAGTATAAAATAGGTGGGGGGGATGGGATGGGCATGGTGGTGATGTAAGAAGATTGAAGATGGGTAGGAGAGAGTGAAGACGTGGGTTTTCTGCAACTGCTAATATAAAGTCTTATACAAATAAACTTTTGAAGCTAACAACTAACTTTACTTTACATATTTACACACAAGAGGCACTGTTTCACTGTGACTTCCTATTTTCTAAAGTCAACTCAGAGCTATGCAGACATTGGTGTAGCCACCAGCAGCCAGAAAAATCAGAACTGAACTGAGCTCCTGCTAAGTCTATTTAATTCCTAATTCTGAAATAATTTCTTGTTGTCTTGTCTACTCATGGGTCACCCTGGACATGGTAATATGGCTATGCAGAGCCTTTACCCCCTTTGGCAGTGTAACAGTGGCCATACACAGTTTAATATTTCTGTTTGATTGACTTAAAACGATAGATTTTTTAGTAGTTTGAACTGAAATCAATTCCTCCACACTTGGTATGATAGACCAAAAGTGATCTAAATACCATCAGACACATCAGTAAATGTCAGTTGATTGTACAAGTAGTTATTTTCTAGGTATCTCTATCAATTTACGATCGTACTTTGATCGCTTGTAGTACGATTTTTCTGCGAACGATCGTAATACACATGCTCTTCATATTATGATTGGAAACTGATCGTAAGCAAATCGATTTCGCAGTGTGATAGTACAATCGATGTTCCCATGGCACAAGGCGATCAAATTGGTGATCAATTAAGCAAAAGTCGACCCATGTATAGCTAGCTTTAGGTTTGGTTTTAAGACCCATTTTAAGACCCATGGTCCTGACTCATGAATGTGCAGAGCAAAAATGACAGTGATTGTGATCATCAAACTTTTGCTAAGGCTATGTTTCCACGGCGCCCGTGAGACTGCCAAGGTCCCTCAGTCTAACGCATCTATGATGCCGGAAGTTATGTTGTGTAAGTATTTTAACATTTTTAATAACTATTATTCTTTTTTTAAGGAAAAACAGTCCTTTACTAGTGGACACCATCCGAGATTAAAGGAATGTCTATGGGTGCGTCAGCACACCAAAACTTGTGTTGGGCTTTGTTGCGTTAATGTCGATGCATCGCTTTGTGACCGAGCTCAGTTGTAGTCTACATGCAATTTGCATTCTTAATGTTTTTTGCATATCACTGATCATCCACAAGTATAAACCACAATGTTTATATCAATATCTAAAAAAGTGTATATTCAAAATGTATCCTCACCAATACCTGAACGATGACATGTATCATGTTTACACAATGTTTACTTCCTTTTTGATTTATTGGTAATGGAGATCTAACATGTTTTTTTTCTCAGCTCTTTTTCCAACTTGTATTAAAAAACATACTCACTATTCTCTAATTTTATGTAAACTGCTCACTTTCCTTATTGACTTGTTATGTTTTAAAAAAACAAATAACATTTTAATATGTAATAAATGCATGCTATGTATTGGGTACAAATGAATTATGGATTATATTTATTATTCAATCAATAATATTTTCAGTGCATTTCCAAGGAGCTCCAAACGATGATGCTGATCTACTCTAGCATCAATAGTGGTCCCATTCCAGCAGGTCTATGATAATCCTTCATTAAATACATATATACACTATACACTCTATGTTGGCCAGATTGAGGATTGGTGAACAGGTTTTCACAGGTCATGCTCTTCTTGCTAACCCTAATGAGTTGTTCCAGTTCTGGGCTCAATGTAGCTGGAGGACAGTCCTGGGACCATATTCTAATGTCAGGTTGATCTTCCCCACTTTATGGAAGAGATTAGGTGGCCCTATGGTAATCAAACATAGTAATCACTCAAAATTTATTCTTATATGTCTCTAGTAGTGACGGCTGAAGTTCACCACGCTCTCTAGTGAAAAATCAGGTTAAAAAAAGGGAAGTGACATCACTGATGCATTTTGATTTATTTGTAATATGGAATAGTGCATTCCAGATACGTCTGCGGCGTCACTTTCGGTTTTTCCTGATTCAAATTCCTGGCGAACAGGTGGGGAATTTGAAGTTCCCCGCGAACAGGTGGAGGTCAGACTTTTCTAGTCCGATCCTTCTGTTCCCGAATGGATGCAGCTGATGTTAGGCCATCATTAGTCTCTAGTAGTAGACACTTTACCCAGTTGGTCCACTGTGCTTCATTAAGTCCATAGTCAACTGAGCCATCTACTAGAAGATTCTAGAGCACTTCATTCTTCTTCCTTCCACAGACACAGAGCTTTATGAAGAGGCTGACTTTATTTTCCAGCAGCACTTGGCACCTGCCCCCAATGTCAAAAGTACCAAAATGGCCATGGGATTACTGTGCTTGGCCAACAAACTATCCTGACCTGAATCCCTAAAGCCCCCCATAGACAGGCAGACTCCTCCATGCAACTTCTGTACAACCAACTTTTCTTCTACCAAAACCATGTAATAGGAGTACCTTTCTACACCTTCCAATCACTATGTATTCTATCAGGGAGGTCACTATACTACATAGTTGTTGGTAAGTCTCATGAAAGTTGTATGGAGGAGTCTGCCTGTCTATGGGGGGCTTTAGAGAATCTCTGGGATATTGCCAAGAGAAAGATGAGAGGCATGAGAGGGAACAATGCCGAATAGCTGAAGGCCACTATTAAAACATCCTGGTCTTCCATAACATGTGAGCAGTGCCACAGGCTGATAACATCCATGCCACATTGCTGCATTGAGACAATAATTGATGCAAAAGAGGCCCAACCCAAGTACTGAGTACATATGCATGATTATATTTTTAAAATATCTGACATTTTTCAAATTAAAATCTTTGTTTTATTAATTTCATGTATTTATCTGACTTTGCATGTTATGAGTCTATTTCATATATTAGTTTTACCTTTTGAATTACAGGAACTTTTGGACAATATTCGAAATTTGCCATGATTCACCAATATTTCCGGATCTCCAAGGAAGCAAGCATGAGGGAAGACATTTATACATTTTATATACTCACTAAATCATCCTTATGCAATTAACTGAAATAATTTAGTATTAGAAATACTAGAACAAGCAAGAGTTATAAACACGATATGAAGTTTATTATGTCAATTCTCTACAGCCCATAAAGTGATAGTTTTCCAGGACAGTTTTCATAGAAAATCAGCTGACATGGATATCCTCTCTAGAGAGGACAAGTTCTTCTAGGAAAAGGTCTCCTGCAAGAGAACTCAAGGAGAAGCACATGGCCAATATGATCAGCTGATATTTTAGTATTGTTCTGATTGTAAAGCCCCCCATACACCACATACAACTACCATGCAACTTCTGTACAACCAAATTTTCTTCTACCAAAACCATGTAATAGGAGGACCTTTCTACACCTTCCAATCATTATGTATTCTATCAGGGAGGTCACTATACTACATAGTTGTTGGTAGGTCTCATGAAAGTTGTATGGAGGAATCTGCAGGTGTATGGGGGGCTTTAGCCTACACAGGAAGAAGAAATAAGACATCTCCACCAGTGACATAGGTTGGGTTCACACCTATCAGTTGCTGTTTGATCCATGAGTTTAACATGCGATGTGCATTGTATTGTCAAATGATTTGTCTACCGCCCAATAACATTGGAGGACTAAAGCCCCCCATAGACAGGCAGACTTCTCCATACAACTTTCATGAGACTTACCAACAACTATGTAGTATAGTGACCTCCCTGATAGAATACATAGTGATTGGAAGGTGTAGAAATGTCCTCCTATTACATGGTTTTGGTAGTAGAAAAGTTGGTTGTACAGAAGTTGCATGGAGGAGTCTGCCTGTCTATGGGGGGCTTAAGCAAAGGTTGCTAGGAGTTGCTAGTTGTCATAGTGGCTAAAATACAGTAAAACAAAGTGTTACAAGCAATATGTGTTCCTTTTCACATCAATGTTAACTGTAACACGCATGACCGGGGTAGTTCCAAGGCACATAAAACTCAGACTTTACTTATAATGGACCAGACACTTGCTTTAGAGACCATTTATTAACAAAATACAATTTAACAACAAGGAGGAATTTCAAGTTTAGAGTGAAGAAGTTTATTGTTGTTGATATCTGTGTCAATGTTGTCACTGAGGCAGGAAAGGCAGTAATTTCCATACAAACACGCTATCTAAAGCTCGCCGTTCATATTCCAATCAGACTGTACACCCCAGGTGCCACATGCGGCCCTTTGGGTGTTCTTCAGCGGCCCCCCTCGGTCCTCCACTTGCGGCCCCTGAAACCCAAATAGAGGTGGTGGTGACAAAAACTGATTTATTTGCAGACTTACAGGCAGAAACAAACACAGGTGCAAAAGTCCAGGGTACAGGGGTGTTCAGGTTCAGGGACAAGAAGCATGAAGCATGAAGCCAGGGAAAGCATGAAGTCCAGTTGAGCAAAGCAACAACAACAGCAACAATGAACAGCAAGCGTGGTCTGGATGAAGCACACCTTAATAGCCCTAAGCTAACAAGGAAGGTGTGAGCTCCACTTAGCCCATGCTTGCTGGGAGCCACCTGCTGGTGACTGTGGGACCAACCCATGGATGGGTAATCACAGTGCCACAAGCAGGTGGTGACCGGAACAGCCGGGGTCCTCACACCCGGGTAGTTCCAAGGCACACAAAACTCAGACTTTACTTATAATGGACCAGACACTTGCTTTGGAGACCATTAAGTAACAAAATACAATTTAACAACATCCTATTGAAACTTTTTCTTAATTGAAATTAATCCATAACATGAATATGTATCAACAATGTCTTTAATGTCCTTCTGGATCCTCATTCCACAGCAAATGGATACGTCGTAACCTGAAACAGATTAGTCCCCTGGCCAAAACATCACCAACTCTAGACCAATAATCACTCGACATACACATTGTTCACACGTGGTTATGATGTGTCCATGATGTCACCCCCCAGGTTTGCCTGCTATTCGGGCACTGTTTCTTTCAATACCGTGCCCTATACTTTTTTTAGCAAACCAAAAATGCATTGGACGTGTTTTGCTTATGTCACATAACATGCCCAATGTTTATCAATGTAACGTTACGTGCATCTGTGCGACATTGACGGATCCACAACACCCAGCTGGTATAGACTGGCACATCATTTCCAGTAGGGAAATGCAGGTGGCATCTGTACTATGCAGTTTGCGGCGCGGCAACCAAAGGGAGAAAATGTAGTGTAGACTCAGCCTAACTGAGGATCTTTCCTGTCACACCCTAACCAATGAATATGCCACATTCAAACAGACCACTCTAGGACCCTACTGGACACAACTTCACTGCCCAATCATTGAACCTTGTTCATGCTATTATCTTTAAACCTTATTAATCCTTAGTTTTCTGTCCACTTCACATCCCTGTCAAGCAGGCCTTATATTTGTTTTTTGGCAGCTTCAGGCCTTTCGTAACCTTCATGGGTTACAAAACAAACTCACCCAGAGCTACACCCTGGTATGCTGACCTATCTCTGGCAAGCCTATGGCTATTCTGAATATCGGTGTGCTCGACGATCGCTTCTTTGACGGCGTTGACCATCATGTTAAGGAAGTGATTTGGTTTTCGGCCCCAGCACCATTGATGATGCCAGAGATGTTTAGAGGGGAGGAGGGGGGTGGAACAGAGCAGAGTCCGTACCACATATTCAAAAACAATTTTAGGAGCATCTCACCTGTTGTTGACCTCTTTTTGACCTGCCTTTGAGCTGCTTTAGGTGAGTTTTGCATTACCATAGACAATGTAGCGGCGCGCAAGTGATATGTGTGTAACCACTCACTCCAGATTCTTTAAGGTGGATGACTTCTAGCCGATTACCAGGTTCTGCTTGCAGCCCAAATAACTCCAGGTTCACGCCAGCAGGTGGGGGCTATTTACAGTTTATTTAGGAATATTTACACACTTTCACCATCACCCAGAGGCAGGGATGGGGTTCAGGCATAGGGAATATGTTACAAACTGCTGTTGCTCACAAGCGGCTGGACCAAGATGGCTGGGTGCTGTGGACCTTCTCCAGGGTGTAACGCTGGAGGCCTGTAGTTCTCTTCTGAAAAAGCACAGGAAAAGCCCAGAAGCTTTTAAAGGACTTCTATTTATGTCCTACCTTTGGGGCAGGCATAAGGCCTGGCTGGGCTGGACTATATTTGTTACATTTTGGAGGGAAGGAATAAAGTATACACCCAGACATGAGTCATGGTCCCAGCTTATCCTAAACAACAGGTGCAACCCTTGTCAGGCAGACACACAACAATATATGGCATATACAGCATAAACAGTATTATACAGTGCCTATAATACATAATGCATATCTACAGTTTAGTGACCATTTTTCGGGCCACTACAACATTACAATAGGAAACCCTCTTGAGAGCAAACCACAATTTATTGACTCAGACCTTGAAAGCAACACAAAGAGCTCTGAACTTGAATACAAGTGTAGAACTCGTCTATGTGTGGTCACTTTTTTCACTGTCAACATCAGACGTAGTTCTGCTCCAGGCAAAAGAAAGTAAGTGCAGCCGTCTACGAGGGACGAAGGCCGTTCACAGCCTTTACTTGAATTCTTCACCGACAACACAATGTATACAGAGATGGAATAATTACTTATGCTGTCAGTCATTGCGGAAAAGAAAGGATCTATGCAAGACAGCGGGAATCATCTGGTTGGGTCATGTTGTGGCGGTTCATGATGGCAGCCTGTCAATCAAACTAAGCCTGCCTAGTGCGGAGGCTCTAGGCCAAAATAACTGGGATGTTAGAGGAACCCTCCCTAGGAACGTCACGTACAGAAGGTGATAGCAGCACCAGAAACTCCCCTGTAATAAACAGGAACACTTAGTGCTTTATAATCCAGCCAAGAAGTCACTGTACATTTTATTGCTGATAAAGGAGGAAGTTTAAGTTCATCTTGAAAATTTAAAGTTGAAAATTCCTATTTAATAAGCTTACATGTCTTTTTAGTTTCAACTTCAGTAGAGAGATTTATTGTTGTTGCTATCTGTGTCAATGTTGTCACTGAGGCAGGAAAGGCAGGTAATTTCTATACAAATATGCTAAACATCCCAATGAATACATTTTATTTGCCATTGAGTGCCCATCCATCATATCCATATAAAGCGTGCCGTTCATATTCCAATCAGACTATACACAGTGATGGTTGTAGACATGGGCAACCTTGGCAGAGATTTTTTTCCAGTGCCCAAATGCCTCCCCCTCTCCACCACAGCGTGCCCGCCTATCCGAGTGCTTGTCTGGGAGCGGAGATGCTTTTCCAGAGGGGGGTGTATGGGGGGTGAATAGAGTCCGTAGCAGAGTCTCACCTCACGAACACCCCCCCCCCCCCCCCTCCACAATAAGCTGAATCTGTCAGAGGGAGAGCCCAGGGTGCCAATCTCCCTGGCCCCCCCCCCCCCTGACAATATGAGTACAATCTCATTTAGATCTGCCAACTATTATCTAGCACAGCTGAATTAGAAAGACATTTATCCCACATTTGTTGAAAGTTACAAAATATCCATATACATGCAAACTCCATCTGACGCATTTCGCCCTTGTTGGGTTATTTATAGAGTGCAGGAGTTTATACTTTTAATGCACTTGAACACTGGGAATAATCTTGCCCACTGGCCTGCTTGATCAGAAGGACATTGATTGGATAATTTAGATAAATCTGTACTATAGGATTGTAACTTCATTTGTGTGTCTTCATTTTCCTGGTGGTAAACCCTGAAAGTGGCCCAGAGTAGATGACCAAAGCAAGGCCAGCCGGCAGTGTACTTCGATGGTGCGATGTCTGTCTGGTGTCTTACTCGATTCATGACCCATTTCATCACTGATGACTCTGGGGATGTCCGTGCCATTCGCCTGTATTGCAGGACAGGTATAGACAGCAAAGGTTAGGAAATTTAAACAGATTTCATTGGCCTCCAGGGAGGTTAAGTAAAGGCCCCAACACCCCCCCAAGTGTCGAGTGGGGGCCGACAGACGAGCGACGGAGTACAGCGTGATGATGTCATCACGCTGCACCCCGTCGCTCAAAGTATCGGCGGGCACCCTCCGTGTGGATGCCGTTAGTTTGAAAGGGACGCTGGTCCATCGGCCAGAGATTTACGGACATGTTTGGGGGGACAGGGATCTGAGTCTTTCCTCATGCTCCTGGTAACTAGATTTACTCCAGCAGAGCAAAATATGAAGAATCTTCCCAATGAATAAATAGAAAACAATAACTGTCTCTAACCACTTTAAGGTAAAAATAAACTTTCTGAGTGCACCAACTTAAATCTCTTTTCGTAGTTTGGGCATTCATTGTAAGGATCATCATACATCACAGCTGTAATCTCTGCTGTCTGCTGCTTTAACAATTCTAGATTTAAAGCAGACCCACCAGCAGGTTTTCTTATTTGTGTGATTGACACTAGAAGTGCCGAAAAAAGGACATAATGCATAAATAAATTACATTTACCTGTATTATGTAAATTAAGAAAGTCCCTCGCAGCCCCTCCTCTATCACTCTCTCTGATGACGTAACACTGTGGCGTGGTGGAAGAGCAGACATCTCTGTGAGCAGTGACAGTCGGGAAAGTACCTGATCTTGGCTCTGTATTGAAATACACATTTCTCCATTGAAAACTAGAGATGTCCCGAACTGTTCGCCGCCGAACTGTTCGCGGCGAATATCGCATGTT
>CM070032.1:15879266-15902024 GCA_036250615.1 Ptychadena robeensis
GTTCGCGAACTTTTACGGAAGTTCGCGTTCACCGTTCGCGAACCCGAAAATTTGGGTTCGTGACATCACTATTGAAAACCATTATAAACACCACCAGTGGCCACTGGCGATATTGCACCCTGGAGGCCTGGCAGATAAAGATGGAATCTCTCATATGATTCCAGGGATCAGCAGGCAAGTATATTAAATTAAGATTGTAGAGCGCTATGCCACCATCGTACCAGCTCAGAGGTAAGTCCAAAAATTATATATGTACATATTTATTTATTTTTTATTTTTTGAGTATCTATATCCTAGGTGCCCAACCTGCGGCCCGGGGGCCACATGCGGCCCTTTGGGCGTTGTTTGGCGGCCCCCCTTGATCCTCCACATGCAGCCCCCAAAACCAAACTGTTAATGCATAGGGCATAGAAACTCACCTGTGAGGTGGTCACATGCTGATCCAGCTTTCCTCATCAACTTTGGAAGTCCTAGATCAGTAAAATTGGCAATGTCGATCAGGGAAACCAGGTCTACATATGAACGCTGCACCCAGGGACAGAAGGAGGGGGGTGAGTGCATGTCGGGATTTTGGTCCACCGCCTGCTGAGAAATGTCGACAGGGGGAGGTCTGGATCGATGTTATGTGCGGCCCTTTAGTGATACCGAGGGCCGCACTTGTGGCCCTACATATCAACTCAGTTGCCCACCACTGATCTATATGCTTTAAGTCTCAAGGTATTTACTGGGATTGTAAAGAGTTGTTCAGTTTTAGGTATTTTAGGTTTTTTATACCCAGAGTCCGGTGTGTATTTTCTCTTATGGTTTCTCAACTAAAAAAAATCAAAATCTGTTGCTCAACTTAAGGTTTGGCATTATCCCAGATACCTAGAAATCCACTTAGTCATTGGGTTGATCCACAAAATACCTTACATGACCCACCCTGATACATCAGATTCTCTTCTTTTCCTTACCCTAAATGTTCTCAGTGCTCTGTGTTTTCAAAAAAAATGTTCCCACTATTTCTCCAGAGAAAACCTTGCCTCATATAACTATTTATTGAACAAAAAGAAGGAAAACATAGATGTGCAAAAATAAGTGCTGATTCACACGGACGACTGGAAACCATCCATTTGCTGCTAAAGAGAGACCATGAACCGCGTCCACCCGGCAGACATGACACGTCGCAAACCAATACACACAGCAGCATGTTTCAGTTTTAGGATGGGACATTTTTTGATATGACGTTGCATTTTATTTGTATGCAATGCTATATTTTCTCCAATATGCTGTAGAGCCCTGGTGCCCAACCTGCAGCATGCCACCCTTTGCACATTCTTTATTGGCCCCTCTCAGTCCTCCAATTGTGGCCCCTGAAACCTTACCTAACTAATTCATAGAGAACTCTCCTGTCCACCGCTCCCCCACTGATGTGTCTTCACCTGGGATCTTCTTAGAGCGGGAAGAGGAGGAGAGGCTAGTGACTAACTCAGGCTCCGCCTGTGCATGTTGATTGGCTTACATGAAAGTTTTGTTATTTAAAAATGAAAAATAATAGCTCTGCCTGCTGTCATGTATTCATTATAAAATGCTTATACAAGTCAGTATAGATTGAAAATGTTATGTGCGGCCCTTAAGGGATGCCAAGGGCCGCCTTTGTGGCCTACCATATCAGTTCAGTTGCCCATCACTGCCATAGAGCATCATCCCACATGATATTTATTGAATGGAATGTGTAGATAGCCAATCGATCACGTGGTCATCTAACGCGGCCACCCCTGTCTATGAGCAGGGTTAGGTTGGTCGAACCAGTAATGGACATGTCCGGAAATCCCATTTAATTTAATTTTGGGGACAAGCAGTGCACAGGGAGACGTTCTTCCTGCAGCCAGCGCTGCCTGACACAGAGCTCAGACCCAGGACACAGCACGGGCTGCTGTGCACAGTGCGGGAGAGCCCGCCTCCTTGCAGCCATCCTGTGTCCTGGTCTCAGCTCTGCCTGTCAGCAACTCCCAGCCATTGTTCTGAGATATTTTTCTACGTAGGAAAATATCTCACAACACCGGGTGTACAGAGGACCAAAGGACCACTTTGCACAGGAATCGATGTGCAAAGTGGTGCACATCGATTCACCATTCAATTCACCCTTACTCATTTGATCGAATGGGTATCGACCCGTGTATGGGGGGCTTAGGATGTGTTTCTTTAGGCAAAACTCAAACAAGACCATAGTACGTGAACCATATGGGTCACCATAGGAAAGTGCTGGTCTGGTAACCAGCTGGGACTTCAAAGGCACCGAGTCAATAATTGAAGAACAATATGACGCATCATACAGTCAATGGTTCAGTGACAGGGGTTTGTGTATCTCCCGGCTAAATCGAATGTATTTTGCATAAACAGTAAAACACAACACAAGCAATCATGTTTCCTAGTGGGTTCATATACAGTATGTGAGGCACATACATGAAGAACCTCTTACAATCTAATTGTGAGTAAAGTCCAAGGGTGGGACAGGGATCACATGGGGTCCTAAGTACCAACCTGTTTCGCCCTACCAGGCTTCTTCAGGGATTCAGTTCCTCATTGTAGACTTTTGAGTTAATCCACCTGGGAGGATCACCTCTAGTTACTCGCCTACCCCAGCCTCCCTATGACCTCAGGGACGGGGGCGATATTTAGAGGAGAAACCCAAAAACTGTTTAGGTAAAATATTTATTTATAACAAAGTTAATTCATAACAAAGTTTTCCCAGTTTTTCCTCTAGGAATGAAATTTTGTTATCCTGTCCTAACTGCACCCCAGGATGGTGACGCTACTGTCAAGTGTCAACCGTTTTTGGCCAAAGTAGCCAGTATGAGATGGCCAGCAGCCCCTATTTTATGGACAACATTGTTACTTCTAATTGATTGTGTGTTGGATTGTGTGTCTTGGAGAGGACATGCAGTTTTCTCTAGGTCACTTGTCTTCAAATTATTTATTGAATACAATTTAGCTTGTTTGTATTATTCTTCCTGTATAGTTGTAACTCAGAATAATTGCTTTCCCTTCACTTGACGGTGGCATTACCGGTCAGGACATAAAAGCTGGCCATACAGATATCCTTAAGATCTACCAACAACTATGTAGTGCCGGGTCCTCTGCGATTGAACACAGGTAGACTTGATGGTTTAGAAAGTCCCTCATATTTAGAGGTGGTCTAATTTTTCGACTTTCTAACTTTGTGAGCTGATTGCAAAGCTCCTGAACATAGTATCATCACTAAAATTGCTGGAGATGTAGAGTAGGGTTAGGGAAACATTAAAAAAAAAAGTTTTGCTCTAGCACATGTCGTTTTTGCATAAATTAAGTTCAAAATTAAAGTCGAAACTCTGTTTTTCGAAATTTCTACTTAACTTTGTTGTGCAAAAACTATTTGTGTTATTTTTTGCAGTATACCCCCAACCCTTATCTACATTCCCAGCAAGTTTGGTGATGATACCATGTTCAGGGGCTTTGCAATTAACTTGAAATCGTCAAATTTTTTAAACAAAATTCCACCTTTTTGTCCATACATAGTTTTGTAATACAAAAGGAGATCTAAAGGAAATCTGACAGAGAAATCTAAAGGTGTATGGGGGTCCTTACTGTAATAAGAAGCTGCCCCATCAGAGTCAATATTACAAACCAGTAAAGTTAACCTCTCACCGCGTTACCACCGCTTACTGGCAAGTATTAACAGTTCCTCAGAAGCATAGTACCAGCAGATTCCTTATATTATTACCCTTATCTTTTCAAGTAGGATCATCAGCTATGTGACATATTTGCTAACGGCGTCAATAACACTAAATAGACTTGTACCTGCAGCTATGGAAGATTACCTGGTGGAGAGTGTCAGTACATTTCCACTCGCGCAGCAGTTCACCTGAGGTTGAAACTCAGACAAGGGAAGTTCTCATAAATACTTGCAGGTGCATGGGAAAACCTTTATCCTTCGAGGGAAAGCCAATTCTCCTGTCCTATCTAAGAACTATTTGGATGATAAGGAAATCTACTACACATGTTTTTCATTTTATTTTTGGTTGATGTTTGTGAATTTTTTAATTTAAAGTAGAATTTAACAGCAGAAAGAAAAAGTTTTGTTTAAGAGATAATTAGTGCTTTAGGGCCACTGTTAAACCTAGACTCCTGATGTCCAGGATGCCCATTGGGCTGCATGAGCATGATTTGCACTGTTTTAGGGTGCCTATCTTAAGTGTCACTGATTTTTAGTGAACCCTTCCCATGTTATACACACAAATGTAGTGGGCTATGAAACTTCTGTGTACACAGGCACATCATACAAATCTGTAGGTAGCGTCTTCCCTGGATTGAAATCCCTATTTCCCCAAACATGGGAATGATATTGCAGTTTCTAGATTCACTCTCTCCTCTTGTCTACATAAGTAATGTTGTTGTGGGCCTGCAAAGTTTGGGTAGTGTGCACTTTAAGGGTATGGACCATAATGCCATAATGCCCGAGCTATGTAAGGGACAGGGGTGTCCCCAGGGTGGAGCTTAGTTGGGAAGGGCTTGATGGACTCTGAGCAACTGGGCACTCTAAAGCCTACTACTCATCACAGTCTAGTCTGGCATGCAGGCAGCCGGGCAGCATAATAGCATGCAACCACTACTTAAGCCCCAGTTAAAAGCAGCCAGAGGTGTTCTCAACACTCACCCATGCCAGGTTTCCAGTGGGGTGGCACCCAACCCCTTTCCCATGGAACCAACCTCATTACCAGTGGGATTGCTGCCGGTGTCAAGGTCCTGCGGAACTGCTATATCCATTGCCAGGACACGCAAGTACCCGCCATGGCTGGCCTAAGTCCCCTGGCATCACCTGGGTGCAGTGATTTGAACAAGTGGGTTACCCCAAACCTGTACTTTGCCTGCGATTGTTTATTGTTGTGCAAATAAGTTGTTACCACCGACACCCCGTTGGGTCTCGCGGCAGAATAAAAATTCATTGGAGCATAAGCGGCTACTTTTCCTGAACCTTGCATTGACATAAGGACAAGTTAAGGGCTAGTTTGCAGTAATTGCTTGTTTACTGCTTGGTAAACAAGCCTTACCGCAACCGCCCAGCGAACAGGCCATGAGCCAAAAAATGAATTAACATTTCAGCTAGTGGTGTCACTAGGTTTCGTGTCACCCATTGCTGGACCCCATGGTGTCATTCCATAGTGGCGTACATGGCGTGCTGCAAGTAATATCGGTGTCAAATAGTTGTTTTATTGCTCAGCATTAGAAACACTGCAAAGATTAATCTTCCTCCACAAATAAAGGGGTCCTGAAGATGCATCAATATATCTAGGGATCCAGGGGAAGTGCTTTAGGACCCACTCCTGTGGGTCCTAAAGCACCAAGGGAGAGAAGAGTGTCATGAAAAGTGTCTTGGTGACCTGAGGCAGGGCTGCAACTGATATCTCTATCATATCCAGGTCAGAAGCAGTCCTTACTTAAGCCAGACCTCCAGCAGTATACAGCATGCATGTCTATGGAAGCAGAGGGTTCCAGGGGAGGTGCTTTATGACCCTCTGCTGTGGATCCTAAAGCACCAAGGAAGAGAAGAGTGTCATTAAAAGTGTCTTGGTGATCTGAGGCAGGGCTGCAACTGATATCTCCATCATATCCAGAAGCAGTCCTTACTTGAGCCAGACCTCCACCAGTATACAGCATGCATGTCTAGGGAAGGAGAGGGATCCAGGACTTTATCATTTAGAAGGAGGGGGCACAAGCCAAAGACTGCGCTGCAGTTGTGGTTCTCGAGGTAGACTGGAGTCCTCTTTTTATTTGGTATATTAAAAAAATTCCCAGAGTACATATGCAGTTACTGGATGAAGCTGCAGCTATTAAATGGACCTCATATTCCACAGAACTGATTCCTATAGAGATCCTCTGGAATATATATACTTCCAATGCCAGCGAGTAACACCACCGCCCTAGAGCTCACTGATGCCCTGATACAGATTTGGTAGGATTTCTCACAGGGACATCATCTCCTGTCTCAAGTCATCATTGGCATGTCCTAAGGCTATTAACAGTCCAAACAGGCACAGGGGGGCCATACACACTACTGAGCCACATTATGAGTTGTGATGAAATCCAATCATTCTGTCATTTGACTTTTTACTCTGTTTTAGGTGTGATTTTGAATTTAGTCCAAAATAGTATAATGATTTTGTTTTCCGAAGACTGTTCTTGTGTTACAATTACACAATGTATACACTATATCAGTGGTGGGCAACTGAGTTAATATGGAGGGCCACAAGTGCGGCCCTCAGAATCACTAAAGGGCCCTCCCCTGTCGACATATCTCAGCAGACGGTGGACCAGATCCCGATAGGCAGTCAAAACCTGACAGCAACCACCCCCACCCCCCCTGCTGCTCCTGACTGCTGCGCTCGTATCTGACCTGATTTCCCCAATCAACATTGACAATTTTACTGATACAGGGCCGCCAAAGTTGATGTGACCACTTCACAGGTGAGTTTCTATGCCCTATGCATTAATACTTAGGTATTGGGGGCCACATGTGGAGGACCAAGGGGGGCTGCCGACCAACACCCAAAGGGCCGCATGTGGCCCCGGTCCACAGGTTGGGCACCTAGGCACTATATTGTCATAAATGCAGGAACAGTCTTTACAAACGCATGAGCTTTAATGACACCCCATTTCTAATCCATGGCCATAAATATGGATGTGCACCCTCCTCACCCATTGCAGCTAAAGTCTGTAGCCTTTACTTATGCACAAAGTTGGCAACTTCTGTTTAATTTTCCCCCTTAAATCTAAAATTTTAAGCTTGATTACTTCATTCATTGATGTGTGTCTTTTTAACAGATACGTTTAATTTATGATCATAGAGTTGCAATCATTTATATCTACTTTGAGTTCAGCTTTAAATAACTGGAAAGTTTCTTGGGCCTCAGGGCTAGCACAATCAGAAAGACAGTCATTTCTTGTTTCACTCTCCCATTTTTTTCATGTGGAAGTCTTCTGGGGACAACACTGGAAACCATCTCATGACCGGCACATAACAAAATATACAACAAGGCACACACAAAAGCACAGTCATAAGGATCCTCATGTGTATAGAAATGAATTAGACATTTTGCTGAACCTTGTGACGGGACTGTGGAGCATAACATGGGAATTTAAGAGAAAAATGTGTATTAAAATGTCAAGTAGTATAACATGAGATTTCACTTTAATAAATTTAAGGTCCCCACACTTAGCGAGTGGAGACCGACAGATGAGCTGTGGAGAGCAGCGTGGTGACGTCATCACGCTGCTCTCCATCGCCCAGAGTATCGGAGGGCACCCCATTTAAGCTAATGGCATTGGCCAGAGATTTTCACGGACATGTCCGTTCTCTGGCCGACCGAGCTTTGTGGCCAGCTGCGATACGTGGCCGATTTTGCCACGAGCGCACACGCACATCGGTCCTCGGAATTGGCCACTTCTCCTTAAGTGTGTGGGGACCTTTAAGCAGGTTATTTTATTAAGGAAGTTTGGGTCAAGTTACCCCAACAGATTCTCTATTTATTTCAGTTTTGATAGGAAGTGGGAAGGAAACAAAAGCAAGACCCAGACCCAAATCCAACACATAATACCATAATATTGTTTTTAATCTGTTTTAACTGCTTTTCTCTTCACTCATGTACATTTATGTGTACAAAAACCTAAAAACATTGTACAAAAAAGCAGGTATAAAATCTGTACCACCGACCAATTTCCAGGGTTGGTTATTCTGGCTTGTCCTTAAAGGCAGCCATACATGGCATGATTTTCACCTGATTTCTTGGCCGTTGAGCATGCTCCCGCCAAACGCTCAGCAAGCCCAGGATTACACCATTGGTCTTAAAACGGAATACACAGGTAAATTTTTGTCTATTTCTGGGAACAGGGATAGAGGAATATTGTACATACTCCTGCTGAAAGTTATTACCTTGCATTTACCAGTACATGTGTGGACATCATTCATTACACTAGTGGTTCCCAAACTTCCTCTGCAGGGTCCCCCTATTCTAGATAGGAACATTATCGAGAACCTATCAACTCTGGTACTCAAAAGGGGCCAAAAACTAGCTCTGCGTACCTGCATTATTGTTACAAAGCTCATATGCGTACTAACAACTTGGAGGCGCTCCATGTCTGGGCGGCCGCAGCTAAATGTTACATGTATACAATCTATGTCACTTGGATAACTGTAGAAATACATGAATAACTAGAATGACATTTGGACTGCAGGTAGTCTTAAGGGTTAGTTACTACGGCTTTGTTTCCATTGTACGTCGGGAGCCCTTCACTAAGCGTATGCGCTAAGCAGGGGTCCCGACGTATCCCACAGACTCAGCCTGCCGGCGGATGGTCTGTTTAGACATCCGCCGGTGTACAGGCTGAACGTACTCAACTACGTTCAGCCTGACACCGGCGGATCGGGTCGGCGCAATGAAGACAGACCCGTCCGCCGAGCAGGTAAGTCTATCTGCTACGTCGGGGACCCCGACGGGCCCCCGAGGGCTCCCGACGTAATGGAAACAAGCCCTAAGTCAGAGAATTTTAGGGTTGTACTACTGAGATATGAGATCTGGGGTTCAAATGGTGTTGTACTGTGAGAGTTAAATGTGACTCAAAGCCAGGTGTTCACCTGTGGATGGAGACAGCTAATCGGGGGCTCAATCAGGAACAGGGAGGTCTATTTGCAGCAGAATCTACCATGCAGTAAGGAAGACCACCCTACATATGGGGTAAGTACCAAACACAATCTCCTGGTACTTATCTGAGGAGCTCACGAAATGAGTTACTGTATGTGCACCCCTGTACATTACTATCTGAATTGGCCCCCAGTGCGGTCTCTAGCTGCTGTAGCCCTTACCCATCTATCTTATGTTCTGCAAATCTCTGGTAGCACCTCTTGGAGCAGCTAACATTTTCCCTTTTTTGGACCATTTCATGTACAGAGTAGTAGAGGTGGTTTTGTGCGAAAATAAAAGATCAGAAGTTTCTGCAATACTCAGATCAGCCTTTCCAGAAGCAACAACCATGTCATGTTTAATGTCAAAATGTAATATGTAAATATATATTTTCATTATTAATATTATTTTATTCTTCCCTTTTCAGTTACTGCCGGCACTTAGGATAGACCTAGAGATGTACTTTGTCTATTTATGATGTGCAGTGTAAAGCAGGGCCGCATGCTCAAGATCGAATTCTAGGTCACTTAAAATTAGCATGAGGTATTAGTGGCTGACAGAGCACTGATGTAATGTATGTCTCAGTGATCACAGCAACTGTACTTTCCCATAGAGGTCATCTGAAGACGCAGTTTGCCATCACCACCAAGGGGATCATGTGGGAAACCTTTTATATGTATACAATAAGTTTTACTATTTTTCAAATGTCCCCTCAGGAAATAAATACAATAATTATATAGTATAAAGCCCCCCATACACCTTTAGATTCCTCCATACAATTTTCATCAGATCTACCAACAACTATGTAGTATAGTAAGTGACCTCCCTGATAGAATACATAGTGATTGGGAGGTGTAGAAAGGTCCTCATATTACATGGTTTTGGTAGAAGAAAAGTTGATTGTACAGAAATTGCATGGTAATTGTATGTGGTGTATGGGGGGCTTTAGGCCTAGAAAGAAAAGCAATTAAACCCATATTATTTTACCCATAAGAATCAGTGCTGCTTCTGACTACTAAAGGCCCCCATACACCTTACAATCTCTCCATACAATTTCTGTACAATCAAATTTTGTTCTACCAAAACCATGTAATATGAGGACCTTCCTAAACCTTCCAATCACTATGTATTCTATCAGGTAGGCCACTATACTACACAGTTGTTGGTAGATCTAATGGAGATTGTATGGATCGATCTTAAGGTGTATGGGGGGCTTAAGGATGGCAAGTTCTCAGTTTGATCAACTGATTGAGTTATGGCCCCCATACTCCTTTCAATCTTACCATACAATTTCTGTACAATCAACTTTTGTTCCACCAAAACCATGTAATATGAGGACCTTCCTAAACCTTCCAAACACTATGTATTCTATCAGGGAGGACCCGGCACTACATAGCAGTGATATATACCTTTCAATCACTATGTGTTCTATCAGGGAGAACCCGGCACTACATAGCAGTGATATATACCTTCCAATCACTATGTATTCTATCAGGGAGGACCCGGCACTACATAGCAGTGATATATACCTTCCAATCACTATGTATTTTATCAGGGAGGACCCGCACTACATAGCAGAGATATCCGGGAGGTCCGATCGTAATGCAATTGTAATACGACCAAACTCATCGATTTTAGTTTTGATCACAAAACCCATGAAAGAATCATATATAAATGTGTCATCGAATACAATTGACCCGACCAACAAACACAATGCTACGATTTTAGGTCGATCATTGTACAATCGATTAAAAATTTTGTCCGATCACTTTTCAATCGATGTTTTAATAGGTAACAAAGAATTTTTGCCAAACGAAACATGTGTGCAGCTTACAATTTAACTCCAATCAAAGTAAACTTTGAATGTTGTAGGTCGATCAGACGCTAAAATAAAACTGTGTATGTCTATCTTTATACAGGATCAGAGTTGTATTAATGAATCAGCTATCAATGTGCTTCTCTTGCAGTAGAAGTTTTTCTATAAGAACTTGCCATCCCTACTGATCAGTTACTACAGTCTGCGATGTGAACAATGCACAACCTCAATGCTACAATAAAAAGGAAGAAGTTACATTTGAAATATTTCGGTTACAACTGTTTATGCGCGGCTAGAAATCTCCAGGGCCCCATCCTCTCTGCCAAATACACACAGCCGTCCACCCAACACTCACAGCAAAGCAAAAATCTGGGGGGAGAGACAAAGAAGCTCCAGGGCTAAATGAAGACAGAAGAAGCATGTAAAGAAGATGCTAAGTAGATCACAGCACTGCTGTGTCTCCAGTTCAGTTTGCATGGATACCCCACAGTCTCAAAGTAATAGGCATGTCTGATATCCCTGTTTTGAGCGGGATTTATTGGTCCCACTCAAAAACAGGGATGGCCGCATTGGATATGGGCCAGATAGATGGATGGTTTTGAGCCGAAAAATAATAAAATTTGAATTCCCAATTCCCTGTTTTTTATATTTATATACTAGAATTAGATTTTTCAAACTAAAGAAAATTGGAACCCAAGCAAATTCATTTGATCTTAAGAAAGTCCAGGAGACCAAGTTTACAGTAGGAATTTAAACTGGATAGGCAGTTTTTGTTTTTTTTTGGAAACTTCTTAATCCAGACCAAAGGTCCACCACTATTTTCTATAGACCAGGTTAGATAACGCAAAAAATCTTTACTTTAGCAAGTTTCAACACTCTTGACCAAATGAGGTTCTGGATGCTGAATTCTTTAAGGCAGCATGTTGGCCTAAGCCAGTGGTTCCCAAACTTTACTTGCAGGGCCCACCTTTTCTATTTAGGAACATTATCGAGCCCCCCCCCCCCATTCAAATACAGGTTCAAAATGAGGGACAGCGCCCTCCCAGGAATACCTTTATGCCCCCCCCCAATTTAGGAACCACTGGCCTAAGCCCTCAGGAACCCATGTTTAAACCTCCTGAGCAGCAGGTTAAGCTTGGGGTAGATTTATTTATTGATAATGTTAACCCCGATAATGTACCCAACTTCTTGACAACAGTATGTTATGTTTTGCGGTTCCAGACAATTGTTTTGTAGTACAAAGTAGGGGCAAGATAGCTCTTTTGAAAGTAAAGGTTGACAAACTCCGCACTAGGGTTGGCAAACTTTTTGACTCATGGGCCACAATTCAATAACACTGACACACACATTGCACAATGTACACAGAATGCGTAACCGCATGTGCTGCGTTTTTGCTTCCCATGTTAGTGTATTCACACTGCAGTAATAATACTAAACGCCCCCACACATGTAGCAAGTAGAGACCGACAGATGAGCTGTGGAGAGCAACGTGATGACATCATCATGCTGCACTTCATCGCTCAGAGTATCGGCGGGCACCCTTCGTGTGCCGGTGGTTAGTTTGGATGGGGATTGCGGTCCCCATTCAAACTAATGGCATCGGCCAGAGATTTACAAACATGTCCGTTCTCTGGCCGACTGAGCTTTGTGGGCCCCTGCGATTTGCGGCCACGGCTCTTAAGGTGTGTGGGGACCCTTACACAGCGTGTATAGTGTGAAAGAGTCCTTACACTTGCTGGCTTGTTGAAAAGAAGACATAATTCCTCCTGTCAGCATCAACATCAGTGACAACGCCAGGCATGTGTGGGGCTGCCTTCACCATATAACTATATTGTAATACAGGCATTGGTGTCCCGAGTCCTCACATCCCCGCTGTCACTGATGATGCTGCAGACGTGCGCAGGGGGGTAATTACATTGCACATCTGTTTATACAGCTCACAACTCTTTAAGAACAGAAATTCTGGAATGCCCGTACTGCTCAGGAGATTTATATTGGATTTCACCTATAAAACAAGAGCTAAGTTTCTGTAACGAAAAAAACTTTTTAGAAATTCAAACTCTGCAAAAGAAAAATAAATAAATAAAAGTTTCCAAAAAGTCATAATGTTTTTCTCAGTAAGATAAAGATTTTGGATTATAATATATGTTCCTGTCCTCTTCAGTAATATAATGTTTACCTTATATACTTTGGAACAAGAAAAGCGGAAAAGACCAGATGTTATCTCTGTACTTATGTATGACTGTTATCTTTTCTTTTTTTTTTATTAGAGAGAAAAACTAAAATAATTGTTCATACATACATAAAGAGAATAGAGAAAATACATAGAATGTAAAGTATAACCATGTCACATGAGAAACTCAAGGGGGGGGGGGGGATATAAAGGGAACAGAAAGAAACACATTAGGGGGATCATGGGTAGGAATCTGAGCATGAACATAACAACACCAAAATATACAGAAATATCCATTGCATGAAAGGTAAGAAACATCAACCTGAATTTTCACACTAGTACAAGATCGATGAACTCAACAGTTTCAAAAATAATGATATTGTTTAAAAAAAAAAGTTTCCAAAAAGTTAGGGTTTAATAAGAAACCCAACCTTTGATCTGATATTCTGGATAATGCCGGAGATAGGGGAGCAGTTATAAATCATTTACAGAAATGCCTCTCCTACATTCTTCTACAAATGAAATACAAATAATGAAGAACCTCTATGTTGCAGCAGTTGTTTTATCTCTGAAGATGTGTAACCACCAGACTGCACCTGATGGAGGCCCAAGCAATGTAAACACACCGAGCCCAGCAGGAACCACCCGCCGTCTTTCATTTACAGGTAGTGACCAGAGGAAACTGTCCTGCTCCAGCTATGGCAGCTGAGACCTAGCCTGTGCCTTCAGGGGACCTTCTATTTGTTCATGTATGATGACCTCATTATAACTGAACAAGGAACCCAAGCGGCTCTCACTGACTCGCTGTTGAAGAATGTAAAGATTGTTAATGGTCACAAAGCATAGATTACGCCGTGTAAACTCTGCACCGTGCTACTGGATGTATGCATTGAATGTTTATGGTTTAGAGCTACGAGACATACCAAGCGTCATGCATCAGGTTCTCTACTCAGTGGAAAATTACTAGAGTTGAATAAGGCATACAGATGAAAAGAGGTCAGAAAATGTAGGAGTATATAAAAGCTAGGCATACATGGATCAATGTTTGAATCCTTTACAGCACACTCATTCGCTGTGCACGTTCAAGATAATTGATTGTGCTCAAATTGATCCTACTTGAAGAAACCTCGATTGAACAGGGAACCAACATGTAGACCCCTATACTTTGAATGGGGACCAGGGTCTGCATCCAAAGTATTGAACAGGATCGATTGCGCATAAGTGTTACGCCTTGATTCTCTGTTCAATTGAGGGTTCATCAATTGCATGGGTATTGACCCGTGTATGGCCAGCCTTAAGGTAGCCATACTAGGTTGCATTCTCTCGATCCTTAAGGTACAGACTGCAGCATGATGACGCCCTTTTTGTCCCCATCCAAAATAATGGGATCGTACAGGAACTTACCAAAATAAAGGCCCCCATACACGGGTCGGATTCCGGCCGGATTCCGGGCCGATCGATTCCGGGCGCGTGCACGCGAAACGATCGTGCCGGAATCGTGTGCAGCCCACCTTGTCCGATTGATCACGTCCGATTGATCAGGGGCCCAGAATCGGATCCGACAGAGAACCAACATGTTGGTCTTTTTGATCCGATTCTGCACACATCAGGGGGAGTTGCCATTTGTGAGGTGGACAATCGGACACGGAATCGTCCCGGAATCCGTTGGACAAGGTGGTATGCAGCGATCGGATTCTCTTAATTGGCCGATCGATCACACCTGCGATTCCCGCCAGAATCGCCGGAATCGATCGGATAGGTGATCGAGCGGCCATGGAATCCGACTGTGTATGGCTGGCTTTACGGATCAGCGTGTGATCCAACATGCTGCAGATTTCTGGTTGAACTCGCCAGGTAGGCACACTATATTTGCATCCGTCGGATGATTGGAGGAACGCGCATAGCCGAAAAAAATTGGGCATGAATCTGCACGTGTATGGCTAGCTTTAGCTCCAAATTGTGCTTTGCGCTGCTCGGATGGAGGGCTTGTTGAATTTTTTACTAGTGTTGATCGTGAATATTCGAATCACAAATTTTTATTTTGAATATCATCATTTTAAAACATTTGTGAAGATCTTGAATATAGTGTTATATTTTCATAATCGTGACTTTTTTAGATTGGTACCTCAGTAGTGAAATGTGAATATCGTGACTTTTTTTTATTGCAATGAAGGTAATAATGACTCTAGATCACAAATCTATGAATTTGTTGTGAATATTTTTCGATACATCACTTTTTTCTTAAGCAGCACCCTCCTAAGAACTAGTCTTTTGGACGGGAGACATTTTTATAGCTGGCCAGATGCTCAGCCTAGTGCATGCACTTGCCATTTATTTATTGTATTTTATGCTTGCATTGCCTTCCCCCCTACATCCCTGCACTGATGTTTTAATTCACCTACAGATGTGGTCCCTAAAAGTAAAGTGAGGGAGAGCTTGAGGCCATGGCCCTGCTCTCCCTCTAAAGGGGAGCCCTCTTTGGAGGCATCCCACTAGACCAGGGGTCTGCAACCTGTGGTTCCAGAGCTACATACGGCTCTTCAACCTCTTTGTTATGGCTCCCTTACTGCCATACACACTGGAAGCAAGAGGAAGTTGTCCAACTGCCAAGACTTGCTGCAGAAGCTGCAGAAGACTTCCCAATTTAATATAGATAGAATTTCACAACACCTACAGTAAGTCTAATTGGAAGAAGTTCCATAGGCTGAAGGTTATGCATCAACGGCATGCTGATTATGTTGTTGTGCTTTGGTGGCATGTAAATAGAGAACTGTCACAGGTGAACAAAGTGTCCTTTCTATAAGTAGCAGTTATATTTATGTTACTGGTTCCTGAAAGAGATCCCTTGGTGTATGAAAACAGTAGTTTCCTTCATTTTCTGTATTTTCAACTTAAAAGTAAAAGATATCACCACCCTCCAGTGGTGTCACTAAGTTTATTGTCATCTGTCACCCCATAGTGGGGTATATATGTAAAGCTGGGCATAGACAGGACTGCCGAGCCGACCTCGCGGACGGGATGACGTCATCATGCACAGCCGCTAGTGCCAAGAATAGGCCGGGCACCCTTTGTGTGCCGGCATTACTTTGGATGGGGACTGCCATCCCCATCCGAACTAATGGGATCCGATCTGAATTTTCCGCCATGCCGGATCACTGTGCGATCCAACATGACGGCAGATTTTTTGTCAATATGACCAGTTGGCGCACCCGATTCCCTGCTGACCTGACCGCCGATTGGATGCGGGAACGCACATGACATCCGATCGGCTGTCGAATCGGGCAGGAATTAGCCCGTCTATGCCTAGCTTAAGTTATATAGGTAGGGCAATCATATACTATTAAGCAGGGTACAGACATGAAGATATGGGCCAGATCGATGGTCGCTTCGAGTGCCGTGCACACTCACAGCCATTTATCTGGCCCATATAATACGTGGTCATCGCTGTTTTCGAGCGGGATTGATTGATCCTGCTCGAAAACAGGGATATCGGACATGACCGTTAAATACGGCCGATGTACATTGCCTTGCCTTGAAACCGCGGGTCTCCATGCAAAACATTGGCTGAGCTGGGGAGAGAGCAGAGCTGTCTCTCCAGCTCCTCCGATATCTGACAGCAGCTGATGATGTCATCGGACGGCTCAAATGTACCCTGTTCCCTGCTTTCGGCTGAAGTCCTAGACATGCTGCAAACATTAATCTCTCACCAGGATTCAAGTGATTCTAAAGGCTCACACACGTATTGAGTGGGGGGTGACAGATGAGCGATGGAGTGCAGCGTGATGACGCACATCGGTCAGCGGCAAAATCTGCTTTGGCTCGCTACAAATGTGTAGCTAGGGATCCTGGGGAGGTGCTGCAGGGACAGGCATGACCAAGAAAGAGAAGAGTCTCATGGAAAGTGTGTTGGTGATCCCTGCTTGACCCCCCCACTCAATAACTTTTCTGGTAGCCCCCGCCCCAGTCGACAGGGGGCCACAGGCAACTACTTTGCATAGAGACCCCAAAATGCTTGAAACGGCCCTAGTGTTAGAACCCAACATATCCAGAGCTGAGGAAAGGGTTAATGTGTTAATAATCCAGGAGTCTTCTGTGAAAACATTTATAAATAGAAGATAAATTGTTATTTACTAACCAGAAATTTAAAAACTCGACTCTGTAATTTCCGCGCTTTGGACTAGTCCACCGCAAACTTTCCTATTTTCTGCTGCACACTGCCAACCCCTCTGCTTGTCCCGGGTGATAGATATCGCAGGGAAACAATAAAACTTTCATAAAATAAGAAAATAAAACTACAGTTGGTACACCAGATGTGGAGACCTTACACAATACTTGTGTTACTAAGTGTCATTATATATATATATATATATAAATATTATACACACTTGTAGGAAGATGAAATAAGGTGAAAACCTCACAAATTGATACACGTTTAAACCAAAAGTTCAATTTACAGCTCACTGAAATGCGTCACTTTAACATTATTTCAGCCATTTGTGTCTCCCTTAAAGCCCCCCACACGCCATGAATGGTGGCCGATTTTGCCACCGTCCAATGTGTGTGTGCTCTCATGGCCATCAGTCAGCGGCAAAATCGGCCGCCACTTGGGTGTGCCCACATGGGGCGACAGATCCCTGTCGTTTTAAAGCTCGGTCAGCCAGAGAACGAGCATGTCCGTAAATCTCTGGTCGATGACGTTTGTTTCAATGGGGACCGGCACACAAAGGGTGCCCACCGATGCTGTGAGCGACGTCATCACGCTGCACTCCACCGCACATCTGTCGGCCCCCACTCGGTACGTGTGTGGTGGCCTTACGGGTCCTGTGAAAGTTCCAGAAATCCCATGAGAACATTTTCCAGAGACATCTTCTCATTTTTCCAGAGGCCTGCGAGAAAGCCCAGTGTGTATTTTTAGGATTTATGAACCAACTTTGTGTTTTTTCTCCTGCTTTCTGCTCTGCTATACGCAGGGGCGCACACTAGTGGTCCACCAGTACGCAAATGGGGTGAAAAGCCAGCTATGCAGACCTATATTTTAGTTATCCAATGCATTTGCATATCAACGCTGTGAATAAAGCCCCCCATACACGTCTAGATTTTTTGTTCAATCAACTTAAAAAGATAATTTTTGGGGTCAGGGAAATTGGTGATTGATTGTTTGTCAACTGTAGTAACAGATATTTGATCAACTTTTTGGGATCGACTGAAAGTGTAATGCATTTTAATACAACCAATTAAAATGTACCAACATGTCCAATCATTTTTCAATCATTTTTTTCCTAATTTTAATTGTTTTAGGTTGATCTTACCATGTGGGCTGCCATAGATTTTTAATCAATCAACCAAAAAAATTGATTAAATTAAGTTGATTGGATGAAAAATCTAGACGTGTATGGGGGCCTTTAGTCTCAGCCGGTTAGGCGTCGCAGCTCCCCCTCGTCCCCCTCTCTCTCTCCTTCCTCCATGTGTGAAGGAAGTAGTGAGGCTGTGGCCCCAGAGGCTGAAACTGGTATTGCATCTCAAACACATTCAATACCTGTACAAACATCTTCACTGTAACAGTTAATCACAATTTGCAATCAACACTACTGATCGAAAATCGACAATATTATAATAATATCGTTACAAACATATAGAAATATATTTGAGATCTTCGTAAATTATCAAAGTGCTGATATTCGCAATAAAAATTTTAGATTAGAATATTCGAGATCAACATTTGTAATAAAGACTGTTTTTCTATTTAACCAGTTTGATGGATGACCTTGCTGGGCCATTAAAGCCCTGGTAAAGTTTAAGTTGGCCATAGACGGTTAGATTTGCTGCTGATTTTGCCACAGATAGACCACCGTGTGGGGCCAAAGCGGCCGCAAATCTAAAGCTGGCCATAGACACGGCAATTACCGGCAGTAGTTGCATGCGATCAACCGGCGTGCGTGCTCACGCATGGTGGTCGGTCGCCTGGAACTACAAGGGTGCACACCTTAAAGTTTCGACCCAAATGCCCCGCAGGTCGGATCGCACGGTGATCTGTCCTGCCGGTATTTATTGTGGCCAATCCTGTTGTAGTCAGTAGCTGTGGATGGGGAGTCTCTGGCTTCAATCTGACAGGAATCGCATGTGATAGTGGAACACACAGGATTCCTGTCAGTTCTGTAGCTGACTCCTCACAGTGTTGTGACGTCACCACACTGTAATGAGTCTGCTACAAGCCGGCCATGGATCAAGAAAGGCTCCCATACACGGGTAGATTGTTCACTAAATTTTTGCCCGACCAATCACCATGCGTGTTCATGGCGATTGATCTGCAATCGAGTTCTACCCACCCTGAACAATCGACCAAACAAAATCGAAATCAACTAAATATCGTATTGGACATTGAACCGACATGTTGGATTTTTTTTGTCGATCGTTTGCCAATCAAAGTACGCTGGTGGACCATGGCTCCCTATGCAGCACTCTTTTCGATCCATGAATTTTGTGGAATCGGCCATTTTGGAGATCGGCTCCTGTCAAAGTCGACCACAAATCGGATTCCCAAGACGACGTTCCATCAATTCCAAAACGATCTCCAATTCCACGATCTCCAGGAATGATCAGATCAGGAATCGATCAATGACAATTCGAGGCGTCTATGACTACCTTAACATGAAATCGGCCCAGAAATCGATCTAACAAATTACTGACATGTCTGTTTGTAGGTCCTTATCCAAAGTAAACGCTGGCACACAAGGGGCCCGTGCGTGATGACATCATCATGCTCTGTCGGTCTGCAGAGAAATCTAAAGAAAAACTAGACGTCTATGGCCAGCTTGTCAATTTTCATTACAACCAGTGTTGTGGACCTCAGTCAAACTTTCCTTGCAGGCCCCCCCTTTTCTATTTAGGAACATTATTGAGCCCCCCCCCCTGCCTATTCAAACACATGCTAAGTATGAGGGCCAGCGCCCCCCTGGAATACCTTTGCACTCCCCACCCAGGGGGGCCCACCCCCCAGTTTGGGAACCACTGGGCTAAATGATAAAAGTTTGTCAAATATTTGCCAACAGAAGACCAACCGCTGGACTCCATTGATCCTGTGATAGCCAATCAAAACGCATTATTGATCATTTATACTGCTATACGTTTACTCTATTGATCTCTCGATGATATTGTATGAAATCTGATTGTATGGGAATCTATTGAGATGTCAGATCCGGGATCGATTGACATTTTCTTTTCCAGGTTTCGGACAATCTTAGGGCTTGTTTCCACTAGAGCGATCAGCCGCGGATGGACGTGTTTTTAATTGTGTCACCGCGTCCGATCACTCTCATTAAAAATCATTGCTCAGTTTCAATTTAAGCGATCGCGCAGTTGCGATTTAGGTTGCTATTTTGAACGCTGCCCTACCGCGTTTTTTATCGTGTGCCGCGCCCGATCGTGTCCCCTAGCGAAAAATAGCGCCCAATCACGTCCCTTCATATGAAATAGGGACGCAATTTTTGACCACGTCCATTCATTTTCTATGAGCGCGATCAAATAGGATTGGACGCGATCAGAAAAAAAGGTCGGATCGCTTGGACAATCCCCTGCATGCACAGGGGGGAGCGATCGGACGCTCCAAATCTATTAAAAACGCGTCCAATCTTCAGCCGATCCTTCTAGTGGAAACAAGCCCTAATTTAGAAAAACAGAATAGATTTATAGGTAATTAAACGAATTATTGGTAATATTGATAATGTAGCTGATGTATTGGGGGGGGGGGGGGGGGGCAGGTGTGGGCTGCAGGCATTTGCAGGGTTTAAGTCACTTTTATAAAGTTTTGCATGGCTTTGTAGTTTGATTTAAAGAAACTTTTTTGGGAAACATTCCGGCAGATCTGTCATTATTATTATTCATTTCTGAACAAGTCAGGGCGCTGTGTCCCCCACCCACCATTCATTCTGCGGCACAGAGTTCTGGATGGCTCCGGCACCATTACACAAACACTTCATACTGGGGTATACTGGGACAGACTGGTTGGCGACCATCCAGCGTGTGATAGAGATTGTGAAACCCACCGACCGGCCTACAGCGAGTGAAATGCAATCCCCCCTCCCCCCCTTCTATGGCTGAAAGGAGAGGGGAGGGGTGAATTCAACTCATCTGCATATCCACGCCTCTTTGTTGACAACAGCGAGGCCATGCATCTTATTTGCATTTCTCCGCCTACTTCGGCAGATCTGCCTATGGGGCCCTTGCCTTTTTCAATGAAGGGAGCGGTACTTAATCCTCTTGTCCCCGCCCTGCAGACACACCCCTTTGGGCTGCCAGTGTTATGAAAAGGGGCGTGCTTTCGTGTCTACATGAGACCGCCCCCAGGCGTGGCTGGTGTTTGAGCGCTCTGGCCGCTAGAACAGGAGGGGCGGTCCTTGCTCCCCTTATTCCCGCCCACATTTAGATTGCCGTGCCGTACAGAGCGCGGCTCATAGACCTGCACGTAGTCAGTCGGCCCGGTCGGGGTGTCTCAGTGATCCTCTCTGCAGGGGAATGAGCCAGGAAACTTCCTCGCATCTGTGCTGCTCCAGCTGTGTGCACCCTCCGCTCCTCTATTCTGATTGGACGCCCCGTGTTCGTAGAGAGCTGCAGAACTTGGTCCTGTCGGTTGTCAGTGGGCCGGTATGAGAAACCAGCAAACTTCTATCTCTAGAGAGAACGTGTTCTTCCCTGACATCGAGCCGCTGTGCCCCCGAGCCTTCCAGCCGGCCCGGAACGTAGACAAAGCTGCCAGCAGCCCGGACACCATGTGTATCACCGCCACAGACCGTGGCCCCGTACACCGCTTCATTAATCGGCTGCAAGTCGGAGCTGTCAGCGAGCCTGCCAATCAGAGTCCAGAGAACGTCCGAGAATGTGCTGGAGGTAAGAGATCGTCCCTGCTGATCTACATGTGTGTGATGTGTATTCAAGAAGCTTGGCCGCAAGGCTGACAATCCACTGGATGACTTTTATCAGCTGATCCAAACATAAGGGGGGAGTGTCACATTCCAGCCCCTACAACCCCTGGCCTGCTTTACTATGGTGGTGACCATATACTGTACATTTTCTGTACAATCTAATAGTACGGTTGTGCCATCAGATTGTACGGTCTCTGTACAATCTGATTGTACGGCTCCTGCATTCGACTAGTACGGTCTCTGTGCAATCAAATAGTACGGTCTCTGTACAATCTGATTGTACGGTCTGTGTACAGTCTGATTGTAGGCCCTCTTTGCATTCGACTAGTACAGTCTCTGTACAATCTGATTGTAAGGCCTCTGTGCAATCGAATAGTACAGTCTCTGTGCAATCTGATTGTACGGCCTCTGCAATCGAATAGTACAGTCTCTGTACAATCTGATTGTACGGCCTCTGCAATCGAATAGTACAGTCTCTGTACAATATTATTGTACGGCCTCTGTGCAATCGAATAGTACAGTCTCTGTACAATGTGATTGTACGGCCTCTGTACAATCGAATAGTACGGTCTCTGTACAATCTGTACAGCCTCTGTGCAATCGAATAGTACGGTCATTGTACAATCTGATTGTAGAGGTTCTGTGCAGTCTAAAGCTAGGAATACACATTTTTTTACAGATTTCTAACAGCCCAGCGCCGTTCGATATCCTATACTTTGGATGAGGACTGCGGGCCCCCACCTAAAGTATCGGATGGACTGCCTGCTGGCTCCCGATATCGGGGAAGCTCGGACTGAGGAATATCGAGCTGTGATGACGTCACAATGCTGCGCTTGAGCTTCCTCGATTGAACGGAGAATCGAGGTGCAGCACTTTTGTACAATGGATCCCGTTAGATTCTTGTGTATAGACAATCGAACGGGGATTTACCACGGTGTTGGTTCCCTGTTCAATTGAGATTTCTTTGAGTGGGATCAATCGGTGGCCGCAATCAATTCGAGTACAATCACAGCGAACGCATGAATCAATGAAAGCCGTGTATGTCTACTTAATAGAACAGGGTTCTGTGCAATCTAATTGTATGGTGTCTCCGCAGTCTAAAGCAGCCCATACACAGGTCAGATTTTCAATCAATCAACTTAAAACGATCAATTT
>CM070032.1:15909344-15937763 GCA_036250615.1 Ptychadena robeensis
ATATCCAAAATATTCCGATTGATATTTCATCAGAAGTGAGGTAGATAGGTAGAAAAAAAAACAAACACGTCAAATTGTTACCAACTGGTCTCAAATACCGAACCAATTTTCATCGCCGAGTAAGTGTTTAACCAGGTGGGCAAACTGTTTTTTTTGCAATCGATTGATTGAATCTGACCTGTATGGCTGCTTAGTCATCCCAAAAAGTTGATCAAATATCTGTTACACACAGTTGGCAACATCCAATCACCCATTTTCCCTGCCCCCCCCCCCCCCCCCAAATTTTCTTTTTAAGTTGATTGAACAGAAAATCTAGACGTGTATGGGGGGCTTGAGTTCTGAACATTTCTATACATATATAGAGCAGTCAGTTTGTCAAATCACCATCAGGTCTCACTATGCTGTAAATGTCCGAATACTTTCATAGCATATGCGACCTTTTAGAGCGAATGCCCAAACTGTAAACCAACCACTTTTAATTCAAAGTTCGGCATGGCGATATAACCTGAATTACACAACTCATATACACACAAAACACACACTCAGAGTACTTTCTTAAAGAGGGATAGGAGAGGGGTATGTGGTCAACTAGTGCAATCACAACAGAGGGGAAGAGAACTGACGCATTGAGGCTGACAGCTCGCATCCACAGAGATAGCGTCCGAGTGCACCTCTGGGTTCGCCACACTCTCTATATACTGTAACAAGCAGTCAGATGTACAAATTCACCATCAGTCCTGACTTTGCTGAGTAAATATCTAGAGTACAGAGTCTATACTTGAGTATAGCAGATCCAAATATAAGCCAAGGTACCATCTGGGCTTATATTGGGGAAAAAAACTCGGAAAAACTGAATGACCGCGCATAAGCCTAGGAGGGAAATTTAGCAGCTGAGGCTCAGAAACGCAAATGTGCTCCGTGTTTTGTGATGTCATTATTTCACCAGCCAATTCGTTAATTGCAAAAGCCGCTGACCCTGACCGGATAGCCTCACCAACATTGGTTGAGATCCAGAGAAGGTGTGGGAACATAACAAAGAAATACGTATTGTTTCTACAACAATCTAACAAAACTAAGTTTCAAAATTAAGTCACATGGCAGAGCATTCCCGTCCCAAAAACACCGTCTCTAGAGCTCCCATCTAAGTTTAGGGTTGACTAATAACCATGTTCATTCAAGGGGCTTTGTTGCCTTAAACATTATTATACAATAAAAAAATATTTTTTGAGTATACAAGGGTACAGTAGCAATCTAACCAAAACATAGTACCCTTTCGGATGAAATCGGAATCTGCTTGAACAGCTTGAAGATTATAACCCCGATTGAGCAAGATTATGGCAGTACCAATCATCCCACGCTCGAGGGATGAGAAGTTTGCTTTAAGCCCTGAAGGGAACATGTTGATGATATCAAAACCTACTGAGGTAAATTGGGTTTCAGCCTAAAAACAATGGTCCTTGTGAAGTTTGTGGAAATGACTGGGCAGCACCAAACATTCCGCAAACCTCTGATATGCTGGTACTCCATAAAAAATATGTTCAACTGAGACAGAAAACATTGCAGAGCAAGGCAGCAGCACTAACCATTGCGCAGGTCCCACAATGTGGGGGTGGGGAGACTCTCCTGCACGATTCTGAGTCTCAGTTACAAAAGCAAAATGTTATTAAATGGAGCTCATTATCTCCGCTCTCTCTGCCCCATATGGACCAGACCCCCCCCAAACTAGCCACCTTCCCTTTAACTGCCCTCCAGTGTAAATGTACAAATCTGACAAAAGTAGTACACCCCATTGTGGTAAAGTGTAGATTGAGTCCTTTACATTGGACAACACTAAAAGATATGGCGGCTACATGATAACAAAGTAAAGTAGTCACGTACATCTTGTGTACCGTGCAATTTACGTCCACTCAATATCTCAGCAGTGCATTAACCTCTGACGCACTGCTGAGGTCCAGATTTCTGTACCAAAAGTGGCAACCATAGACTTCAATGGTACATTTTTCTTTATGTCGTAGGCCTGTAAAACAACTTCCCAAATTCTTGTCCGTAACAAGGGTCCCATAGACAATCCTGACTATAAATAATGTTGTGAAACAAACAATTATGTAAAAACAAATTATTTTTTTTAAATACAACATAATAAGAAAAAAAAAAACCACAAAAATTAGGACACAAAACTATGCTTGCTCAATTTACTAAATCTCGCCAAAAACAATACACAAAAGTCGTCCTAAAGAAAAAAAAAAAAAAAAGAAAAAAATAAATAGAGAAAAACAGGGGAAGGCGCCCATAGGGTTTCTGAGCGTGGTGCGGCATTTGCACTTCAACCCTTCTTCTAACCTGGATGTGATAAATCACACCAGGGAAGAACAGGGTTAAACTGCAAATGGGGCACATCGGGGCAATCAGGGACTTATTTCTGGCCGATATTTAGTACATAGGAGGTAAGTTTGAAGCAGTTTTCAATCACAATCACTCGGAGTGGTGGGGGGGTGAGGTGGGTGGAGGGGGGGTGGGGGGGGTTTGCGTTGGTTGGTGCGTTTTGGGTGGGGTGGTGGGGGGTGTGTTGTTTATGTGTTGGTGTCTTGTCTTATCTGTTTTTTGGGTTTTTTTGGGGTGCGCCAGGACACGCGCAGCGGCCTAGCTGCCTGCGCAATCTGTGGCCCAAACTGTGTACCGCGTTCTCTCCAGACCCCGCTTTACTGGACGCAGCCCCTCGTCCAGTGCGATAGGCATTGGAGGACGCTGACGAGGGCTGCCGTCCTAACGCTAGGGGGTTAATGTCTACATCCTCTGACAACAAAGTGGTACTGTTTGGACCCACCATTAAAGTGAAGCCTTGCCTAAGGTTGTCCACCATGCCGCTGCTTCCATAATTTTAATGCCTTTCCCCACCAGGCCATACCCCATCTCAAAAGCTTGTGGATCAATTTTTTTTTACCGCATCCATTTAGTCTTATAGACCATCAGGGGCACTGCATGACACTATCGGGAAAAAAATAACTGCACCCGCCATGTGGACAGCCCTAACGCGGACCCAACCTTCAGTAAAAAAATCAGCGTTGCAAACCAAGAGCTAGGAGTAAAAGCTGGTGTTACCGTCAGTAGTTTCACTCACATAACTGTATGCCATTTAAACACCAGGGATTAGTACATTTTAAAAGTCTGGGGACCAGATACAACCTATTTTTGGGGCAGTCGAAATGACATTTTACATAATCCCTCACTTGGTCCTCATAAAAGTCATTTATGAAGTCATTCATGCTTTGGAGAACAACGAATGAGCGATAAGAACCAGCCATGATACTATATATAATACTAAGCAATGGCGCTGTCTGCAGAGCTGTCCTACCCTGCCAACTGCACATGTGCAGCTCCGCTTACGGCTTTTGGCTGTCATGTCGGTTGCAGGGGTTTGACTTCAGGCAGTGGCTTAGGACCACCAATCATCTTCCCATATTCAGCCCCCCCTCCGGGGAGAATTGATGTTACTTTTTGGGCATAAAATGTTTGCTAGGGCCCATGATTTCTACTATCACTGCTTCAGGTAAAGGATAAGGGCTTGTGGGGGGTTAAATGAAACTAGCCTCCCCTGTTCCAACCCCCTAACCATACTTCCCCAAACCCCTAAGTGAGCCGCAGGGTCCCACCCATCCACACATGACTCACCCCCCATAAAATTGACTGGACTAGGCACCGATGTGCAAGACCTCCTGACATTACACATTCGTGCTTTCAGGTTTGTCAAAATGGTTCATTAATGTCGCTGCTTTAACACAACCAAAGCGGCAAAAAATCGCACTAAGTGTCCCTATTACGAGTTTGAAGTTCAAGTGATACCGTTATTGCTGACTGAAGTCATAGAGAAGCACCTCTCGGACAATCGCAGATCCCTTCTTCCTAATCTCTGGTTTTAGGAGCTCACATTCTACACAAAGTTACAAGGACTAAATCAAGACCTAACAGTGGTTCTCAACCTGTGGGTTGGGACCCCCCTTGGGGCCGAATACCACTTCATGGGGGTCCCAAGTTCTCGGGAGCATCAGACTGCTTCTAACAGCAGCGGCTCTGATGACCACGGGGTGGTATAGGTGAAAGTATGCCCCCTCCCTCCAAACTTCGAAGGAACGAGGCATACACTCCCTCCTACTTACGACCCACACTACATTTGGGGGACGACATTATATACCTGATCGTGCTGGAGTAACGCTCACACCTTTCCAAACGAAGTACACTTTGTGATGTCACTTCCGGTGTTGCAATTATGACTTGATAAAAGGCCACTAGTTACCAGGGTACAGGTGGGTATTTTCCGGTATTGGAGCAAAAACACATTTTGGTCCCACCACCTGCACACCCCCATGGCTGGCATCTTCCTGGCCCTTCCTATTCTTCCAATCAATATGATTCGACACATGATATTTTCCTATCGATACCCCGTTCAGTTCCCTCCAAACCCCCCTACTGTAAATCCCCCGACCAAATCCCAATGCCCCAACATGGAGCATAGGGTCGAGGCTAAACGAGGAGAAATGATGTTATGGGGAGAAAAGTAGACAAAGCTGAGAGGACAAGCTATAGGGAAAAGGTAGAAATGGAAGAGCTACTTGTAATTGGGGAAACGAACTACTACGGAAACCGAAAGAGGCTAAGAATGTATCGGGAACTATCGAAGCGCGTGGGGGGGAAGAGGGGATTACCAGCCGGCAGTTTGGGGAGGGCTTCGAACCAAGGAGGGAGACATAGGTGCAGCGAATGAAATTGATTAGGGGGGGTGAGGGGCTGAGGGAGTCGTTGAGCCTTGGAGTTAAAGAGACTTAACTGTGGAGTGGTGAGGTAACGAAAGCCCCCCCATACACTCTAGATTTTTTCTGTTCAAGTTCACTCAACTTAAAAAGATCAACCTTGTTCACAAATTTATTGAATTAAGTTGATTGGGTGATAATCTAGACGTGTATGGGCCTTAGTTTCTTTCCTGTATCTTGTTTGTTGCGGAAGACATTATAAAAGTTTTGGCAAAACTCTATACACCATACATAGACCACAAAGCCCAAGCCCGAACGCAATATTTCACAAGTTTTTTCCCATAAATCGTACCATCCCCTCCAGTCACTTCCCCAGACACAATAACCCTCACTCGCACTCCAAACGTCTCCCATCCCCCGACCTTGCGTCCCTTTCCTCTCCCTCGTCATGTCGTCCCACATCCCCAGACTCCCGCCACCCCCCCCCCCCCCACCATTCCAAACATTTCCGCAGCGGCGCCCCATGGCAAGACACCCTCAGCCAGGGGGCACCTACGCCGGTTTAGTAAAGGACAGGGCCTCAAGTTTGACTATTTTAATAGACAAACGGTTTTTTAATTGGTTCATCTGCAGAAAAAAACAATATTTTTTTTTTTTTTCACTATCCTCCTTCTAAAAGATAACGCAGCGGTTACATGCTGAATGGACATACGGCAAGCTGGTGACCTGCCAGGAAACATTCTGTATACCGATCAATAGAATTCACAGAACTCTCTGCTCCCGATATTCTGTATTAATATACCAACGTGACAAAGCCTCCGAGTTTGTGAGGTCTAAAAGAGCCAAAGCCTAAAGCCCACCATACACATTAGATCTCTGTCAAATATTATCCTTCAGATCACCACAACAACTATGTAGTGCTTGGGTCCTCAAACACTCAGCCATTGAACACCGGTAGAACTTGAATGGTTTTAAGCTAATTATAAGCTAAGCCAACATCAGTTTCATTTTGGTTCAATCCATATGCGCTCGATTAGATCGAAGAATTCATCGTCTAACTAAACTAATCGAAAATCTAATCTAACAATCGCATCAAATCAAAAAATACAACCACCACAAAACAAACATAAACAAACAAAAGTCAACATACAGGTACAAACCTCCCACTCCCCCGCCCCCCCATTGAGTTTGGCGATTGTGGTGAGATTTTCGATTCTTTTCCTTTTCCAAAGATTTACTAAAATAAAAAATCGTTGATCGACTTTTGGTAATTGGAAACTTTTGAATTCCTTCCCTTTTGAGTGGTTATGTTAATGTATATCTAATCTAATCGATCCAGGCAGACACCCGAAAACCACACATTGACGATTATAAAAAAAACGATTTTGGCACAATCGACGATGATTTTCCAAACCATTTCCAACATGTCCCGATCAAAATTCGATTCGATTTTCTTCTTCTGCCTTCATCGAACAATTATCGTCGATCGTATAAGAGATGCCGCGCCACCAGGAAAGTCGAGGAGCGAAAGAGAAGTACGAGTATGGAGTAAAAGACTAAGAGTAGGAACGAACGAGAGGCACTAGAGTCAAAGGGATTCGGGCGGAACTCCAACATAATAATGAAGCAGCTCGAGCAAGAAAGGGTGGAGGCTGGTAGTAAAATGCGGTGTATGGGTAGCGAGTGGGGGGAGGGGAATAAATGAGCAATGTAGACGAGAGTCGGCGGACAGAGTTAAGTGGTCGAAGTAGGGGGGTGACGTAAAGGGGGTGGTGGGTAGAGGTGGTGACAGAGAGGGATATGGCAGCATACTTACCTGACCATGTGGGCTTGCTCGATTTCGTTAAATCGATTAACAAAATTCATCTAGCGAGCATCGATTGAACCAAAATCGAACCGTGTCGTTGGCTAGCTTTAGAAAGTCCCCCATAGGACCAGGGTTTTGGAAGAACAAAATGAATCTAAAGGAAATCTGACAGATAAATCTAAAGGTCTATAGGGGACCATCGTAAAACTAAACAAGAACAACCAGAAGCGGATCTGACATAAATACATTACTTACAACAAAACATCTATTCTTTCTATTATCCTGCTTTATTCTTTCCTTCTTTCTTTCTTTTTCGGCCATGGCCAAGATTGTAGTCCATTGGCTGCCAGAGATGGCTTAAGCTGGCCATACACGCATAAGATTCCTGAATGATCATTGGTACGATTGGATCGTGACGCGCTTACGCAGTCAATCGTGCCGCACACCATGGTGCTCGACCCTGTCCGTTACTTTAGATGGAGGGTCCCCTTAAAGTAATAGCGTATCAAACAACGATTTACCACATTGGATCCCTGTTCCATTGACATTTGTGGATCGGATCGTCTCGTCAAGGGGCAGTCATTTGGTAAAATCGAGCAGGTATGGGGACCTCTATCCAACCTATATGAAGGCTGTGCTAAGAGCTTAAAACTACCTAATAACTACAAGTCGTAATTTACATCGATATTAATTATATTATATATGATTGGACGGTGTCCAGTGCACTGGCCCCATACACTCCCTATTTATGATGGTCGCCCTATGGACCCGGAACATCATGTGCCTGGAGGAGTCAACCGAAACTACGTTCCCAGGCAAATGACACAACAACACGTCCCTGTGTATGACCGAGCCGCCTGACTATCCTGCAAATCCAAACAACACAGATTGATTGTATGGTGAGGCTGGGGCCCCTAAACAACCAGTGGGAGCCCTTACGTGGGTCTAATGGTAAAGCCTAAGCCCCCATACAACCTTTAGATCTCTCTTCAGATTATCCTTCAGATCTACCAACAACTATGTAGTGCCGGGTCCCTCTGCGACGGAACACAGGTAGACTTGATGGTTTAGAAAGTCCCCCTCATATTCACAATGGTTTTGTAAAACAAAAAGGAGATCTAAAGGATCGACAGAAAAACTAAAGGTGTATGGGACCCCTAACACAAGACCGTACAATCAGTTGCAACAAAACCCCTACTTTTAATGACCCGTCGATATCAATGCACTATCTGAGACGGGTTTTTCTTGGTATTTGGATGGTTTGGTATCCAATGGTTTTTATATGGAGCATGTATACAATGGCTAAAGCCCAAAAAAACAAGGGCTAAAGCCCCCCCCATACACAAACCTTTAGATCAATCCATTACAATTTCCTCCTTTAGAATCTACAAACTACCAAACAACTATGTAGTATGGAGTAAAGGGGTATAAAGGGAAAAAAAACGTAAAAACTATATTTTGCCCTCCCTGAATACATAGTGATTGGAATGTTTAGAAAGGTCCTCATGATTACATGGATTTGGTAAGAATAAAATGGATTGTACAGAGATTGGTATGGAAAGATTTGAAGGTGTAGGGGGGCTTTTAGGGGCCCCGCATTACACCTTTAGGATTTCTTTCTCTGTCCATTTCCTTTAGATCTCCTCCTTTTGTTTTAAAAAAACCAAAACCATGTAATATGATGGACTTTCTAAAACCATCAAGTCTACCTGTGTTTCAAGAATCGCAGAGGACCCCGCCGGCAACTACTACAACATAGGTTTTTGGTAGATCTAAGGATATCTGACAATATAGCTAAAAGGTGTATTGACAAAAAAAAAGCTTAATGTAACTATATGTATTTTGTACCATAATATTGATTTCTTTTCCTCTTATCTGTTTCCCTTCGCTCAGCTCCCCCTGGATCACCTTCAAAACTATTGTTTTTCAAATCACAAGAAGCCAATCGAAAAAAACGTAAAAAACCCGATGGCCGTGTACTCTTTTAAAAGCAAAAACCCATACACAGGTCAATTTTCAATCAATCCACTTAAAAACGATCATTTTTTAATCGATTGATTGAGATTGAGTTTTGGCCCACCTGGTTTAAATTGACTTAATCCGTCAAAATTGAGTGAAAATTCAGTCCGTTTTTTGATGCGGACTGGATGGGTAAATTTTGATCGGTCGATTAAAATTGATTGAAAAGTGTGGTCACCAATTTTTGAATTCGATTTTTTTTTTTTTCCTAACCCTATTGCTACAAAATTCACTATTCTCAAGCCACATCTGTCTATCTCCACACCAACCGCTTCCCTTCTTTCTGATTGAAATTTTTCCACTCGACTATTTTTTGGATCGATTATTATTTCCGAGATGGAAAAACAAAAAAAAAAAAAAACAACAAAAAAAAGCCCCAAACAAAAAATACACAAAAAATAACAAAAAAAAACTCTCCAACAAAGCTAGCCCACATCTCCTCGTACAACAAGGCGCTTGTCAGATAGTACGTCTCCCACAGCCACCTCTCATCGCGCCTAGGAGACCCGGAAGCCCCCGACCAGAACAATGCTAATCCGCGGGACATACTGTGGGGAGACACAAGATTTTCGGTGGACTAGCACGGTTAGGAAAGAGATCGGACGCAGAAAACTGGGTGGGATAAGTCAATAATAAGTCACGAGTCACAGAGGAATATGTAAACAACCCAATAACTGGGGTTCGTGCGCACCCTGCGAACATTCGATCTTGGAATATTTTTGGTGCGATAGCGTGAGGGCCGCTCCTACCGTCACCATTTTAGGCTTCCAAACTGACACGATGAAACCACAAGACAACAACAGACGGTGAGTCAAGGCACTAAACGTGGTGCGCGAACTGGAGGTGACGTGTTGGGTCGACCGAGTGGGTGGTAAATCAAAAATCTTGTACTACATATGGGGTATGATACAATCGACATACATTTTATAACAGACTTAAAAATTGATCGTTTTAATGTTGATTAATTGAAAATCGATAATCTGACCTGTGTATGGGCTGCTTAGACTTTTGCGGAAACAACCAACACATTTAGATTTCACAGAACCCTGTTCTATTAGTAGAAGATTACATAACACGCTTTCATTGATTCAATGCGTTCCGCTGTGATTGTACTACCGAATTATTGCGGCCACCCGATTGATTCTCCCACTCAAGCATCTCAAATTGAACAGGGAACCACAACCGTGGTAAATCCCCCTCCCCACGTGTCGATTGTCTATACCAATAATCTAACGGGATCCAATTGTACAAAAGTGCTGCACCTCGATTCTCGTTCATGAGAAGCTCAAGCGCAAGCATTGTGACGTCATCACAGCTCGATATTCCTCAGATCGCGATCTTTTCCGCCGATATCGGGAGTCCAGCAGGCGTCCATCCGATACTTTAGGTGGGGGGTCAGCCCGCAGTTCCCAGTCTCCAAAGTATAGGAATATCGCGGCGCTGGCTTTAAAATCTGTTAAACAAATGTGTATTCCTACCTTTAGACTGGCACATAACCTCTACAATCAGATTGTACCCCTGACAGTACATTCGATTAGCACAGAGGCTGTACAGATTGACATAGAGAAGAACCGTCTATTATTTCGATTGTACAGAGGCCTACAATCACATTTTACAGAGACTGTACTATTCTGACTGCACAGAAGGCCCGTACAATAATTGTACAGAGACTGTACTAACTAGTACTATTACTCCGATTGCATAGGGCCGTACAATCAGCTTGTACAGAGACTGTACTATTTCGATGCAGATGCCAAGTACATCAGATATTCACACGAGACGGTACTATTAGCTGTCTAACGATTTCGATTGCACAGAGGGCTTATCACACTCAGATTGTACGAGCCTCAAGTACTCTAGTTCGAAATGCAAGAGGGCCTACAAACACTACACTCATAAAACTGTACACAGAAAACAGACCTGTACCAAATCAGATTGTCACAGAGCACACGGTAATAATATTCTGCGATTGTTATGTCGAGTGAAAAAAAAAATCGATCAAAAATCTTGTACTACATATGGGGCAGGACAATCGACATACAATTTTATACCGACTTAAAAATTTATGGTTTTAATTTGATTGATTGAAAATCTGACCTGTGTATGGCCTGCTTTAAAGTTTATTCAATTTCAATACAACCAATTAAAATTTACCAGCACGTCCAATCATTTTGCGATCAATTTTTTCCCCAATTTTAATTGTTTTAGGTTCATCTAACCATGTGGGCTGCCATAGATTTTCAATCAACAAAAAAGTTGATTGAATTAAGTTAATTAGATGAAAAATGTATGGGGTCCTTTACAGTTTATCCGTCTTTGACCAATAAAGGTTCCATCATCCTGCAGGTTGTTTGATCTTTCCATGTCAGGAGTAGGAAATGTATCTCCGGTCCCTTGCATGGCAGTGACAGCTGATGTCCAGAGTGCAGCGTCTTCTTTCCCTCTGCAGCACTGGTGTCTCCCCTGTGGGTGCCTGGGATTGCTATAGGGACTATGTACCCTAACTAAGGGCCCTTTCACACTATATGCGTTTTTCACACGACATTTGTGTTTTGCATTTGCGTTTTTGAACAAATCAATGAAAAATAAATGAAAAATGCATACAGCTGGGAGTTTTGAAACACATGTGGAAACTCTGCGTTTTTGAAAACGTAACACATGAAGTGGGAAGGCTTGGTCTACAGTATGCCGCCCCTTAAACCATGGGGGGGTGTTATGGACACGATGGGGTGTTCGTGTCCACAGTGTCCGCCTGTGGTTTACACATTGTTTTCAGTGGGTATAGGGTGCGGTATTCACCATGTCGGCAATTCTGCGTCCTATACTTACTATTGGCAAACCCGAAAACGTATTGGGCGCAGTTTGCGCGCGCCACAAACAATGTTGTTAACAATGGGTGCGGTACGTGTTTCCTGTGTTCCACAGGATGCCCCAGGTAACACCGGAATCGTGCAGCCAAGTGAGCGAGAAATCGTGGCTGCATGTTATATGCTCCGCCTAGATCGCCCGTGGAATGCTTTTTAAAAAAAGTGCGCTACCCTGTTTCCCTGAAAATAAGGCATCCCTTTTAAAATAAGGCACCCTTACATTTTTGCCTCATGCTGAAATATAAGGCTCCCGAAAATAAGGCACCCCCGAAGATACGGTACTGTAACTCTGGACAGGGGGGATCAGAGGGGGCAATCAAAATGAAGCAGGAGGATCAGAAGGGGTTACTTAAATGGTAATCGCCCCCTTTGTGTCTCTTGTGCCATTTTGATTTCCCCCTCTGATCCCCCCTGTGTCATTTTAAGTGACCCCCCCCCCCCCCACCCTGATACCCCAGTGCCGTATTCTTCTTCATGCAAAAATAAGACATTGTCTGACAAATAGACATAGAGCATCTCTGGGAGCAAAAATTTATATAAGACAGTGTCTTATTTTCGGGGAAACACGGTACATGCACAAGGCTCCGTCTGCAACTTCATAAATTCTCCTATATCCAGGTCACTTGTTGGTGCTATTTTGGGATACACTGTACCACTGATCTAGTAACACAGCTGACCCTTCACTGGCACTGATGTCCCATGAATCTTAAATAAAACCCGCTGCAGGACAGCCAATAGGAAGTGTTCCTGTCATGGCGCAAGTAATGCATTCTATTATAGTAAAAAAAAAAGAGCTATTTCCTCATTTTAAACAAAAAGCTAAATCCTGATGGTTAGAAAACAGCCTTCTATATAAACAATAATGATTCTGGCCTCTTCTCCGATGTCATTGTTCATTGGCCGTGACAGTTGCTGAACTCTTTCAAAAGTTCTAAACAAAAGGTTGTGTAGACATTGTAAACACAAAGTCAGCAAAACAACATTGAAAGTAATAGTTTACTTCCTGCGTGCCGCGTGATTTATGTAGCGCTCCGTGTAGGTGTCACGTCGGTGAATGAATTGCCAGCTCGGTTGACTATCTAGTAAACCGGCCAGAACCAGGTCAGATTATGATGTTTGTTCATGGCGACGCTAGACACAAGATGTGTCAGTAGGTTATGCATTTAACCCAGTTTTCTTAGGTTCCTATTAATTATTCCTTTCACAACGTGCTGTAAGGAAGTTGTGAAACCATAAAATATGATCGTAAAAGTGTAGTGTTGGAGTGGTTTTTTTTTTTTTTTTATTAAATGAACCTGCAGGTGAAGGTAGAACAGAGCAAGGGTCAGATAGGGAACTGTACCACCATGTTCTACATTGTTGTAACTTCAATCAGCCCAAAGGTCATGGACCAGGTTAGGGGTCATTATAAGGCAACAAGCAGGCCAGCAGTAAACTTTGATCCTCAATTGAAATTGAAACCCTAGATGCTCTATAGAAGGGCACCTTAAATCTGCTATGCGTGGTAGATAGGTTCTCCATAGGACACTTTTTTAACGCAACACTTGTTTTGGAAATGCATGTGGTGTGTATTGTGTAGTACATGTTAATGTCAAAGTGGATGTATACTCAATATCTAAAAAAAATATATATATATTTTATTTTGAATTCCCTCTGAGCTAGTATGATGGTGTCTTAGGGCTCCACAATCCTAAAAAAAATACTTACCTGCTGTTCCCTGGATTCTATCTTTATTCGCCAGGCTTCTCCCCCAGAAGAAGCCTTCTGAGGGTGCAATATCACAAGTGGGCACTGGGGGCGTTTATAATGTTTTTCTATGGGAATTTGGGTCTGTGAACTTTCAATGCAGAGCCGAGATCAGGAAATTAATCAGGGCTCAGAGATCTCGGCTTCTTTCCAGTCCGCCATGGCACACATCATAAGAGCCAGGGAGAGAGGAGGGGCTGTGAGGGATCTTCTTGAATTACTCATTAGAGGTACTTTTTTATGCATTCCTCCCTATTATCTGCCCTTCTGGTGCCATTCATGCATGGATGATCTTCTGGTGGTAGGTCTAGTTTAACCCCCCCCCCCCCCCCTTGGCAGAACGCGGTTTTTAATAATGCTATGCAGGACATAGCACTCTGCCCTGTGTCCCCTCCTTCCTTCCTCCCCTGTAGACATTCCTTTACCATTGGTGAACACCACCACCTTAACATGGAGCCACCAAAGAGGCGGTGCCAGAAGAGATCAGCGAGTCTGCCTAGATTAAGAATTACCGCAGGCTCGCAGAAGATAGGTGAGTATCCAGGTGAACCACCAGGGAGGTTAATGTTAACACATGCATTGTCTGTATACAACACCGTGCGTATACTTCCACACTATGTGCGTTATAGCTGTGGTGCCGTCTTTTGCAACCGCATCCATTCACCGATGCCCTATGCTTGTGGCATATGGGAGGTGGCCCGTCTGCAAAACTGCGTGCAGCAGGGCGTTTATGGCAAAAATGGGGGCATTGTATTGTAACCGCAAACATGGGGCGGGTGTGAAAGGTACACAGGTTTCCTAGTTGCAGCACAGATAGTGTGGAAGGGCCCTCAAAATGACAATGAAAAAGTCATGGGCTAACCTTAATATTTATTGAGAAATTTCTACAATTGAGGAAGTTTTTACTTCTCATCAAATATAACAATGAACCTTTTCATATTGAAACAATTTAAGTTTTAATATTAAATCTGGAACAAGCAAAGAGTACTATAACATGTGACATTAAATTAAAAAAAAAATAATCTGTGCCATTTATTTCTGAAATACAATTAAAAAACAGGTCACATAAAATTACACTGTGGGTCAGATTGTGCCCCCCCTGGCTAGAGTTTGACACCCCAGCTCTGTAAGCTCATTACCTAAGACAGTGGTCCCCAAACTTTCCTTGCAGGGCCCCCCTTTTCTATTTAGGAACATTATCGAGCCTCCCTCCCTATTCAAACACAGGTTAAGAATGAGGGCCAGTGCCCCCCTGGAATATACTTGCTATGGGGGGGGGGGGCATGAAGGATTTCCAGGGGGGGGCGCAGGCCCTCATTCTGAACCTGTGTTTGAATGGGGAGGGGGCTTGATAATGTTCCTAAATAGAAAAGGGGGGCCCTGTAAGGAGGGTTTGAAAACCACTGACCTTATTAAAGACTTGTATATTAAAATATGTATGTGCAGCATATCCCATGTCCTTTTAATGCCTATGGCCAGCTGCAATTTAGTTCTGTCGTATTTTTATTGCACTATACATCACCAGGTTCGCTGTAATATTGCGGACACGCACTCAACAATTTCGGTTTTACTGAACAACCTTGGACCATTAACCATGTACATTGCATCACATGGGTCCTATTGACAGTTACTGTAAAATTCTATAGTGTTGACATCCTTATCTAATTACACAGTCATTGCTCTATTAAGGATGAACAGGGACCGAAAAGAAATCCTGCTGAAACCACTAGGAACCAGTCGGCAGTGTGACGAGGATAATCAGTATGTAAATCCAAGCGGTGTGGTTAGAACCAGCTCACAATGAGATATCACAAGTACATCTCATTAAGAGTTCAAATGTAGGGTCACACAAGAGGGTTACGTAACACGCCTGTATCTCCGGTGTCTTTGTGTCATTGGTTTCCTTATGAATGGTGTGGCTTCTTGTTGTCTAGGGCAGCTGATCGGTTTTGTGTTGCTGTAATTATATTGTGTTGTTGGGTTCATACCTGGACTCTTTGCTTTTCTAGGGCAGTTGGGCTTCTAGCAGGGGTGTCCAAACTTGTTGCAAAGGGCCCGGGTTATCTGAAGGTTTCCCAGCACGGCTCAATTTAAGGGCTCGTTAAAATGGGTGGTTGTCAACTGCCCAGTAAACAATCAATTAGCGCAACCGACTGGTGATTTCGTCATGAGATATCTGCCAATCAATAATTGGGCTTTCGCCCCATAGACCTGTCATTATTTAAATGACCCCCAAGCACCTGCACAAGTTTGCAAGTGCTTGCAGACAGGAGTGCCCTGACAACAGCCCGGGGAACGACATTGTAACGCTGCATCCTGAGTATTATTATCTTTTATTTATATAGCACTAACATATAACACAGTGCTGTACAATAAATTAGAGTTGAGACACAACACAAGAGAACACACAGGATATGACAAAGGAGCGGAGGACCCTACCCAGATGGGTAGGAGAGACTGAAGAGGTGGGTTTTTAGTGCTTTTTTAAAGAGCTGAAGGAGCAAATCTAATGGGGCGAGGGAGGGAGTTCCAGAGAGTAGGAGCAGCCCAAGTGAAGTCTCGAAGTAGGGATAATCTGCATGGTGAAGCAGCCATAAACAGGCAGAGCACAGTGTAAACCCATGACTGTACCATTCATGGTGTGGGGGGTTCAAGCCAAAAGGCCCTGCTAGAACTTTAACATTGCGGCTTTGTAGGGAGATGGGAGTCCTTTTCTTGCACATGAAGCAAGCCTTTCAGCTATGTGCATGTCACCCCCTCCTCTAGTAGTGAAATAGTGTCACCGCAGTTCGGATCATATATACATTGATTTTATGACTGTTAAAACTTTTCATATCACATCCTAGTGTTCTTTGTAGTTACTCCCAAGGTTGTATTTTATTCCAAGGTAGAGTGTTGGGGTCTTTTGTATAATATAGATATAACCCCCATAAAAGTTTTATTCTTGGACTCCTCTCTAGTTTCTAACTCCATTTTGTAGCCCCATCCCGATGGTCCTAAATCCATAGGGATTCAGGATGTGATGACTCTGCCGGAATTGAATTCATTACGGCAATGTCAGTATTTTTCTTCTTGAGTGTTTGCTATGAAAGCGTCCGCAGCAGCCCACACAGCGAGCTCCTCGTCCATGTAGAGTAGAAGTAACAGGTGCGGAAGAAGCAAAGGCCAATGCACGGGACACTTTCCCTGTCATGTAATGAGCTCTGGCTGTCAATACATGTTTGTTGTCGGTTCGCGAGGCATGGAGAGACCTCACAGCGGTAATTCTACGTGCAGGAACTTTACAAGCAAATGGCATGCCCTCCTGCTTAACACCAATGTCACTGTGACTTCAAACGCTCTTTATAAGCGCTCATGGATCAGTGTAGTTATCTTTCCTGCTCTCCACTAACATAGCCTACCCTCCACATATTATTTTCTTTTCTTTATAAAGCACCAACATATTATGCCCTAGGTGCCCAATCTGCGGCCCTTTGGGCGTTCTTATGCGGCCCTCCTTAGTCATCCACTTGCGGCCACTGAAACCTAACTGCTTAGTATAGGGCATAGGAACTCGCCTGTTTGCCAATCCCCCTTCTGAGAGGTCCTTGTCCGGGATCTACTTAGAGTGAAAAGAGGAGAGGCAATAAACTTATGTGATAGGCGTATGTAAAAGTCAATCAGTGACCCAGATTGGGCCTGAGCAAGTTTCTCGCCTCCGCCTCTTCCCCGCCAACAATCAAGGAGGATTAGCAGACAGGTAAGTGCCCATGCTCCTAGTATTCCACCAGTAAACGGGGGTGATTTTTTAAATATATATTGGAGCACATAACCTGAGACTAGGGGCACATAACCTTTGAATCAAAAATGATGTGCCCCATAGATATCATAAGAGGCTGTAAAGATATCTATGGGGCAGATAACCTTTGACAATCTATATGACACAAAATGTGAGTTGCCATACTACAATGCTCCATAAAGCTTGACGTATAATTTTAAACATGTTTTGTAATTAAAAAATTTATAATGTCATATAGCTATGCATGCTGTGCTTTTTTCATTAAAAATGCTTATACAGTCAGTATAGATTGAAAATGTTATGTGCGGCCCTTTAGTGATGCTGAGGGCCGCACTAGTGGCCCTACATATGAACTCAGTTGCCCACCATTGCTATGTAGTGCCGGGTCCTCTGCGATTGAACACAGGTAGACTTGATGGTTTAGAAAGTCCCTCATATTACATGGTTTTGGTAAAACAAAAGGAGATCTAAAGGAAATCTGACAGAGAAATCTAAAGGTGTATGGGTATGGGGGCCCTAGGAGTAGTGGTGATGGTGCTAAGCTGTGAAATATTTCAGATTCTGGCCAACCAGTCCTTCCCATCAGATAGAAGGCAGAAAGGTCAATGCACAAAACCATTGTATATCCCAATAAACTTCTTTCTTGGCAGGCTTTGGCGCTGCAGCGGGCAGGAACGCCGGGCCGACGCCATATCTTTCGGGACGCTATGTTCTGGCTCGCTCTTCTTGGCTTTGTACGTTAGTGGCACGCTTACTGTGGACATATAACTTTCCCATGAGATGACATCCAAAAATAATTACTGACAAGCTGCGGAGTCTGTTTGTCTTGATTGCTTTCCCTGGTCCTCACACCTAGGTGGTATTACTATGCCGTGTTGTGCTTGGCGTTGATAGTAGAAGCTGTATCGGGTCATAATACACCAGGTCTACCTGCTTGTTCCCTTACTTATTCCGAGGGAGAGTATGGAAAGTTTATATATTTAATTTTCACAGCAATCATACAAAACCTTAATCATTCACATAGAGACACACACTTCACTCATGCAGACACATAAATCATTCACATTCACAGACCTACACATTACATGCACCCTACTTACTGTCTGCTGCTAGTTCCTCCGTGGTTGGCTTCCTGATTGTCCCTTCCCCAGCCCCCTAGCTGCAGACCCCCAGTTTGGGAACCACTGCTGCATGATAAGACACAGAGGAGACCAAATGCACTACTGTATACAGTATTTATACAGGGGCTGTGAAAGTATTTTTGCTCTTTACTTTGATCACTCCCTACTTTCACCCCTTCCTCCTCCTAAAGGCCACCATACACCTTACAATATTACCATGCAATTTCTGTACAATTATGTTTTGTTTTACCAAAACCATGTAATATGAGGATCTTTCTAACCCTTCCAATCACTATGTATTCTATCAGGGAGGACCCGGCACTACATAGCTGTTATATATACCTTCCAATCACTATGTATTCTATCAGGGAGGACCCGGCACTACATAGCAGTGATATATACCTTCCAATCACTATGTATTCTATCAGGGAGGACCCGGCACTACATAGCACGAATATATACCTTCCAATCACTATGTATTCTATCGGGGAGGACCCGGCACTACATAGCACGAATATATACCTTCCAATCACTATGTATATTCTATCAGGGAGGACCCGACACTACATAGTTGTTGGAACAGTAGATCTAATGGAAATTGTATGGAGTGATCTAAAGGTGTATGGGGGGGGGGGCTTAAGTGTTGATAGGCGGCACTGGTTGGAAAGTTTGGTGTCACCCCTCTTTTGAAAGTGAAATGGTGTCACACCAGTGTAGATTTCCTTTACATATGACTGAAGGTTGGTGGAAACTTAGAGGGCCACATTTGTCCCACGGGACGAGGGCCACTGTAGTCAACCTGGGTGTCCAAACTTCTTACCGCTTCAGGGCAGTGACTATGTACATTGTAATGCAGACAGATCAGCATGACAGACAGAAAACAACGTTTACAATAACAGCTCGGCTAGTTTTCTTGTGACAAGTTAAGCTGCCCATACACCTTTAGATCTCCCTGTAGTGCCAGGTCCTCTGCGATTGAACACATGTAGACTTGATGGTTTAGTCCCTCATATTACATGGTTTTGGTAAAACAAAAGGAGATCTAAAGGAAATCTGACAGAGAAATCTAAAGGTGTATGGCCTGGCCATTTGGCCTTGCTCCTGCGACCATTACTGCCATGTTATTCATCACCGTTTAAGTAGAATATTGTATTTGTGTAAATTAATAAGCGGTTCATCACATTTCAGCGCTCCTTGAAATATCCATTTAAATCTCATGATCATGAAAAGCTCATTATCGCTGTTCAGGCGGCACAGAGCTCACATTCTCTGCAGGGCTCTCCTTCCACGCAGCTGGATATCTCTGCACACAGCTCCCTCTATCTCATCTCTTATACCACAGTCTCTTCACATCTTCTCATTCTGTTACAGGAGAAGTTTTCTTGACTCCTCTGTCGTCCGTGTGATGAAGTCACGGTTTGCTTTGATTGGTTGTTCTCACTTTACATGAGGAAACTTTTTTTGGACTGTGTTGTGCGTCTTGTAGTAAACATGATGTCAGTGGATGATCGGCCAATCAGAAAGTTTGTGTTGGTAACCTCCCTTGGACTTGGACTTTTCTGTATGATGTGTTTCGAATCTGGCACTATACAATGGGCTCAATTGTGCATTTATCCCCAAATGTTCCAAGTGTGTAGTTTTATTTGTTTTATGATTTAGTTCATGAAGAGTTTACATTTCGGTCATGTAGAGATGTTCTCATATAATTAATCCAGGCTTATTAAAGAGAACCTGTTATTAATAACTTTTATTTATAAAGCTCTAAGGCTATGTCTCCACTGTGTTTTGTGATCCGTCTGGACCTTTTTACGTTAAGCGTAGTGCTTGGTGGGGGTCCTGACGGATCACTTATATATTACCTGCCCAGCAGATGCTCTGTTCTCACAGCGTTGAGCCAATCCGCCGTGCAGTACGTTCACCCCTGCATCAGTGGATGTCTAAACAGAGCATTTGCCGGTAGGTAAAGCGTATGTGATCCGTCAGGACCTCCGCCAAGCATTGCGATTAACATAGGGGTCCCGACAGATCAAACAACACTCTGGAGACATAGCCTTACATATTTTACTGCGACGTACATTAAATAATGGTTGAAAGCTTGATTGAAGAAAAAATCTACACGTATAACCCCACCTTTAAGCAGGGTATTTGAGCTGTCCGATGTACCCTGCAGCAGCGTGATGACATCCTCACCATCAGATATCAGCTGGGCTGGGACAGCTCTGATCTCCCCAGCTCAGCCGATGCTTTGCCTGGAGACCAGCGGTCTCTAGCCAAAGCATCGGACATCGGCCATATTTACGGTCATGTCCAATATGGCTGTTTTTGAGCGATGCAGGCATATTATATGGGCCAGAGAAAAGGCCGTGAGCGCACGGCACTCGAAAGGGCCATCTATCTGGCCCATATCTTCACGTCTGTACCCTGTATCTATACACCTTTAGATCTCTCTGTCAGATTTCCTTTAGATCTCCTTATGTTTTACCAAAACCATGTAATATGAGGGACTTTCTAAACCATCAAGTCTACATGTGTTTAATCGCAGATGAGCTGCCACTACATAGTTGTTGGTATATCTAAAGGTGTATGGCCAGCTTAACATAAAAGTACACACTATGACACAGGAGGAGAAGATCCTGTATTTGTGTACCAGGTTGGAGATGTAAGGAGGACATGTAAGGAGGTGTGGAGTGATTTAAAAGCAAGGCACAGAACGTTGAATTTTGTTTCTCTGGACAATTGGAAGCCAGTGTAGATATTTGCAGAGAGGAGCAGCAGATGAGGAGCGGTTAGGGGAATAAATGAGTCTAGCAGCACCATTCATGGTGGACTGAATAAGAGTCTAGTGTTTATTAAAATTTTAGAAAGTTCTGCTGACCATCAATGGAACAATTTGCTGCCTCTGAATTTCTTGCCTTCGCTACCTACATCACATGGGTGCTGACAAACCAGATCAGTATGGGCATTTAATATAGACAGCAGAGTCTATTGTTCGCTGTCAGACGGACACGATCTGGCACACTTCCATGGATGTTCGAGAATAGACATGTCACAAAGGATGCAGATCTATCTGTCCTGTGTATATTTATATTTATTACTTTCCATACATCGAATAAATCTGATGAGGATGGCTCGATCTGCCCAGCATGTACCCACCTCTGGGGTATGTGACTACCCAGAGAGGAAAATTTAAAAGAAGTTATCACATGTTAGCTTGCATGGAATAATACTCATATTGATGCAATATCTAAAGCTAGCCATTCACGGGTTGATTTTTCAACGATCGATTCCCGATCCGATCATGGAATCTGCGATTGCTCGGATCAGGAATTGATGGAACACAACCTTGGGAATCGGATTTGTGGTCAATTTGGACATGAGCCGATCTCCAAAATGGCCGATTCCACAAAATCCATTGATCGGAAAGGCTGCTGCAGAGGGAGCTATGGGTCCACCAACATACTCTGATTTCCACAATTGACCCCAAAAAAAAAACGACGGTTCAATGTCCAAATTCTAGTCGAATCCGATCATTGAGGGTGGCCAGAACTTGATCGCCAATTAATTGATATGAAAGCGCGTGGTGATCGATCAGTCAAATATCTAGTAAATCGGAGCTATATCATCAAAGCTTAAGGTCAAATGTCAGTCAGTCAGCAGCCACGCGGGAAATGACTGCCTGCTTATGCCTGCTACAGTGTGCAGGCGCTCGCAGGTCATCTTGATAAGGGACCCCATGGAGGTCCTATCGGGCGAAGGCCCGAAACCCGGTCAGCGGCTTATGTTACGTCCGACGGTCGGTTGCGCTTTATGGTTTTTTACCTGCCTGTTAAAAAAAAAAACGTAGTGTAGACTTCACGCAGCCCTACCATTCACAAACGCAACGTTCCCACATGCGTTTTTCGAAACGCCCTACTGTACGTTTTTTTTTTTTTTTATTAATTAGTGTAAAAAACGTGAATGTGGATGTAATGTTTAAAAAAAATGATCATTTTTTTCCTACTGCACACGTTTTTACATAAACAACCAATGTTACCATTCACACTGCATGCGTTGCGTTTTTAAAAACTCACTGCTGTATGCATTAATTTCTCCTTCATTTTTCGTTGATTTGTTAAAAAACGCAAATGCATATGAAATGTCAAAAACGCATATAGTGTGAAAGCACCCTTCAGCTTCAGAAGTTGAGCCGCCTGTGATCATTTCTGCAAACCTATTAAAATAAGAGCCGCGGCCGTGTTATATGTCAGTGTTTTATACTGGAAACAATGCAGCATTCTAGTGTTTGATGTTGTTGCGTTTAATAGCAGAATGTTGGTAATTATACGTGTTACAATGTTTCTTGGATTGTATCCCACACCTTGTGTAGTCTCAATTACTGAGGTCTTGTGTCACGCTGCTGACACGGGCCGGATGAAAGCGTTGGAGTAATTGTCGCCCTGAACAAGTTGGTTAGCGATTACCGTATAACGTCTCCTTGTCTGGAAGCCGGATCTGAGAAGCCTGGCAACATTGATCACCGGTCACAGATCTCATCCGCTCTCTCTCATTGTGATCCTTGTTGTTTCAGTTTTACAGTTTAGAGCAGAAAACCAGCCGAGCCTAGTCTGATCCATTGCGAGTTGATCGCTCCTGCGTCTACAGGCTGCTGGCCAGCAGGCTTCGGAGAGTTGGGCGGTGTAGGGCAGCCCCATCCACACTTGTGTCATACATAACCTGCTATGTGATTAACATAATGCTCAGCTCATTAATCTTTAACAGCCGCCCTATGATAAGTCTACCAATGTGTGCCATAGCTCCGGCCACTAAACTAAAGGCCCCCATACACGTCTAGATTTTCTGTTCAATCAACTTAAAAAGATAATTTTTTGGGGATCGGAGAAATTGGTGATTGATTGTAATCTATGACAACTGTAGTAACAGATATTTGATCAAATTTTTTTAGATCGGAATTGAATTTTAATACAACCGATCAAAAATTTCCAGCATGTCCAATGTCTAGATTTTCTGTTCAATCAACTTAAAAAGAAATTTTTTTGGGGAATTGGGGAAATGGTTGATTGATTGTATGTTTGCCAACTGTAGTTACAGATATTTCATCAACTTTTTTTGGGATCGACTGAAAGTGTCCTCAATTTCAACACAACCAATTAAAATTTAGCAGCATGTCCAATCATTTTTCAATAAATTTTTTTCCCAATTTTAATTGTTTTAGGTTGATCTAACCATGTGGGCTGCCATAGATTTTCAATCAATCAACCACAAAATGTATTGAATTAAGTTGATTGGATGAAAAATCTAGACGTGTATGGGGGCCCTAAGGTTGTTTCTTCCTAAAATCATAACTTTAAATACAAAATATTGAATTCCTTTATTACATTCATTCATTAGACTTGCTCCTACCTCTTCAGTCTGGCCTACCCATTTTCTTACTCCTAACATCACCACTATGCCAGTCCCATCCCCCCACCTATATTGTATACTCCGATCCCCACCTATTAGATTGTAAGCCCATCCAGGCCGGGTTCTCTACTCCGCCTGTGTCATAACCTGTACCTGTGTGTATTTATATTGTGTTGTATCTCCGCCATGTATTGTACAGCGCTGCGTAATATGTTGCCGCTATATAAATGATTATAATAATAATAGATGGATATAAAAGGCTCAACACCAATCTTCCCTTCAGCCTCGCAGGGTCGGTTGACTTTTTGAAACAACTTAATTCAATCATTTTTTGGGGTTGATTGATTAAAAATCTATGCCAGCCCACATGGTTAGATCAACCTAAAACAATTAAAATTGGGAAAAAAAATTATTGAAAAATTGGACATGCTTCAATCCCAAAAAAGTTGATCAAATATCAGTTACTACAGTTGGCAAACCTACAATCAATCACCAATTTCCCAAATTGATCTTTTTAAGTTGATTGAACAGAAAATCTAGACGTGTATGGGGGGGCTTTAACATTTCGGCATCACATTGGTCATCTCTAGTGGTAACCCATCTGTGCCTTGCTGCCTCTGATGGAATATCCCAGAGTACCATGATTCATTCTGTATCCCACCGTCCAGCAATGGTCTGTATATTGGTATTAAAGTCGCCAGATTGTATCTACAAGGCTCAATAAGTAACTGTGTCATTATGGATCAACTGATATTTGTCTCATTGTCAATACTTCCTCACTATAAATATTTGTAGATACTTCAATTCTGATAAGAGTACTTTTTCTATCCATTAACACATGATTCTTGTCTTTTAGATAAATCGTTGCTTGCCCAACCGGCCTTTGTCCATGACCAGAAGGATCGTCCATTCAAGGTACAATCTTCATTTACATGTGGAGACTGTAGAACAATGGCTGAGAAGTTAGCAAAGTTTTCTTGCAGCACTGAGGTTTTGGGATGTATTTACAACAGGGTAATCATCATACTGATATTTGTGTGCTGTGCTCAGCCAAGTAATAGATTAACTACAAATCACACCAATGTGAAATAAAATGGCAAGTCCAACAACTTCTCAGTATCAATGAATTGAATTTATAAAGTTTTTATGTGTATTATGTACAGGGGAAAGAAATTAAAATGAAGACAGAAATATAGATTCTGAGCCAGATATATATCTATATAACTATCAATAAGACTTAAGGCCCCCATACACCTTACAATCTTATCATACAATTTCTGTACAGCCAACTTTTCTTCTACCAAAACCATGTAATATGAGAAGCTTTCTAATCCTTTCAATCACTATGTAATCTATCAGGGAGGACCCGGCACTACATAGCAGTGATATATACCTTCCAATCACTATGTAATCTATCAGGGAGGACCCTACACTACATAGCAGTGATATATACCTTCCAATCACTATGCATTCTATCAGGGAGGACCCGGCACTACATAGCAGTGATATATACCTTCCAATCACTATGTATTCTATCAGGGAGGACCTGGCACTACATAGCAGTGATGTATACCTTCCAATCACTATGTATTCTATCAGGGAGGACCTGGCACTACATAGCAGTGATATATACCTTCCAATCACTATGTATTCTATCAGGGAGGACCCAGCACTACATAGCAGTGATATATACCTTCCAATCACTATGTATTCTATCAGGGAGGACCCGGCACTACATAGTTGTTGGTAGATATAATAGAAATTGTATGGAGTGATCTAAAGGTGTATGGGGAGCTTAAAGCTGTGACCGCTTATTAGAGAAAACTTAAGTTGCGTTTTGTTGCACCTGGAAGGTATTTAGCTGATTTCGATACTCTTTATGGTTTTGCTTGCAGAGCGGTTTTAAAAGCTGAAGGGTAGATCTATAATCTCATGTGTTATTCAAATGTCAATATACCAGGGTTGTCAGTATAGATATCTATGAGATGATTGAAAGTTCTCACTCACTTTGCATTTGCTTACTTGCAGAGACATGCAGGCGAACTTGTACTGAAGGCTGAAACTGGTGAGTCACATTTGGTTAATTAAAAACACATTCCTTTAAAAAAAAAATGTTTCAGTTTAAATCTGTAAACATGTATCCCAGCTACATGATGCTGCATGGTGCAGAGTTGGACCTCTGCTTCTACAAAAAAGGGGTTAGGATGTGGTTTCTTCAACAAAAATAAATAAGACACTTTTCTCTCCCTTGGTCATGTCTTTTCTGGCAGTGTTTGCAGCACCTCCCCTGGATCCCTCGCTACACATATCTGTGCATCCTCTGCATCCCTTTAGAGGTGCATTGTGATACTAGTGGGGACTTGTTTGTAGCGTGTCCAGGCCTTCACAAAGTACAGTTTAGCTTAATAGTATGTGATTGCTCTTTGGCCCTGCTGTGTGTGTGTGTATATATATTTATATATATATATACACACAATTTGACACCTATTTTACTCGCAGCACTATAAGGTGACACCATGGGTTTCCGGTACTGGGTGACACCAATCCTAAGGACACCACTGACCTGTGTAATATATATGTATGGTACTACCTTGTTTCCCCAAAAATAAGACACTGCCTTATATTAATTTTTGCTCCCTACGTCTTATTTTCAGGGGATGTCTTATTTTTTCATGATGAAGAATACGGCACTGTATCAGGGTAGGGGGATCACTTAAAATGACACAGGTGGGATCATAGGGGGAATGAAAATGGCACAGGAGGCTCAGAGGGGGGATTAACATTTTAGTAACCCCTCCTTATCCTCCTGTGTCATTTTGTCCCCTTTGATCCCCCCTGTGCAGTGTTACAGTACTGTATCTTCGGGGGTGCCTTATTTTCGGGGAAACGGGGTAATGAAACCTCACCATTCAAGATGAATGGTGATGATGCTTCTAGCATCAGATATGTTATGCGTTCAGTAGAATTGGCTTCTGTAAGTGACATATTTCAGCTGGTAAGCGGCTGAGTTTGGCAATGGAATCCTCTAGAGATAATGCAACACGTTATGCCGAAAGCGGGATATTCAGCAAAATCGTCTTGATTTTTATCTTGTTCTGTTCCGGCTGGAAACGACTCAGGCTGTCTGACCTGAATTTCTGTTCTATAGACATCTGTGCTTGTCAAAACTCACTCCTCAGGATTTATGCCGACAAGCTTATCCAATGAGGGAGTGCACAGACGTGAGATGGTAGTTGGCTGAAACATGACCCATCAGACCCCCCCAAGGCTTGTCGGAAGATAGGAATGGCGGTGGAATGGGAAAATCCTCGATCAGGCTTGTCCAGGGGAAGTCGGGGAGGTCTCACAGCCAGAAAGTCATTCTTCAGTCTAATTGTTTCTAATGAGGTGGATTGGTCAAACGCTCCCTAGGCAAATTATAAAGTATACTGATTAGCAGTTCCTTTTATTTAATTGCTTCAGCTCCTTTACCTGCCAAAGCAACATGCAAAACAATACCATTTACACTTCCAGTAAAAACAATGGCGAAGGAAGAAAGGGGAAGGAGTTCATTAGGGCTGGTTACATAGGAATTAATTTTGTTTAAACTTTTAAATGTTGGGTTACTTTAATATTCATCATACAGATTAAAGTGCATTCTTTTTATCTCCAGATGAATAACATTTAAGACAGACAAAAGTAACAGAACTTACATTGTTCAGATGCAGGACAAAGGTATAGAGATACAGTATATAAACCTCTCCTCTTTGTCATATATGTAAGATATATTTATGACCGAAGTGGCTACTTACATAGCAACCCTAGGCTGTCAAACTGCCAGCAGATGTAAGGGGGGTTGTCAATAGTGGGCTTCAACTATTTATATAGCAACCCTTGGCTGTCAAACTGCCAGCAGATGTAAGGGGGATTGCCAATAGTGGACTGCAACTATTTATATAGCAACCCTAGGCTGTCATACTGCCAGCTAATGTAATGGGGATTGGCAATAGTGGGCTTCAACTATTTATATAGCAACCCTAGGCTGTCAAACTACCAGATAACTTAAGGGGGGATTAGCAATAGTAGGCTTCAACTAATTATATAGCAACCCTAGGCTGTCAAACTGGCAGCAGATGTAAGGAGGATTGGCAATAGTGGGCTTCAACTATTCATAAAGAAACCCTAGGCTGTCAAGCTGCCAGCTAATGTAAGGGGGATTGACAATAGTGAAAGTTTTTTTATTTTTTGTTCATATTACTTGCCACTTATTTCTTTTTTTGAGGATAAGCAGCAATACAAACCTGACAGAAGGTTCCATATGATCTTTAACTTGGTTAGAATGTGCTTAAATCTGTCCATTGCCAAATTCTTGTGGTAATAACTTAAAATTTTGGTTACGACTCAATCAAAATATCATGTTGTAACAGGTGTTACTGCATTATTGGGGAGCCCCCAGGGTTGGGCTGCATGACCAACCTTCAATACTGCAACAACGTCCATTGCTGAGATTGGTAGCCTCAGGGGCTATATAGGAGCCTATATATAGGAACCTAGTGGATTAAAATCTGATTTGTTTATGAAGGTGAGGCTATGTTATTCGTTAACTTTCCTCTTCATACCTTTAGTACACAAGCCCAATGCACATAAACAAGTCCATCTCAGAGCAGTCAATTATTAAAGGATCCCCAAAATTTCTAAATCCACTATTTTACATGGAACCATTGGGTACATCCTTTGACATTTGTGTGTTCCAGCTCCTAACTCTTTATCATCAATACTTAATAAAAAAAAATAAAAAAAGGATACAGAAGAAAGAGTAGAAGCCCCACATAGTGACCACAGAGAACTCTGTAAAGGGACTCATCAGAATCTCCAATGCAAAGCTGGCCATACACCATGAGATCTCTGTCAGATTTCCTTTAGATCTCCTTTTGTTTTACCAAAACCATGTAATATG
>CM070032.1:15940729-15961155 GCA_036250615.1 Ptychadena robeensis
AAATCGATCGAATTACATCGATTGTACAGTCAATCGAACCATGTGTGGCTAGCTTAAAGCCTCACTCACAACTATTCTATAGGCCAGTGTCCAAACTTTTTGCAAAGAGGGCCAGGTTATGTAAAGCGAAATGTGTGTGGTGGGGGGGACCATTGAGCCTGACATTCTTTGAACCGTTAACATTAAATGCAAATGAACTATACCATGGTGCAGATCTCTTCCGTCACACATACTTTGTATTATTATTGTAAAGTATGACCCATTCTCTGCAATAACATTGATAAGGCTGCCCCTAGGTATGCTGAGACTTGCAGTTCTCCCAGAAGTCCTGACCATTCCCCTATCTATGTAATATGCAGTATCAGTGTGAAGATTCCCAGCACTGCTTACCTTAATGCTGCATCCTAATAGTAGCTATGTGCACTAAATAAAAAAACAGTCTGGTGTTACCTCACCACCAGTAGTAAAATGGTGTCGCCCCACTGCAGATCGCCTCTGCATATCATTGATTTTATGACTGGCTGTGGGCCTGTGGAAACTTGAACGGGGGCCTGACTTTGGATATGCCTTTACCTTTATTACTTATGGTGCCTGTTTACACTTGCCTTCTGCATTGGAAAAGGTTGGTAGTAAATGGTGTCCTTATATTTCTTTACAGCACTGAAGAACAATGTGTTTATGCCTTCCACTCTACTGCAAGAGCGAACACAGACAAACAAAGACTCCGGTGAGTACAGAAACTTTTTCCTGGTCATCTTTTTATCCTAAAAGCTTATAGCTAGGACACATGACCGATCATGTCATATCATTGGGAAAATGGAAATGCCCCATGTCGGTAAACCTCAAAATGGCCATTATTTCCACACCCAATCATATGCAGCGGATTATAACACTTATTGTGCGTGCTCCCGGACACCTGGCCATCTAACGTGCTCACCCCTGTCTACCAGTGGGATTAAATGATCCTGCTCGAAGACAGGTCAGTCAAGCAGGTAAGGGACATGTTCCTAAATCCTGCTTTACCCTTTTTGTAGGGTACCCCTCAAAAGGATTGAATAGGAATCAGGCACCTAAAGTGGTGCTCCTTGATTCCCTTCCAATCGACGGGCGCTCGGTCACAGTGTGATGACATCATTGTGATATCACCACGCTGTGATCGAACGGGTCATTGATCGTGTGCCCATCTGTACATGTATCGACACCTTTAGGGCCATGACCCACTACATGACCAATTTGCAACTAAGAGGTTGACCAAAGAGATCACTCTCCTACTACTATACTGTTGTCCCCTCACTGATTCGAAGGATGTAGAATCTATTTTAACAGAGAGGTAACTTAATCTGCAGTTTTTGCAGCGCAGCTTTTACGAGGCCACAGCAGATATTTCTGTGGCCGTGTAGGTTTATAAAGTGATACAGTTGTTGATAAGGATCGCTGAGTGTATTGGATGATGTGTTCTGACTCTATGGGTTATGGAATAGTTCAGGCAAGTTTAAAACTGTAAAAACTTTTTGGTTGCCTTATAGCTACACTCAGAATGGCATCTCCAATATAAACAAGCTTTGTTCCAAAACAGTAAAGACTCCCATACACATAGCAAGCCGGACAAGTGGTGGAGTGCAATGTGATGGCGTCATGTGTATCAGAAGGCACCCTTTGTGTGCCGGTCGTTAGTTTGGACTGTCGTGCGGGGACGCTGGTCCTCATTCACACTAATGGCATCAGCCAGACATTTTTTACGGACATGTCCATTCCCTGGCCGCGGCTCACTACGTGTATAGGGGCCTTAAGCTGGATTTTTGATTAATTGGTGCACTGCACTGCTTTAACCATCCAGACTCTGCGTAGTTTGGCATTGCCCTTAGGGTCCCCATACACCTTTTAGATTTCTCTGTCAGATTTCCTTTAGATCTTCATCTGTTTTACCAAAACCATGTAATATGAGTGACTTTCTAAACAATAAAGTCTACCTGTGTTCAATTGCAGAGGGCCCGGCACTACATAGTTGTTAGTAGATCTTTAGGATATCTGACAGAGAGATCTAAAGGTGAATGCCCAGCTTATGACTGGCATGCTCACACTTTGGTAACACATTAGACTTGTGGTGTTATAAAAGGAAGGAATAACTAAGCTGAGCTCACAGGAGATTTTTGTCAAGTTCACTTTTGCTCCCTAGGAGACTGGAAACACTCCGACCATCACAGATGCAATAATAGCTCTGCTCTGGCGCGTTGTTTATAAAAAACCTAAACTCACATTCCCATGTAGGCTCTAAACTTATTTTACTTCTACGCAATGAAATTATGTCATTTGATTTTAACAAAAAATTTAATTTTGCAGAGGAAAAGTTGCATAGTTGGACCGTTATAAAACCGGCGACGTTACAGCCTCCACAAATCACCGTATCTGCGGACGCTGAGAATGCACAGCACAGGGCGGAGGAGAAGGTAGCGCCTATATCTCTATACTTGTATTGGGTGATATAAAAATTGCTATGTTGCCTATAATGATCTGGATAAGCCAAGAAAGTAATAATTATATTTTGGAGGAAACATGTTTATTTTTTGTCTCTTGGTAATTAGTGAGAATTTTGGGAAAGCATAGAATTTTTGATTGAAGTTGTATTCAGTGTTAGCCATCTCCTACCTACTGATATACTTATCATATCACTCTGAATCCATATTCCTTGGTAAGTCTTTTAATACTTATTGACATTTTATATTTTTAAGCAGATCCTGGAAGAAAAAAGCAATGCGCTGGTGAATAACGCAGGGCAGCCAAAGTCTGCTCATGGATCTGCCTGCATCCTGGGAATGGAAATGAGGTGAATAAACAGAATATAAATGCTGTTCTAGTTGCTGGGTGTTGAAGGTGTTACTGAATGTGCAGTGCAAGGATGGAGGAAGATCTGATTATCGATTCCTTACATCCTGAATGTCTGTATGGTTATAGCACATGGTCTGTGTCCAGGTCTGAACAGCAGAAGCCAGGGTAGGCTCCATGGTCAGAAAACACCATGCTATCTCTTTAGAATCCCTCTCTTTCTTATGAGCCGGTCAACCTTGTGATACTTGTGATAAACCAGGAATCAAAGAAACACCCTGGGTTGCTGATGTCCAAAATCAGTACAATATTGGAAACCTCCCAAATAACTCAGGTTTTAGATTTTAATGGGCGACGGATGAAAAGCGATCAATTTTTTGATCGCTCGACTGAAAATCGGAACATGCCCACATGGTCCGATCAATTTTAATTGATCGTAATTGTGAAAAAAATCGATCAAAACATGATCGGACATGTCGGAAAATTTTGATCGGTCGAGTACAAATGGAGTACAAATTACGATTCCAAAAAAAAAATCGATCAAAAATTGGTTATTCCATGTGGAGTATATTCTATTTTCCATCAATCAATCTCCAATTGTACGATTGAAAATTTCTTATCGTTTTTAGTCTGTCGGATGCTAAAATCTGTGTATGTATGGGGGGCATTAGGTGGTCTTGACCTTAAATGGTCAATCACCAGATTTGGGGTGAAATATGGTTGATCACCCCAGTTGGAGTGATCTTTTGTGGCAGTCACCTGAGATCCTCTTACTTGCAACTTAGGTGGTCTTGACCCTGACAATATTGTATTGACCCTGAATGTCTGTATGGTTGTATCACATGGTCCATGTCCAGGTCTGAACAGCAGAAGCCACAGTAGGCTCCATTGTCACGAGAAACGGTGTTGTCTCTTTATATAGAATTCCCCAATCTCTCTTATCAGACAGACAACCTTGTGTTACTATATAGACTAGAAATTAAAGATACACGCTTGGAGATGTCCGAAACATGTACAGAATCGGGAAGCTCCCATTTAAGTCAGGTGTATGGGGTGGCAGTCACTTGAGACCCTCTTACTTGCATCTTAGGTGGTCTTGACCCTGATAATATGGTATTGACCCTGAATGTCTGTATGTTCTATCATATGGTCCATGCCCAGGTCTAAACAGCAGAAGCTAGAGTAGGCTCCATTGTCAAAAAAGACTGTGTTGTCTCTCTTATCAGCCATTAAACCATGTGATACTATATAGACCAGGAATTAAAGATACCCCCTGAGTTGGAGATGTCCTAAACCATTACTATACTGGGAAGCTCTCATTTAAGTCAGGTGTATGACGTAGCAGTCACTTGAGATCCTCTTAGGCTATGTTCCCACATGTGCGCCCGCCTGTGGCGTGTCTATGGCTGCGGTCAGGGGTGAGCTGAGTTTTTAGGTCGGTTGCCGCTTCCAATCGCCCCCTGATTGCGGCCCGGAAAAGAAACCCATTCAATAGCATGGGCATGATTAGAATAGTTCCGTGGGCGGGCGCACATGTGGGAACATAGTCTTACTTGCATCATAGGTTGTCTTGACCCTGATGATATGGACGTCTTAAGTTTGGCAGCAAAATCTAGAGCTCTTATTGTGTTGCATGTAAATTTATGGCAAAGTGTTCCAATCTATATGGGCCAGGTGGCATGCTGTTTATTATAATTGTAGTCCCAGAGGGTGTTATGTGATACTTAATGATATCAGAGGGTAATGGCGGGGGCAGGAAGTTAGTGGTGTGGGGTTTTTTTTTGTTTTTAAAACTTCTCCTTTCTGTTGAATTTTCTGTTGATTGTGTTGCTGTGCTTTCTTTTACAAGTCTTGTTTCGTTAAAATGTTAAATAAGTTTTATCTTCCATAAAAAATGTACAACCTGAGTAATGGGGACTGCAAAACCCCTAAAATTCATTGAAAACTCCTTGCAATGTATTTACCCTTTAAGTAGACAAAGTAGCCTTTGTCAGCTGGATGAGAGAGGACCAAGGATCTCTCATTATGAAAATGCTACCCCTATATTCCCAACACTAAGGTCCTATTAATAAAGAGCATTGATGCTTTTTTGGAAAAGCACATGACGTTACTGTAGGACAATTTATGACATTTTCCCTTTTTTACAGTTTAAGTGTGTCTCTGTGTTTTACATGTTACATGTCAATGACTGACACAATCTTTTTGTTCCAGATCTAGGATGCAGCCTTTCGATCAGATGTCCCATAAATACACAGCAGGTTTTGTCTTTGGTCAGAACATGGAAAAGAGAGTTATCGTAAGTAGCTGGTGGGGAAGCCTGAGACTTGTATTTATAAAGTAGCTTCTTGTAAAGCCAAGAATAGTGGTTCCTTATTGCACATCTACATTTTTAGTACAGAAACTCTAAAGCTCCCCATAGACAGGCAGACTCCTCCATACAACTTTCATGAGACCTACCAACAACTATGTAGTATAGTGACCTCCCTGATAGAATACATAGTGATTGGAAGGTGTAGAAAGGTCCTCCTATTACATGGTTTTGGTAGAAGAAAAGTTGGTTGTACAGAAGTTGCATGGAGGAGTCTGCCCCCCCAAAAAAAAACCTGCGTGCTGCAGGCACTGTGGAACAATGTCATCAAGTCATAAGCAAGTACATCAAAGTTCTCTCAGCAGCTGATCTCCCCAGTCTCCTAATCTCACATGTAAGGCTATATTTACATGGTTGCCTTTCGGGTGGCTGAAACGTCGCAACCGCCCGAAAAGTGATTGGCTGCCCTTTCAGATAATCCTCCAGTGCTTTATGGCACTTGATGGGTGGTCGTCAGAGCTGGTACAGGGTGAACTGAGATGCTGAGATAAGGACTGGAGCGACTTTAGTGCTACTGCTGTAAACTTAAATAATGAAATCAGTGCCTGGAACTACATAGGTCAGCGAGGACTTATTTGTGTGTGTGTCAACTCCAAAATGTGCTCTCAAAACATCAAGCTACACGATTGGCATCTTTTCAGGGCTCCTGCACATGTTTATTTGCACCACACATTCCAAAGAAAAAGGATTACCCTCACAGGGGTTAATAGCAGTCCACAAAACAGTAAACCAAAAATGCTAAGCCTCCTGCCTTTCAAATATTCAACATAAATGGTTGTCCCTGGCTCGGCTTCCCAGCAGCCACAGGCCTGGGCCCCACACTACATGTGAGCCCCCCTTGTATCCAAAGCCCCAGCAGTAGCAGGCCTGAGCCTCACACTCCATGTGAGCCACCCTGTATCCAAAGCTCCAGCAGCCTAAGGCCTGGGCCCAAAACTCCTTGTGACCCCCCTCTTTATCCAAAGCTCCAGCAGCCACAGGCCTAGGCCCCACACTCCTTGTGTGCCCCCTGTCTACACTCGGTCAGAAGCCCTGACACACTGGTCCCAGCACCTTATGTGGAGACACACCCAGCTACAACAAGCAGATGTTAACCCTTTGGTGTTCCTGGGCAGAATGGGAAGACCCTCCCAGTTCCATCCTTCCCATTCCAGAGTCCCGGACCCTGTAAGAAAAAACAAGCCTAAAAGCTCAGAAAACTAAGAATTCCCAGACTCCTTTCAGGTCACCACCTAATGGTCCATTTACACTGTGACAGACAAATGGTCTGTCACAATATATATATGTATATATATGTGTGTGTGTGTGTGTGTGTGTGTGTGTGTGTGTGTGTGTGTGTGTGTGTGTATGTATATGCACATATATTAGTTGCCATTTAGTAGGATAACTGCTACTTGCCTAGTATTGATCTTGCTTTATATCTTTATACTATATATGCTAAAGAAGAAAGAGTAGACAAGTACCTGCTATATAGAACCTTATGTAAACTACAGAGGCTACTAGTCTGACCTCACCGGTCACACAGTTCCCTACATTCCCTGATTGTCAGGCTGTATATGATTGTAATTTGGGAAGTGTTGATCTTCTCAGTTTGTGTTAGTGATGCCGTCTGTAATGTGACCCTCTAGTCAAGTGACCCCAGTTGCCTGTGGCTTAGCATACCAATATATTCATATATGGAGCAGAGACGGATCATCTGCACATAGAAGCCACCACTGAGCTCTTATTTTGGACTGGCGGCTATTTGCAGTAACCCAATTGGGAGGAAACTACTGCTAATTAAACTTATTTTTTTGTTTTACAAAGCACTATATAAATAAACTATGCATTTATTATTATAGAAGAAGAAAGGTTACATTTGTTGTGTTGCAGTGTTTATATTTTCTTATGAAACATGCTGAAAAGAGGAAGTCCGCTGACTATGGGCAAAGTGCTGCAGCACAAAGCAATAAATTCTTTTTTTAGTTTAAAATGGAAGAAAAAGCATTATTTTAATAGCCTAAACATGTTATTTTTCAATGCTTTGGGTTCTCTGAACGTATGCAACAGAAAAAACTGGGAACGATGTACAAACCACATGCATTTATTAATAGCAAAGTGTAAGATAAACTCTTCCTTCTATTTTCAGAGTCCCAAGAGGCCGACACCATCTCAGACGAGCGTACCGTTCTGCAGACGGGAATTCACATCAACTAGATTATCATGTAACAGGAACTGGCCGTATCAGAGTAAGATACTTTCTGTGTATAGTAGAATTGTGTAATGAGCCCAACCTATTGGAAGGGTTAAGTGGTGCTGAGGTCATTGGACATTTTTTCCATCAATGCATAGCAGCACATTCATCTGTGGTAGCACCAGTATTGCCATTTTATAGACATTCAACAGGTAGAGCCCTTAGGAACTGTGAGCCCCCATACACCCTTAGATCACTCCATACAAGATCTACCTACAACTATGTAGTGCCAGGTCCTCCCTGATAAATACCTGTGTTGGAAGGTATATATCACTGCTATGTAGTGCCGGGTCCTCCCTGATGGAATACTTATTGATTGTAAGGTTTACAAAGGTCCTTCTACTACATGGTTTTAGTAGAACAAAAAATTATTTACAGAGATTGTAAGGTGTATAGGGGGCTTTAGATAGGCTTTTCTATGTTTTTAAGTGGCTTTCATATTCTATACCAAATTCAAGCAGAGTACAGCGTATTCTACTGTTATGTATTCTGCTTTTATGAATGTGCGACCACCCGTGGCCAAATGGTTTGCAGATGGGAGATCTGGACACAGCCGGATCTCCCATCTGAACTGTTGCAGAGGGGACAGGGAGATCAGAGTGCAGATCCCCCCGCCAGCCCCCCTCCCTTTCCCGTGTGTGAGGAAGAGAAGATGCCGTTAGCTGTGCTCTCTAGTGACACCATTTTTGTGGGTAAAATTGGGTACTGCAGGGGATTATTTCCCTAATTCATTAAATTACAGTCAGGTGCGTCTTATAGTCCAGAAAATACAGTATATATAGTTAAATAATATGTAAATTTATAATAAAAAGCATGTAACACATAACTATGAAAAGTTGCAGTTCTATGAGCTTTCTCCAACATGAAATAAATATAAATTATTAGGACTATAAGATTGTTAATAGATTGAATATAAGGAACAATCCCTTTAATTTAATACTATATGGCATTAATCAGAACAGGAGGTAGACTAAGGGCCCCCATACACGTGTATAGCTAGCTTAAGGTATATTCAGTCCACATTTATTTTATCCCATAATGCTAACCTGTTGCAGTTGCCATATAGGATCAGAGGCTTCCCTTGTCTACCTTCTGGTTCTATTTTGAAAAGATGGTTTCCACTGCTTTGCCCCAGATTTTGCATCATCATATTAGACTTTCTATTTGAATTAATGTTGGCGATGACAAAGACAACGAAGACTATTTTTTTTTTTGTCTCTAGAGCACAGACTCCATACAACCCTTGTAGAGTCAGCTGCAGCATACACTTCTAGGCCAAGAATGAAGTATGAATTGGACCAAGTGGAGGTCGTCACCGGAGAAGAGTCAGAGCGCAATGTGCTACAGGTTAGTGGCTATTGCACTACATGTCATAGATGTGTCTTTTATTCGACATTTGATGTCACATGTGTTATGGTATTACGCTTTGCTTGCTCCAGATTCAACCCTAGGTTGTTTTCATATGAAAAGGTTCAGGTTATATCAGATGAGAAGAAACGTTTTCAATTGTTTTTTTTTCAATAAATATCAAGATTGGGCTGTGACTTTGTGCAAGGTTTTATTTTTGGCCCACTGAGTGTAGCTTGACACCCTTTCTTAGGGGATGATACATTAGAAGGTAAACTTTCTCCAGACTATACCAGCAACCCAATATTGTCCTCTTCTACATGACACTGGAACATGGATATGAACCCAAGCATCTAATAGTGCACAATATTAAATGGTTATTTGTACAAAATTAAATTTAATGACTAGACTGGCCAGGTGTCCATTGTTAGGAACAGTGTTGTCCAGCGGAAAAAGTTAATAGGAGCAAGGAGATGGAGCAAGATAAGTATATCACCCACTTTCTCACCAGAAGTACAGATAATATGGCAGATCTGGGCTTTAACCTCCTGGGCGTTTAGCCTGAGTTATCTCGGGTTGAGTTTCATCCATCATGAACCTCAACCCGAGTGGAAACTTACCTGTCCGCTGGATTACTCTGGCTATTCTGTGTATAGGCGTGTATGCCGATGCTTCTGCGTCTGCCACCAATCTAATGGGACGGGGCTAGGTGGCGCCATAGACCTCCATATAAATAAAGGGGCGCAGCGGCAGCCGGTCACGGAGCACAGCTGAGTGGAGACTGCTGATCGCTATTGGAGGAGAGGCAGGGAGAGCCATACAATGACATCCAGGAGATGGTTCCACCCGAATATCACAGGTGTTGAAGCAGAAAATCTTCTCTTGACCCGCGGAGTGGACGGCAGTTTCTTGGCATGTCCCAGTAAGAGCAATCCTGGTGATTTCACACTCTCAGTACGTACATCAACTACGGATAACTTATTTCACATACAGTGGCCCCTCGTTCCTCCTGTGCAGTTCCACGGCGGACCGGTTAAACCATTGACTCATAGTATCCGAAAAGCCACACCTCCAGATGAAGACGTTAGTTGAAATGCGCATCGAGGTCGATGGAACTATGTTTTAAACCCAAAGATGAATTGGATGTCATTCGGCCACCGTCCTAGTCCGGAGGAACTTCTGACACTTGGTTTTATCGTATGAAGAATAAAAGACTATGCTCTCACTTTTACCTATGGATCTTAACTTTGTTATTTATGTATTTATCATTCTGGCCTGGTGAATTACGATCTAAATCCCCATTCGGGGTAATGTATGTGTACAGTAGGGTTGGCCTCTAGAAAGTCCCCTCGTCTTTACTTCGGTAAAGAAAAAAATCCAATGGATGGATACAGGGACCTCTGGTCTCTCCATCCATGAATCTTTCGTATATTGTTTTTGGGATGTTGGCCATACGCCTACGTGGGTATTGTGGTAATTTTGTTGTGTAAATAAATAAAGGGGCGTCACATTTTCCGAGCACGAATCATGCTGGGCACCTCCGAATGGGCTGTAAAGGCTGAACAGGCAATCAAGTAGCCCTCTCATATGTATTTTTTATTATATATAATTGTTTTATTTTCATCTCTTAATGGCTAAAATATTTTTTAACTATGCACACGTAATGACATACGGTACTTTAAAACTAAATGCACATTTTTACTTTCCACAGATTAGTTGCAAACTCTTTGTGTTTAACAAAGAAAGTCAAGTGTGGACAGAAAGAGGACGAGGCTACCTTAGGCTCAATGACACCGCTGCCTGTGATAATGGACCATTACGATCTCGTATAGGTAAGTTAAAGATTATGTAGTGTGTTTCTAAAAAAAAAAAAAAAAAAAAACATTTAGATTTTTAAGCCTTCAGTAGACTGGAGAAGGCTAAGACCCTGTCTGGCTAATGCTAGGCCAGACATGGGCAAGATACGGCCCACATCGGGCCCATTTAGTCTTTTAATCTGGCCCTGAGTCACCTTGGTGTCAAGACGCTCTGGCTCTCCTCCACTTGTTCCCAGCAACAAGTGAGATAATGCCTAGAGGGTGATTGTTATGGTCTCCTAGTTTGACCATGAATGCAATAGAATATTTAAGTTTACTATCCGAAGCCCCTTTTTTATACATTTAACTTGAATATAGTTTCCACTGGTGCGGTTGTGCGTGTTCGGATGCGGTTTAGGGTGCGGTTGTGAACGCTGCCTGCAGCGTTTTGAAACACATCCGCGTCCCAACCGCATCCCAAAAACGCACCCATAGGAAAGCATTGGATGCGTTTCAAAACGCGCAAAAACGCATGGCAGAGCGGATGCGGATTCTGGGCGCGTTTGGAAAAAAAACGCGTTGCGAAAACTATGCCATGCATTTTCGTACGGACGCGCATGCGGTTTTAGCCACGTGGTTACAACTGCACGAAAACGCAAAAGTGGAAACAAGCCCTGATTATTAATTTTTTTTACAGTAGTATCAAAAGTTTACCAATGTAATCTGTCCCACACAGGCTGGGGGGACTTGGGACTGGGCATCCTTTACAAGTTCTTTGCCCGGCCCCTCTGTCAAATTTAAAGTCCATTGGCCCCAAGAGTTAGGCATACAATATGCAATCTTTTGTATTGACCACCACACCACCTTCTATACCCACATTCTGTTATCTCCAGGCTTAGCAATGGAAGGTAAATTAGGTTTGTTTCTCCTGACCCTTGTGTATCACCTAATAACTAGTTTTGGTAAGGTCTAGAGAAGTCCAGAGAGCAGGTTTATTCTAATTCTATGGTGTCCTTTTAAGACTAAGCATAGAGTTGTTTTATTTCAGTGATGCGGAATCATGGCAACCTAAAGCTGATACTGAACAGTAAAATCTTCAAAGAGATGAAGCTGGAGAGAGCGAACAGGAAAAGTCTGCGTATCACAGCCACTGATTTGACTGACAACGCCATCAAAATATTCCTCATTCAGGTGAGCGGGTCTTTATATACTGTGGGGAATCAGCTCAAAGGTGTACTTGCATAGCATCAATCCACACGCTATTTACCTTTTTAAGGGCTCCTGCCCATGTTTATTGTCCAAAACTCAGTCCAAACACAAAGTTACCTGCACAGGGGTTAATATTCAAACAAACCGAATGTCCTGGAAATGCCAAGCCTCCTGGCTTTAACCGGTCCAACATAAATTGTCCTTGGCTTCCTGACAGTCACAGCAGGGGCCACACACACTCTGTCTCCAACTTCATCTGGGAGCCCTGACTGAGTGGTCCCAGCTCCTTTTGTGGAGACACACCCAGCCATCTTGTTAGGGTTTAGCAGGTGTATCTTGCTGGATACACACCAGCAGACCCCTTCACTGCCGCATATGGACCATCCACACCGTGGCAGACCACCGGTCTGTCACTATACCAAATGCTAAATTGTGATGCACAGGGTAGTATATATCCTGAGCAAAAATGTCATAAAAAACTGTTTTATGACTTTTCAAAAGGACAGTACAGACATATGAAAAAAAATTATATAGCAAATTATATTTTTGGATAAGAGTGCCACTTGAAAGAATCGCAAATGCTTAAGTGGAAACAAGCCCTTAGTCACATTGTTGAAAAGATGTTCCCCTCCACTTTTTCTCTGCAATGAGTGCACACAATGCCTACACAGTTGCCTTGGGGACAATGCAGTGGTGTGATCATGACACTGTGGACGCATCCTCATGGTGACAACAGACAAGTCTCTAGGAATTATCTCTGCTCATTGCAATGAGCATTTCTTTGCTGCAGGAAATGTAAAAAGACAACAATGCCCCTGTCACACGTCACCTATTATACATCACTGCCATCATTAGTAATGTCGGTAATGCATGGAATTGGAATCAAATTTGGCCCACCCTGGACTAGATGATGGCTGCCAATGCTGCTTTTATATTTTTTAACACTGTATTTGTATCTGACAATTACAATATTAAATAGTGGCAGAACCTCAGACTGCAGGGGCAACAGTGAGCTTAAAGGCTTATTTTATGATTGAAGCCTCCATATCATAACTTTTGCACAATTATCGATAGCCATCGTGTCACTGAGGAATCTCCAGCTTTTCTTATTATTCTTTTTTCTTAAATTAGTATATTTCCTCTATTCAATGGACCAATATTCCTGTTCCTGCACCAGATTTACTGATTGGATGTTGCCTTTTTTTGTAGGCGAGCGTGAAGGATGCTGGGCGCCTTTATGCAGCAATCCACCATCGGCTCATCGCAATGAAAAATCTCCAGCCCCAGCAGGAGCAGAGCACACCCAACACTGAGGATGACCACTTCTCCAAACCACAGCTTCTCAGCAGTGACAGTGAGGATGAAGAAACCCCCCTCTATCCTAGCAAGATGTCTGGTAAGTTTACCAATGGATAAGCTAAAGCAAGGGACCACATGGATTGGATATTGGAGCTGTTTGAGGTTCCCAGAAGCAGCGTGATGGCGTCATTAGGCTGCTGTCAGATATCGGAGGAGCTGCTCTCTCCCCAGCTCAACCGTTGCTCTGCATGAAGACCCGTGGTCTCCATGCAAAGCAACGGATATCGACCGTGGTTTACGGTCATGTCTGATATCCCTGTTTTCAATCGGGATTCATTGGTTCCACTCAAATACAGGGATGGCCGCATTCAATATGGGCCAGGTAGATGGCCTTGAGCCCGCACGGTGCTTGAAGCGGCCATTGATCTGGCCCATATCTACATGTGTGTCCCCAGCTTTACTAGATGAACTGCCACCAAATATGTTGTGGTTAAATCTTACTTTGTGACCGTACAGTTAGTTTTTCCCAAGGCTATAAAATCCAGATCCAGAATATAGTGTAGAGACATCCATCCTCCATTATCAAAAAGCACTTGGGTACATTTAAAAATGCTTGGAATAAATGTAATTGTATACGAAGACAGAAAGGTTAAAAAAGCAGAACTATGTTTCCTGTTGTCAGTCTAGTTCCCTGAAACTTTTCAAAAGCTGTCAAAGACAAAATAATTGGAGGAGAGGCCAACGAATTGGCCTATCCCATCACTAGGTTTTTTCCTTTGTAAAAACAAAGGCAAGGGGACTTTGATGGGGCCACCCTATGTCAATTATTACATTACCCCGAAGGGGGATTTTTAGAACAGACCATAAAGTCAAAAAAGTCAGAACAAGCAAAAAATGGGCAAAAAATTAATAAATAAAAACAGATATATGCAAGGCTGGTAAATCTCAGTAAAGACAGTTGAGACGGCAGAGTCCCAAGGTGTTTCAAACGCTCAACAAGTCCATAAGGCAATTAAACTTTTTTGAGTTAGAAACATAGGAGATTATCCATATTTATTCTTCAGGCAATTAAAATAAGGCGGAGAAAATGCCCACAATGTCAAGATTTCTCCATCTACCAGACGGCTACTGATCCAATGTAATCATCTGTTAGATCAATGAAAGTGTTCAGCCCACCTCGACGCGCGTTTCGAACAAACATCTTCATCAGGAGGTGTATTATCGGGTATACCATGTTGGAGCCTTGAGTCGGTCCACCACACCGTGGGGAGACATGGGAGGAACAGGGGGCCCTCGCTGCTTAGTAGAAAATATTGATCAAAGGTGCACAGGTCAAATAGTAGACTCAGTGCTAGTTGTGCTGTTCCCATAGGAGGTCCTCCTGTGCCTTTTCAAAAGCTGTTAAGTAACAATGCACAGTATTTACATAAACCTTTCTCCTCTTGCAGATCATCTACGTTTGATCCGCCATCGGCCCGTCCTGTACTCCTGACAGCTGCTCTCCTTTTTAGTCCTGCGTCTTAGTACGTCATCTGCATGAGCGCCAACATCAAACTGGAATTTGAAAGCGATGAAGAATCCTGTGGATCAATATTGTCATCTGTTTAAAAGCACTACAAGTACAAAGAGTGACAAAATACTAATCGGGATAGACTTACCTATCGCTCCGCCATATTTATGGATCCAGCAACTACTAAGACAAGTATCTACTAAAGACTTTGAGAGGATAACCTACTGGGACACTTTAACATATCGATATATACCTCAAGGACGATGACTGAGTGCACCTTAATGTCTAGCCAAAGGATCTGAAGACAAACATTCCCGGTATAAACGTTCCCCCCTCACCCCCTTCCATTAATTCAATATTCGTTAATCTGATCATGCGTCATACTAGCCGGTCAAAGCTTGTATGTGTGTGAATACAAAAAGTAAAGTATAACTTGGTCAAAAAAAACTATTGTGCATCATATTGATGGCAATGATCAAGCTTTTCGTATATGCATTGCCATACAGTCGTAGTCCTTTATATCCTAAACGACTTGTTTCCTAATCTTTGGTCACGGTGGCTGAGACTTTTGAGGGCTACTTTTTTTTTTTTTGCAAATTGTAAAATATATCTAATCTATTGTGTATTTAAATTTTACTTTCTCTATAAATATATATTTATATTTTATTAAGAGTTCTTTTATGGTAGTGTAATATCTATTCAAATGTAGAAGATCGAAACAGGGTTTTGCTTGGCACGTTTGAAAACATTTAACTCTGTTTACATAGAAGTTGAATTTTGCAATATGTTTTCATTTCGGATGATGTGAAGAGCGTTCCCTTTTTTTTTTTTGATCATGTGAAAGGATTTCTGATGGCGGATAACACGTTCCTTTATAAGATGCATGTCCTGAAAATGTTTGCTTTTCATAGCAAGTAGTTGGTCACTTACTGAAGGACACCCCGGGGCCATTAATGGCAAAGTACAAACGTGTGATATGTGTAGATGAATATGCATGCAAATGAAGAGCATCAATCTGCTTTAGAATCTACACTCATCTGTGTAGCCAAAGGGCTTATCTGATTGGATAAAGCTGGCCATACACCATAACCAATGAGCAGGGGCGTAGCTAGACATGACTGTGCCCCATAGCAAAAGCTTTTATGCCCCCCCCCCCATCCCAACCTGTCACTCCAATCCCTGCCCTTCCAGGAGTGGTGGGCCCCCTTGTGAATATGGGCCCCATAGCACTGCTATGGCTGCTATAGTGGTTCCTACGCCACTGCCAATGAGGCTATGTTCCCACTTAGGTAATTTTAGATCGCCGGCAGAATCGCCTGCCAATCGCCTACACTACTTTCGATGGGCTTGTCCCATTGAAAATGCCAGTGCAGGCAATTAATCGCCTAAGTGGGAACATAGCCTAAGTATGTAGTGCCGGGTCCTCTGTGTTTAAACACTGGTAGACTTGATGGTTTAGAAAGTCCCTCATGTTACATGGTTTTGATAAAACAAAAGGAGATCTAAAGCAAATCTGACAGAAATCTAAAGGTGTATGGGGACCCTAAAGCTGGGTACAGACATGAAGATATGGCCTAGATCGTTCACGGCGCTCACGGCCATCCAGCTGGCCCATATAATATGCGGCCATCCTGTTTTTGATCAGGACCAATCAATCCCGCTCGAAAACAGCCATATCGGACATGACCGTTAAATACGGCCGATGTCCCTTGCTTTGCATAGAGACCGCAGGTCTCCAGGCAAAGCATCGGGTGAGCATCGGCTGAGCTCCGCCAATATCTGACAGCAGCATGATGACATAATCACGCTGCTGCATGGTACATCGGACGGCTCAAATATTGAGCTGTATGTACACTGATTTCAGCTGGCCTTAAGGTGGCCATACACAGGTCGATTTCCCACACGATTCCTGGCCGATCGATCACCAGGCGCGTGCACGCCGATCGATTGGTGAGGAAACGAGTGCAGCCCACCTTGACCGATCGACCCCGCCCGATCGACATGGCCCCCAAATCGGATCGGCCAGAGAACCAACCTGTAGGTGTTTTCTGATCGATCGGGCACACATCAAGGGGAGTTGCCATTTGTGAATCGATCAACTGGTAACAGAATCGTCCAGGAATCGGTGGCCTAAGGTGGTCGGCACAGACTTGTATGGTCGATCGATCAACGCCTGTGGCTTCACCGGAATCGATCGGATGGTTGATCGATCGCTCAGGAATCGACACGTGTATGGCTAGCTATACACCTTTAGATCTCTCTGATATCCTGTAGATCTACCAACAAATATGAAGTATAGGCTCCTTTGCAATTGAACACATCAATCTTGTTACCATGAAAAGCACAATATTTACAGGCATGCGATCTGTTCCATCTTATGTTATATCTTTGTCTTCCTATATGCCTTGTAACGCTTTGCAATGTTATACTGTGATTCCTGAACAATTGGCAAGGAAACAATGACCCAACCATGACGGAGAGGGTGGGGCTTATTTCTTACATTTAAGAAAAATAAAAACACAGTGGTCATACATTGGTGTTTTTCCTTTTGTTCTTCCATATGGGAGTAGTGTTGCAAGATTAAAGTTAACATTTTTTAATGTCTGGCTTTGAAAAGACATTCTCTGTTCTAAGATAAGCACACTAAAGCTGAGAACACACTGTCCCCATGCAAAGAAATGGACATTGACTGTGGTTTACGGTCATGTCCAATATACCTGTTTTCGAGCGGGACCAATCAATCCCGCTCAAAAACGGGGATATCAGACATGACCGTAAACCTCGGTCGATGTCTATTGCTTTGGATGAACAGGGATGGCCGCATATGATATGGGCCAGATAGGTGGCCATGAGTGCGCACAGCGTTTAAAGCAGCCATCAATCTGTCCCATATCTACACGTGTGTTCCCTGCTTTACTCAGTCCAACTGCATCATTGTCATCCTGAACAGCACACTAAGGGTCCCTATACATGGGTCGATACCCGCTCAATCAATAAACCCTCCAGCACACCATGATGATGTCACCACGCTGCACTTGAGCGCTCCTTGATTGGATGGTGAATTGATGCGCAATCGATTCCTGTTCGATACTTTGGATGGGGGCACTGGTAACGGCAATCGAATAGGGATTTACCAACATGTTCGATTGAGCAGGATTGAGCGTAGCTTTGTTCCATCAATTGTTCAAGAATCTAACTAAAATTCGACTTGTGTATGGGGACCCATAGGGGGCATTCACACAGGTGTTTGGAATGACCATGTTTCCTGCACCCAGGTGTCCAAATATGGTGGGGGCGATCGTGCATGCTTTCTGGGCTGCTGTGGACTGTCAGCAGCTCGGAATGTGTAAATGCCCCCTTTACAATAGTGTCACATTTACATCGTTATACAAACTGTACACTGACTACTTTACATTGTACCATAAGTGTCATATCAGTGTTGTCTCATGATAAGATATTTTAACTACTTACCCCAATGTCATGGGTGTGCTTATTTTTGTATAATAAACATTTTATTTTTGTGATCCAGCAAAATTCTATTTTATTATAAACTGTATATTTATTAACTATTAAAATCTTTATTTTACAAATATAAATCTAAGATTTTCTCATTAAAAGTAGAATTATATGTCTGCTGTTCCCCCCCCCCCCCCCCCCCCCCCCCCCCCCCCTCCCCAACAGCAAGAGCAGCACCCTCTGCTAGAGATGTTTGAATTTTTTCGACTTGCTAACTTTGTGAGCTGATTGCAAAGCCCCTGAACATGGCATCATCACCAAAATTGCTGGAGATGTAGAGAAGGATTGTGGAAACATTTGGAAAAAAAAGTTTTGCTCTAACACATGTAGTTTTTGCATAAATTCAGATCAAAATTAAAGTCGGAATTCCGATTTTCAAAATTTTGACATGACTTTGAACTTCATTTCTGAAAAAACTATTTGTGTTAGAGACATACTTTCTTTTTTGGAGTATACCCCCAAAGTTTGGTGATGATACCATGTTCAGGGGCTTTGCAATTAACTCAAAATGGTCGAATTTTTGAAACAAAATTCGACCATCTCTACCCTCTGCATAGCAAAGCCAAATCTGTTGGATGTTGCCAAACTGGATGGACCCTTTTTTCCTCAGAATTCTACACACAACACCCCATAATGACAACGTGAAAAAAAGTTTACTTGAGGTTTTGGCAAATTAATTTAAAATAAAAAATTGAGAAAGCACATGTACATAAGTACTCACAGCCTTTGCTCAATACTTTGTTGATGCCCCTTTGGCAGCAATTACAGCCTCAAGTCTTTTTGCATATGATGCCACAAGCTTGGCACACCTATCCTTGGCCAGTTTCACCCATTCCTCATTGCTGCACCTATCAAGCTCCATCAGGTTGAATGGGAAGCGTCGGTGCAACCAATTTTTAGATCTATCCAGAGATGTTCAATCGGATTCAAGTCTGGACTAGTGGCTGGGCCACTAAAGGACATTCAAAGAGTTGTCCTGAAGACACCCCTTTAATATCTTGGCTGTGTGCTTAGGGTCGCTGCCCTGCTAGAAGATGTACTATCACCCCAGAGTCCAAGAGCGCTCTTGAGCAGGTTCTCATCCAGGATGTCTCTGTATATTTCTGTCATCTTTTCCCTTATTCTGACTAGTCTCCCTGTTACTGCCCCACAGCATGATGCTGCCAGTTCCTGCCTCTGAAAACATCCCACAGCATGGTCCTGCCACCACCATGCTTCACTGTAGGGATGGAATTGTCCTGGTAATGAGCGCTACCTGGTTTCCTCCAAATGTGAAACCTGGTATTCACACCAAAGAGTTCAATCTTTGTCTCATCAGACTTCATGTGTCTTTCAAACTCTATACAGCAGTGGTGGCCAACTGAGTTGATATGGAGGGTTACAAGTGCAGCCCTCGGCATCACTGAAGGGCCGCACATAACATTTTCAATCTATACTTACTGATTTATGCTTTAACCTCCTGGGCGCTATGCCCGAAGCCAGTTTGGGCGCAGTTTGTCGTGAATAAAACTGCGCCGGTGCCGGGACCGGGCACAAACGCGGCCTCTGTGCCTGCGGCTCTGTAGAAGAGCCTTTCCGGCCCCCTGTCTTTGGCGTCATCTGTGGCGCGCCATAGACCTCCATGTTAATGGAGTGGGGCTGCAAGTGGAGGACTGAGGGGTGCTTCCAAAGAATGCCCAAAGGGCCGCAGCTTGGACACCTAGGCTATACAGGCTGCCATGTGCCTTTTACTAAGGAGTGTCTTACCTCTTTCCTTCTAGCCACTATACCATACAGGCCTGATTGGTGGATTGTGCTGTGTGCGTAATTCTGAGAGGAAAAAATTATTTCATCCATTTTGAAGAAGAAGGTTGTAACATAACAAAATGTGGATTGCATGCAGGTTGCAATGTCATCAAATTGAGATAACTAAACAGTAGATACAAAGCTTAGTATCGCGTAATAGTCAGGGGTGCACATAAGTGGTACTCTGGTACTCAAAAGGGGCCAAAAACTAGCTCTGCGTACCTGTGTTATTGTTACACAGCTCATATGTGTACTAACAACTTGGAGGCGCTCCGTGTCTGGGCGGCCGCAGCTAAATGTTACATGTATACAATTTTTCACTTGGATAACCGCAGGGAAACATGAATAACTATGAAATGTCTTAGTTAGGGGTGTGACATTGGGAATGTTAATTAATAATCCCAAAAAAGATTGGACTTCTAAGGGTGTTAGAGATCTGGGGGATGAAAGTCAGAGTAGGCATATGTTATGGTAAAATTGGACAAGAGAAAAGCACTGTGTGACAGTTGGAATATGACCATGAAAGGTTGACATTTGGAC
>CM070032.1:15968971-15984677 GCA_036250615.1 Ptychadena robeensis
ACTCTTTCTGGGGGCCCCTCTGCGTGCTGTCTGGGTTCCCTCTCACTCTTTCTGGGGGCCTTCTGTGAAGTGTCTGGCACTATATGAATGAATTTCTGGTATCTGAGCGCCACCTCTGCAGAGTATCTGACAGTCTTTGGGGGTCCCTTGCTATAGAGACGTATTTAGTGTTTCTCTTTGGGGTACCTGACACTCTGGGGGTCCCTCAATGTAGTATCTGGCAGAGTACCTCTGTGGAATGTCAGCCTTTCTGATCTTTGGGGGTCCCTATAAGCAGTGTCTGATACTCCTCTGGGTCTCTCTATTTGGGATATCTGGCACCAAAAGAGGTACATAGGACAATTAACTTGGTCAGATAGTGAAAATACAAAATGAAATTTCCCCATCTCTAGAAGAAATAAGCAGGATGTCCATAAGATGGCGCTGCGAGTCCAGCTCGGGAATATGATATCACCCTGAGCTGAAAAGATCCCCTCCCATCTCATCAGAGATACAGACTGCCTACATTCATTCACTGTCTGTGTCTCCGCAGGTGATTGTGCCAGTCACTGCGCAGGTCAGAGCTTCTCTCCCTGTGTGCGAACTGACTGGGGTGCACACAGAGAGATGAGTGGTCGACTCCTCAGGAGCTGTCATCAGCCCCCCCCCCCCCAGGCAGGTCTCCACAATCTACTCCCATTGCCTTTGAGATTGAGCGATAGATCGCGATCTACCATCTGGGCACCCCTGGCATACAGGAAGGAAAGAGAGTTCTTACATTGTATACAGATACCAGGATACATCCTCCAACCTGTAAGATATATATTTTATAATTCCACCAAAGGCAGCAGTGTCACTTTTTCTATTCTTTTATTTTGTAAGTGCAGTCTCTCAAATCTTCTTGAAAAGGTCATTTGCTCAACTTTGGAACGGCAGCTGAAAGGTTGAATGATCCATTAAAGGCCCCCATACACGTACAGATTTTTCATCCAATCAACTGGATTCAATACATTTTTTGGGTTGATTGATTGAAAATCTATGGCAGCCCACATGGTTAGATCAACCTAAACCAATTAAAATTGGGAAAAAAATTGATTGAAAAAGGATTGGACACGCTGGTAAATTTTAATTGGTTGTATAGAAATTCATTACACTTTCAGTCTATCTACAAAAAAGTTGATCAAATATCTGTTACTACAGTTGGCAAACATACAATCAATCACCAATTTCCCTGACCCACCAATTGATCTTTTTAAGTTGATTGAACAGAAAATCTAGGCGTGTATGGGGGGCTTTACTCTCACTATTCACCGTCATATCCGCCATATGGAGAGTTATCTACTGTTTATCACTGTATGGAGAATGCATGAGTGACTCCATGGCGGGTGGAAGAGTCATAGCGGAGAGTTCCTGAATGTCGTATTTTTCTAGATTTCAGAAGTATGACCACATGTACCTGTCAGCATGATGGGGATTATAGTCCCTGGCTCCGGCTCTGCGTGCTGACAGTTTGACATTGTACTTTCTGCTCTTCACTGCACATAACAAAGCGTTTTCATAATATGCAGCATTATGCTTTTCTGTTCTGCCAGCCATTCTCCCAATGATTCCAATAGCTATCTGACCCCGGCCGCCGCTATTATCCCAGGAGATGGATATTTTTGTGAAACAAGACAACATAGGATTTGCTGACAGAGCCTATTGCCTAATATCTGTGCAAGTCATGGGAAAACACTAATGGGGTTGACTGTCCTTTTTAGGATTCCCTAAAAGGGCTGATATAGTGAGTAAACAGATGAGCAATTCTGGGGCCACAGAAGAGCTGATAGAAATCCTAACACTACCCTAGTATATTAAAGATATATCTATAGTTCCACTTGAACCATTTATAGCAGTGGTTCTCAACCTTTCTATATCCATCACCGCGGAATTGACGTCACAAAGAGTCACTTCCTGTATTTGGAGTGAGTCAGTGCAGAGTGTCACTTCTGCATTCCACATACCCTGTTTCCCCAAAAATAAGGCACCCTTAAATTTTTGCCCTACCCTGAAATATAAGGAACCCCCGAAGATACGGTACTGTAACTCTGGACAGGGGGGTCCCCGTTCTCCCCAGCTTGTTGCATGTGAATCAGAACACCGGCTACAAGCTGGCCAGAAATCCATCCGCCCCCTTCACACTGACAGTCTGACTGCTGTGTAGGAAGAAGGCTGCAGATTCTTCTTCATGCAAAGTAATGGAGATTGAACAGGGTTTTCCAACATGTTGGAACCTTGTTCAATCGAGTTTCTTTGAACAGGCTCTATTGAACCCCTCGAAGGAAAGCACACACGTTGATTGATTTGTACTCTAATATTTTTATTATCTAACCGTGTGTGCCTAGCTTTACTCTCCCTCCTAAATTTCCAACCAGCTTGCGGGTGGGAACAGCTTTGATGCTATCGGTAAACACTGGACCCCTGGAACCTCCAAGGAAGTGCTGACCCACGAGAAACACTGATTTATAGTAATTCTTCAACAATGGTTGGGGTTTGCCCGCCTTCCCAACATGTTTCTCCTCTCGGAGTCCGATGTTTCTCCTTGGACGGTAGTAGCGGCACAATCTCTGTAATGAGCACATAGACGGCTGTGAATACTGATTGTGGAATTCCTCTTGGTGCTTTGTTTATTTTTCCTGCAAACGTTTCCTGATATACTCTATAGTCTGGTTAGAGAAGGAGATAGACGTGTTTATCTGCTATAGAAATGAGAAATACCTTTGTGGGATGTTGATCCATGGAGTTGTCTGTATGCTCTGGGGGTGGAACAGAATTTCTCTTGATGGAAGGCCGAGCTCTTCTGTGTGAAAATCCCTGTTGGATGCAGATTATTTAACATATACACAAAGCGTCCAATGCGTAGCATAGTACAAACTGGTGCACGTTAACAAGCCAATTAAGTTGCATTTGATGTGTCACTAAAGCCCCCCATACACGTTCCGATTATTCTCCCGACCGATTTTTCGTCCGATCATGTCACCCGATTTTCACCTAAAATGTGATGGTTGGTCGATCGGCTGGCACGAAAAATCGGAATTCGAATTCTCACCGATCCATCAGCCCGACCCTATTTATTAACAGCAGATCGACTAAAAATTTACGGATAGGTCCGAAGCGGTCCCGACCGATTGAGAAATCGGGATCATAATTCCGTATCCGATCTCCCGACCACATTGGTCGGTCGGGCAAAATTTGTACCAAAAATTGGAACGTGTATGGGGGGCTTAACCAGGGCTGTGGAGTTGGTCGATAAATTCCCCGACTCCTCAGTTTCAAATTCTTCCGACTCCTCTGTATGTAATATGCTAATGTATTGTACATCTGAAGGAAAGGAGGCCTATACACTAACACAGAACTACTGGCAGGAACCAACACTGTAATGGCCAATTAAGCAGAGAAAGGGAGTTAGGCAGAAGATGCTGCTGCTTTTTCCCATTCGTGTTCCAGGACAGCACAGAGAGAAGCTCCACCCCCAGGGAGGAACACACCACAGATCTTTAACGCCCTCCTGGGTCATCTGCAGTCTTGGTTTCTCCGACCGAGGACACGCCCCCATTAAAGCTAGGTGGGCATGGCCAGGAGCGTGGTCAGGTGCTGCCCCGGTCTGCGGACGAAAAATTGCCTTACCCCTCCTGCCGGCCGTTGCCTTGGACCGGTCCGTCGGGCTTCCGGCGGGGCTGCGTCGGGAGTCTGGTCTCTGGGTCCCCTTCCCCTGGGTCGGCATCGCAGCTTGTTTTCTCCTCACCGGGCACGCAGCATGCCTCAGTGCTGTGCCGGTGAAGGAGGGTGGCGGGGACGCCCCAGCAGCGCGCGGCGTTGCTGTGGAGAGCTGGCTCCCCAAGATGGGTCTCGGCTCTCTACGGCCGAAGTGACGCGACGTCGGGAACGGGAAGGCTCCACACTTCCGCTTCCGGTCCGGCGCGGCTCGAGACCGGAATGAGTCTGTTTTGCCGCGATTTTTAAAAAACGAATGGCTTAAAGACGGCTGTCGCAGTAGGAGACTGCAGGCTCAGACAGCAGGATGGATCACCCAGTGGCGACTCTCAGTGGCAGCGCACACGGTAGCTAGGTACCACTCTGTGATTGATCGGGATCATGAATGGAAATCAGTGCACCATGGCACATCGATTCTGTTCAATGCACCCGTTATCCCCAGCTTCAGTGATTCAACACGCACAAGCTGGGGAAGCAGCCGTTCACACAGCTTCCAAGTGAGTAGGCTGGCTCCGGCCCTTTCACACTGACAGCCGAGGCTTGGAGGAGCAGAGCCGCAGCTGTTTTAAACTTTCCTAGACTGGTCTCCATGCAAAGATTGGAGATTGAAGGGGTCTTTTCAACATGTTGGAACCCCTTCAATCAATCCTTCGAGCCGGCTCTATAATCCGCCTGAAGGAAGCACCGGTAGGTTTGTAAACAGATTAGATACATCATCACGTAGCGCAAGTATTTGTTGTACTCCAATCTTGTACAGATCTACCCATGTGTGCCAAGCTAGCTGGCCATACACCTTCAATTTCCTGTCAGATTTCCTTCAGATCAGATTTTTTTTACCAAAACATGTAATATGAGGACCTTTCAATTTCCTCACTATGTATCTATCAGGGAGGTCACTATATACTAGTTGTTGGTAGATCTGATCTGATTCTAAAGGAAATCTGACAGAGAAATCTGAAGGTATGGCCAGCTTTAGATTTGATCTTCTGCTGATCATAGGGCAGTGGAAGGCTCCAAGAGAGGAGGGGCGAAGGAACACTTCAAATATGATTCATGATTCTCTGGAATCCCATAGTCATGTGTAAAGTTGAAGCTAACAATCTAAAGCTAGCCATACATGTGTCATTCCCTGAACGTCGATCACCATCCGATCGATTCCGGCGAGCCATGGGCGGTCGATTCGCCCTATTACGTCTGTGACTACCACCTTAGCCACGATTCCTGACGATTCCGTGCCAGATCGATTGGCACAAACTCCCCTTGTTGTGCTGAATCGCTCAGAAAAGATTCAACAGTTGGTTCTCTTGGCCGATCCGATTTGGGGGCCATGGCGATCGGGCGGGGTCCATCGGGCAAGGTGGGCTGCACTCGATTCCTCGTCGATCGATTGGCCGTGCACGCGCCCGGTGATCGATCGGCCAGGAATCGTGTGGAAATCGACCCGTGTATGGCTACCTAAGTATTTGTCGCTCAGCTGAATTACAGCGGTTTCCAAATGCTTTACGGCTCAGTCTTAAACTATTGGCGATCCATTCCCTCTAGTCCGGCAACACACATTACTTCATTACAGTGGGAGTTAAGGCCCCGATTTTGCTGCCGAACGATGGGCGTGTGTGTATGCCGATCGGGGGAGCCCACATGGGGTGACAGATCGCTGACGCCCACCGCTCAGCCGGCCACAAAGAAGGACACTGTCCTATAATCCTCTGGCCGATGCTGTTAGTTTCAATGAAGACCGCCATTGCCATTGAAGCTAACAGCCGGCACACAATGACGTCATCACTCTGCACTCTAGAGCTCATCTGAGCTGGTCTGTCGGCCCCCATTTGGTATGTGTGTGGGGGTCTTTAGGATAGGGTCACAGTGGGCGCTGTAATGTTACGCACTGCATGCATTTATTCTTATAGCAGAGAAGTCATTATGTTCATTATGACTGTTTGTTAATTGCAACATTTGAAGTAATTTTATTTAAAAAAAAATTTGAATTACCATTTAAATTTAGTAGGAGTCGGAGTCGGTCCATTTTTTTCCGACTCCAGGGACCCAAAAATGTCTCCGACTTCTCGACTCCGACTCCACAGCCCTGGGCTTAACATGTGGTTCACTTTTTGGACGTGGGAAAACAAAGTGGACATTGTCCCATTCATTAGAATGGAAAGTGTCCTCTCTGATGTCTTTTTCCCCACTGCAGACACGTGTCCACCAAAGGTAAAAAGAAGTATGACCCATACGTCAGTGTGTCGTGTCTTGACTGTCATGTCTTGCATCAAGCCTCCTGCATTGACAAAAGTGCAGCAGAACCCGGACCAACGGGTCGATGGCTACAACGGGCTGTGAAGACGGCTCTGTTATAGCCAATTGCTATCAATGACGGGATTGTGCACCACACTAGCAGATGAAATTTTTTGTTCGATCTCAAAAAAAATAAATAAAAAAAATACACACAAAGGTTTGCTGAATTAATCTTTGATTATCTTATACAATTTAAACATCAACTGTCAATCTAATTTTGATTGAACCGCCAGGTACTTCGAAAATTTACTGTTCTTTTCCAATCTGACCAATCATAACACTTTCCATTTTATGCTCCAATTCCAGTACAACTAAACTGAAAGAATCGCACTGCATAATAGGAAAAATAAATGTGAATTAATGAATAAGTATACAAAGTAGGAGTTAACTTATGCGTATCAATTGGTCTGCAGTTCCAGCGCTTATTACAGTGAAGGACAGGAAGGCATAGAAGCCGTGTGTGGGTTATTTTCCACCCTGGACTCAATGGACCACTCTCCATTTAAATTAGGATTTATTGAGACGTTGACCCTTTCTGTGAACCCGGCGCTGTTCTTAGTGTTCACTAGAAACAAATGCCTGATTTATCTTCTAATCCTGTGGAAGCTCATTGGTGACCCAGACTTAGCACTGTCAGGGCTTATGTCCTTGTCTTCTGTATGTAACCTGCCATTCATGTGGATTTGATGGTCCTTGGCCTGTATTATAATCAGTGTAATGCAGACCAACCACTGAGTTTCTGTTGTTTCAGTAATGGTTTCCATTACATAACGATTATAGTATTTGTGGTGATGACTGACATGTTCTCTTTTGTCTTGCAGCTTGCTTTGAAAGGATCCAGTTACAATGGTCTGTTACAAAGACATAACATCCATTCAGAAAATGTGGAACATATTGTTGAAAGTTTAAGGTAAGTAGTCAGAGTTTTAAAGTAAGAGTCAGGTGCTTAATGATGTCTCTATCCATAATAAGGAGCTTCAGGCAATCATTTACAATTCATTGATAGCTTCTTTAAGCCCCCCATACACCTTACAATCTTTCCATACAGTTTCTGTACAATCAACTTTCCTTCTACAAAAACTATGTTATATGAGGACCTTTCTTATCCTTCCAATAACTATGTTTTCTTATAGGAAGGCCATTATACCACACAGTTGTTGGTATATCTAATGGAAATAGTATGGCTCGATCTTAGGGTGTATGGGGGGCTTAAGATCCGCAGTCTCATGATCTGCAGTTGACTTCAAGTGGGATACTTCATTCCCATAAAACTCTGTGGACCTTGGAAATTGAAGGTGATGCAATGGGGATATCACCCCCTATTTATTTTAATTGAAAAAAAAGAGCTGTTCCCCCAGTGACAATCCGGGACCCCTCACCACTTTGTTACCCTGCAGAAGTGGATCGTTCCCCATTAAAATCAATGGAATAGGTTGTGTGCCCATCTGTTTTCAGTCAATCCTGTCAGAAATGTTATGCACTGATCATTTCCTTTACCTGTGCGGACTATCAGTTACCTTGTTTTTTCTGTGGAAGAGCTGCAGTGTTCTTTGGACTATGACAGGAGAATGGCAGGTTCATGTAGCTTTGCAGTTTACTTATGATTCTCCAGTGAATGTTGCCATCTTTTAGAACTGTGAACTAGTAAGAACATCAAAGTGGAAATCATCAAGGATCGTGCATGCTCTCCTGGTTGCAGTGGTAGATCTGTGGCCTGCTTAGCATTATGCATTACTCGCTGAATCTTATGTATACCTTTTGTACTCTTACAGGAAGGAAGGAATTGAAGTCCAGGTAGTGAAAAGAAGAGACTATGATGAAGCCACCGTACGATGGGCCGACGCCATCATCTCAGCTGGAGGTAATTCTTATAAATACTTCAGGCAACGTCCTGATTTATACCTGCAATCTTGCTGACTATATAACATGTAAATGTACCTTATGTGGGACTAAGATGCTAGATGGTCTGGTCTGGTCTGGCCTGTCACTCGGTGCATGGTCTGGCCTCCTTGGAATTCCACTTGGGCAAATTCCAGGAGGCGGAGGTAGGTAAGCTATTAAGAGCTGCCCAGCTGATGCACACAGTGAAGGGGTTGTCTCTGCTGTATGTGTCCGACTCTGACAGCCTCTCTGCACGCAGCTCTATATTATGCAGTGTGTCTTAACAACAAAATATGGGGCTTTTTTAATTTCTCAGAAACCACTAAGAATAAAGCAGTGATAAAGTCAGGGGTGCACATAACTCCTTAGATGAGTACCAGGAGATGGTGTTTGGTACTCGCCCCATATGTAGTGTGGTCTTCCGCAATGTCCTCTGCTTCAGCCTCCTGCATGGTAGATTCTGCTGCAGATGGACCTCCCTGTTCCTGATTGATCCTCCGATTAGCTGTCTCCATCCACAGGTCACCAGCTGGCTTTGGGTCAAATGTAACTCACACAGCACCTTTTGAACCCCCAGATCTCATGCCTACGTAGTGCAACTCTTCTCTTGTCAGATTTTACCATAACATATGTCTACTCTGAATTTTGCCCCCAGATCTCCAACACCCTTAGAAGTCCAATCCTTTTTTTTTTTTCTTTGGGATTAGTAATTTACATTCCCAATTTGACACCCCTAACTGAAACTGTTTATAATTATTAATGTTTCCTAGTTATCCAAGTGACATGAATTGTATACATTTAACAATAAAAAATTAAAGAAACGTTTCAATCTAAAAAATTTAACTGTTACAGTAGTGTATACATTATAAAGGGAAATTGTTTGTACAGCTAATTTATGTGTATGAGCTTTAATCTCAATTCAATCTGCAATATCAACATCAGCCGCAAGATGTCACTAGAGATCACTTGAGCACAATACAAGGATGTCTCTCCTCCATGTAGTAGGCAGATGCGTTTGGTAAGGATAATAAAGGTACGCATGGCTCGTTTTTAGTCCATTTTGCGTACCAGCGTACCACTTATGTGCAGTCCTGGATAAAGTCTCCATTGCTTCCAAGTAGACACAGAGTGGGTCATATAATCAATTTGTCAATAAAGCAAAGAAGGCTCTGTTGGGTTTTGCTTTCATGGCATGGACCCAAGGTGTGCATAGGGTGGAGTAGAGGAAATGTTCGATGCAAATACAAATGATGTATAATGAGGTTCAGCCAGAACACCTGATATTGCTGGCACCATGACCCGCTGTTCCAATGATTCTGGGAATCTTGAATTGTACATTCAGTTGTATTACCCTGTGTGCTCATCCCTCCCGAGTTGCACAATTCAAAGAACTGTCTGTGAACTTGTCCTCCTGGTTTGCCACATGTCAGCCTTTTATGTCACAGCCATGAATAATATTGATTTACATTGATAAAACTCAACTCAATCTATTAAAACTCAATCCATTACTACTACAGCAAGTACCAGCTCTGGCGGCAGTTGGTCAGTGTGGACTGTCAGTGGGTTTTTCCATCAGACATTGTCCTGCTAGTGCTGTCTAAAGCCCTGCCAAGTCAAATATGCCCAGAGAACTTTGTCAGTGGGTATTTGCAAAAACCCCTTTGTCATAACATCCACCATGTCATAATGCCCAGTGCTATATGTAGGTCACTCAGACACTGAAATTTTTTGAGATCACCAAGTATTGTGAGGATGAGGCCATGCTTTAAAAATTCCTAAATAGAAATAGCTTCAGGCCGAGCTGGATGAGGAAAGATCCTAAATAAAAGGTTCTGGCTTGTGTGCTCTGCTTTTCGCTAGAGTTACTTAAAGCCGAACTAAACTCTAAAATTAAGCTTAGAATATGATCTGTATACATGTACAACTTATCACTGACATGACACTTACCACAGCCCATGTTGGAAAGTTTGGAGTCTGCTTGATTGATTGATTCTGTGGACAGGTGTTTTTTATACAGGTGACTAGTTAAGACAGGTGTACTTAATGAGGGTGACTAATTGAGTAGAAGTGTCTAACCACTCTGTGGGAGCCAGAACTCTTAATGGTTGGTAGGGGTTCAAATACTTATTTCACTCAATGAAATGCAAATCAGTTGCTATCTTTTATTTAAAGTTATTTTTTCGATTTTTCTTTTGATGTGCTATCTGCCACTGTTACAATAAACCTACCATTGAAATGATACTGTTCTGAGACTTTTCATTTCTTTGTCATTGGACAAACTTACAAAATCAGTGAGGGGTCAAATAATTATTTCCTCCACTGTATTGAGTGGCCCGTCCCCTCACCCTTGTCTATTTTGGGGAAATTTGGGGTGAATAGTTTATGCCATCATCAACTTCTGTCTATTGTTTTTGGGATGTTGGCCTCTATATATCTCTCCGTTTTATTGATTTATAACATCTTACAAAAAACCCTGGAAAAGCATGACCTTGTGAATGGATTAGTGGAATTTATTTACCAAAAAAAATTAAACATAAACAGCCTTATTCTACATAATTAAAACTAATCTTTATTTCATCATGGAATAACCTTGGGATGGTAATAGATTTTCCTCAAAAAGCACTTTATTTTAAAAAAATTCAATTTAAATAAAAAAAATCCTACCCTGGTCCTGTGATTGGTTGCTGCTGATGTCGTAGATATGACAAAACACTCCATCAGTTACTTCTACCATCTACCAAAAGCAAATAAAACATTCATTAAACATTCATTCCTCAGTGTAATCTTTAAAAACACCTTTCAACCAACAGCTTCTTGGCTTTAAATGAGTACTATTGGTTGATGACCTGTTGTCCTTATTGTATTTATTTGTATGTATTTGGTATTAATTATAAAAGGTTTGGAGTTTAGGTGATCCCCTTTATTGGCTAACTAAAGTCATTAGAGAAACAAGCGTTAGGGATGCCTCAGATCCTGTCTTCAGTCTGATAGAATTCTGTATTAAGCCCCCCCCCCCATACACCTTAAAATCTTTCCATACAATTTCTGTACAATCAAATTTTGTTCTACCAAAACCATGTGATATGAGGTGCTTTCTAATCCTTCCAATCACTATGTATTCTACCAAGGAGGACCGGGCACTACATAGCAGTGATATATACCTTCCAATCACTATGTATTCTATCAGGGAGGACCCGGCACTACATAGCAGTGATATATACCTTCCAATCACTATGTATTCTATCAGGGAGGCCACTATACTACACAGTTGTTGGTAGATCTAATGGAGATTGTATGGGTTCAGTTAGCCAATAAAGCTGGGTTTACACGTGTAGATGTTTTCTTCAATCAACTGCCAATTAGATTTTTTGTTCAAGGTCATTGTCGAACATCATTCGTTCATTTATTAAATGTAACATTAGATTTTTTGTTTGTTCATCACCGATAACGAATGAAAATACATTCAAAACTACGCCGGATAAAAATTTCCCAACATGTTCGATGATCTTTGGAACGAGGTCAAGGTCAAACAAAATGTATCAATCGAACAAATTGGCCGTTCTAGATTTTTGTTCAATCAACCAAAAAATAGTTTTCACTGTTAATCGAACGGAAAAAATCTACATGTGTAAACCCACCTGAAGCAGGCCATACAATTTTAGATCTGTCAGATATCCTTTAGATCCACCAACAACTATGTAGTATAGGTTTCTCTGCGATGAAACACAGGCAGACTTGATTGTTTAAGGTAGCCATACATGGTTCAATTTGCAACAAATTGATCATCAATTCCGTCGAAGTATTCGACCATTGAATCGTATATTGATTGTAATTGAATTGAATGACACACCACATTGCGTGTTCTATCCTAAACCTTTCCATTACTGCAACAGCAGCCTCAAGATAACCTGACCTATGCAGAGTCATCATAGTGGTCTGACTACAGTTAAAGGGGCGACTGAACGGACCGGGGTTTATTACTTGGGCGGGGGTATGTAGTCTTTCTATGCAGTCTCCGCTGCATCATACTTTTACTACGATCACATTCAAGCACACTACCTATTATGACAACTTTATTTTCATGGGTAAAAATTTCAATTGACACTTTTAATCGAATTGAAACTATTGTTCAATGTGGACATGATTCAATTTTCACTCGACCGACCAAAATAATCGATCGAATTACATGGATTGAACAGTCAATTGAACCATGTATGGCTAGCTTAAGAAAGTCCCTCATATTACATGGTTTTGGTAAAACAAAAGATGATCTAAAGGAAATCTGACAGAGAAATCTAAAGGTGTATGGGGACCCTTAAACTCCAAACTTTCTGTATTAATCTAAAACGGTACAACACTTCACTATAATTATATATAAATCTGTTTTTTAGGTGATGGGACAATGCTTCTCGCTGCCAGCAAGGTGCTGGATAGGTTCAAGCCAGTCATTGGAGTAAACACTGATCCAGAGAGGTAACTGAACTCATATCACGGTCATTTTGCTAAAAGTTGCCATACATGGTTTGATATTTTCGATTGATCAGCTGAAAAATTGACCCGTTTGAATGGGAATTGACTCCTGCCTATCTGGTAAGATCAACCCAAAGTGATAGAAATGGCACCTAATATGGATGGAGCAGTGATTGGACATGTTGGTAAATTTCAGTTGATCGTTCAAGTATCTTGACAGGTTTTGTATAAACAGGGGCATCATAGCCCCTGACTTACCACCTAAACGTTTTGAATTGAATTTAATGCATTGTGTGTTAATGCCTTGTGCCTATAACTTCACGCTTTACACACCCTTAACCATGGGCAAATCTTTGGCAATCCGTGGGTGACTGTACACAGAGCCTAAAGGTGGGTTTACACGTCAAGATTTTTTCGGCCGACAGATGGACGACTAACGTGGTTTATGGTACAAAAATCTGAAACTCCATGTCTCCGCTGGATATTTTTTTTTCCGATAGTCGACAAAAATCGTACCATAAGGTGATCGGTGAAAAAAAAAAAACAAGCGGGCGGGCCCACGGGAGGAAAAAGGGCGGAGAGGAGGGGGGGGAAGGAGTAAGGGAGGAGAAAGTTTAGTTATGGGGTGGTAAAGGGGAGGGGGGGGGGTAAAAGCCCTTGTTTTTCCCTTTCATCTGTCGTTATTATTGTTTCGTAGTAAAAAGACGGACGCTTCATTATTTCTAATACGATTCGGATATTTTTGACTGTCGATTTTGTAACCAGATTAGCGATGATTTATTATGACGTAATCGTTAATGTGTGGGATTTTTTTACAATTTCATTTTTGATGTCGGTACTTGATGTTGTTAATTTTTGTTTTACGTAGTAGAAACTTATCGAACGAATTTTAAACAAGTCGAATTGTTGTGGTACGATAAGGTAAAACTGTTATGTGGTTTCAATAGAAAAATACATCATAATTTCAATATTAAATGTTCAGGTGTGTGTGGTGTGTAGCACTAACTGCAGATCACAATGTACACAACACTGTATAACTCACAGGCAGGTAACAGTGTACAGTGTTGGTACAAGGTTGCTGGTAACACACACAACACCTGTATACTCACTGGCAGCAAACTTTAAATCATACTTAAAATGTATTCAATGTTGTATTGAGAAAACACTGCTGTGCTGCTGAATACCTTATAAGAAGATACCAGAGATGGCAATCATAAGTAACAATGATGATTGCAATCCCTTATTACAGCAGATACCCGAATGGCACCTCGATCACCTAACACTGCTGCTGTAATCCCCTGTATCAGCAGAACCCAGAGATGGCACCTCTATCACCTAACACTGCTGCTGTAATCCCCTGTCAGCAGATACCCAAGTGGCCCTCCAATCACCTAACACTGGCTGCTGTAAAATCCCCTGTACATCGATACCCGAGATGGCACCTCTATCACCTAACACTGCTGCTGTAAATCCCCTGTACTGTATTAGCACTGAAAAGCCCTCATAGAATTTGAGCCTAGCACCGCCCACAAATACATCCCTTCCTTAAAACCAAAATCTGATAGATTTTTGCATTCTGTTTTTCAGACGATTCTTTCATCGATAGTTTTGCGTCGGTTGTACAAAAATCTAACAAAAAACTAATATTTTGGAAAGGGGGGGGAGACGAGAAATGGACGAACGATCTGATAAAACAATCTAACACAAAATCTAATCGGAGGTTGGACGAAACAAAAATCTTGACATGTAAACCCACCTTTACTATTGCTATCATTTATAATCCTTGGTTTCTATCTAGTCTATTGTTACTGCCTGTAATTTGTCCTGCAGGCTGTGTCGGTAAGGAGGTGACTTCATTATTTTCCTCAACTTTTAACCTCTCTGGAGGTACACAGATTGTAGTTCAGGCTAAGTTTGTTTTACTTGCCTATCCCCAGCGAGCCTGCCGTGATTGTTTTAGATTGCTGGACTCACCGATCACTTGTGTTATCATAGGTGATGGTAGTTGGGGGGCGCCCTTGACCTGCATGAAAAGACAGGCAATTCTGGTTTCCTGAATCACATAGGCTCCATCATTGGGGATGTGTAGAGAGGAGCAGGAGGGAGAGCTGCAAATCACAGCAGAGTACTATGTATACCGCCAGGGAGGTTCACAGAGAAGGTCCCGGTGTGTATCACAAATATTTCTGTATGTGAACATTCCAAATCTTTCATAGGAATTGAGTGAGCGAATTCTGAAGTCCAGCAAAATCAAGATTATGGTCTTATCGTGTCCTCTTTTGTTGAGCATTGTATCGCTACTAATCATTACTAAGCTGCTAAAGCCACGTATAGGGTAACTTGGATGGAAAGGGTTCAGTATTTAGTACTCATGCGGAAGTGTAAGATGCTACTTTCCCCCTTCAATGGTTTCTTCCATCTTTGTGGAAGGAATGAAGAGCAAAAGTGAAAGCAGACAAAAGATATTCCTGTGCCCAGAGTTGCAAACTTAATCTAAATAGTAAATTGGCATTTGTTCCATGGTGGGGGGTTCGGTGGGTAAGTTGTTGTGTGCTGTGATCCAGGCACTTTCTACGTTATATTGCCTTACCCTCCTGACTACACTGGTAGTCTCAATTAGACACCAGTGGTGTGTGCTGGGGAAAGTGATGCCCCCTCCATTAACATGGAGGGCCATGTCCCCCATCAGCCTGGAAAAGCTCCATGAGCCTGCAGTTATGCAGAAATGCTGCAGGCTCACTGAGAAAATTTCTTGACTGCACCAACTTAAATGACCCTTAACTTTTTTTATACATTGTATTCATGTTTTTATGTGCTGTGTATGATTTTTATTTTCATGTATCTGTATCATTAGGTCTGAAGGGCACCTCTGCCTGCCAGTGCATTACACTCATTCCTTCCCAGAAGCCCTGCACAAACTTTATCGCGGTGAGTTCAGGTAGGATTCCTGTTTTGCCTTAGCTGAAATTTCTATGACTATGTAGTTGTAGTACAAAAAAAAACCATGGTATAGAGGAACTGCTCCAACCCCAAGCAAATTCCTCTTTACCCTGAGGTTTTTTTGTATTTATTTTGGGATGTTGGCTACTCACCTAATGTAGGAAACATCACTATTCTTTGTATATGTAGTTGTAGAAATTAAATCAAACCACCACAGTCTAGAGAGTAAAGACTTTATTATTAAAAAAAACTCTGTGCATTTTAGGACCTTTTTAAAACCCCCAGCATTTTGCCCGCGCTATAATTTACAATTAGAGATGCACCGATTGATCGGCCAGGGACCGGAATCGGCCGATATTTGCTATGACCGGCCCAGATCGGTGACCGGCCA
>CM070032.1:16003552-16027906 GCA_036250615.1 Ptychadena robeensis
ATAAACAGCCCCAGACGGCCTGAACAGAAGCCCAACCCTACCAAACACCTTTGTGAGAACTGTGACCCGAGTCGTCTCATGCAGCATCCGTACCTGACCTTACAAATGAGCTTTTGGCTTAACAGGCACAAAATCCTAAGAGAAATCCCAATCTTTTGCAACGCCTAAGGCAGCCATAGAAAGGGCGATAGTTTTGTGATTTAACCAGTCAAACATGACCAATGACATACACAGAATTCACCCAGGATGTGTGAAGGTTGTATTTTTTGCATCCCATTAAGCACCTCTAGTTACGTGTCTGCAAACTATACAGAGGGTACAAAAGACATTTGCTACCATCTTTCAGATTTTTAGTAAGCATCCCTACATTGTTCTTCTACTCATTGGTATCTTTACAATGGACCTACTACCTCGGGATGTGCTTCCTATTATAGGCCAGAGGCCCCGCCCCTCCTGTGACATCACACCACGGTTGGTTCTGACCTCAAGGTGACTTGGGAAGTTAGACATCACAAGTGATTTCTCTCTTCCCAAGTCCCCTTGTACCCTGCAGTCAGCCATATCTGAATCCGGCGATGCTAGAGGGGCGGAGCATCACCGGATTCAGATCTGGATTGGTGGAGGGAGTAAGACCGGTAGTGTCTCACTCTTCAACCTTACATGACAACATAATGTGGATCATGCTAACCCAATGGGTGTGATGTTATGTATCATGGCTTTTACATGTTGGAGGAATGTCATGTCATTTTTTATATGTCATAAGATTTGATGGTCCTGTAATTAAATTATGTAATAGCAATAAGATGTATTTAATAGATTGGTTGTGATATAATTTTTCTGGATACATGTATCTGGGGAGCAGAGCCGTCTCTCCCCAGCTCCGCCGACGTCATCACGCTGCTGCAGGGTACATCGGACGGCTTCAATATGAAGCTGACTGCTCCCTGCTTAAGTCACAATGCTCAGATGCAATATGGGTCATATCTTAAGCTAGCCATAGACACCTCGATCTATGGCAGACATTTAGCAGTGTCATTACAGCGTGGTGACGTCACCACGCTGTGAGCAGTCTGCTTAATGTCGGACAGGAATCCTGTGTGTTCCACTAACACACGGGACTCCTGTCAGACTGTAGACAATTAACTCGGAGGGGAGGAGACTTCCCCTCTGAGTTAAAAGCCTGCAGCGCAGTCGGGCAGAAAAAGAAACGGCAGGTCATATCAGTGTGCGATCCGACCTGCTGGCTTTTTTTCTACAAAAGTCAAGGTGGGCTCCCACATAGTTGCGGCAGACCAACCTTTATGTGATCGGCGGGAGCGGGCACGCAGGTTGGTCTGCTACAACTATGGCCGGGAATTGGCCCGTCTATGGGGGGCTTAACCCTCATCACCTATTCAACCCAACAAGTGAGCCTTAGACAAGCACTGCGATTCTAAGCTGGCAGACCATTTCTATATATAAAAAAACGCTGTTATTTACTATAAGCCATGTTTCTAGTTTTATCACAATGCACTTTTTCTAGCGTTACTCTCCATCTTAGCTTCTCCACCCGCTTGTGGGCATCAGCAATGTGGCTTGTTCGCAGCCATGAATGCAGCGACCCCTGAGGGAACCACTGATATAGAGAATAGTGAGCAGCTCTGGCTGGTGCAACGTGAAATATCATCTCAGCATAAGAATAATCCTCTCCGGTGCCATTACAAACCTTCTATTTGGAAATGTATTACCGTCACCACTTTAAACACATACAGCTTACCATATAGATGCTGGAGCTGCGTTTGTTGTCTTTGTCACATGACTAACCAGCAACAAGTATGTAACACGGAAATCCAAATTATAGAGGAAGGCCGATCCATCTAGAGAATACTAAACTTTGTAGAATGAGAAATCAGCATGCAGGCTCCATGCTACTCAGATTGTGAAATGTTCATAATTACTACAACAGTCTGCCTGGGATATGTTCTGCAGCTTATAACTTCATCACAAAGAACTTCAGTTAGCTTATAATGACTAATAAGAAACGTGACACCTTATATAAGTGACAACTAGGCACAGCTTTTGTGAACAGATCTATTCAACTGATCCACCTCTAGGCTTTGTGTTAAAGTGTTTTATGTAGTATGCCAGTCTCGGGTTGGTTATACACTAAACCTGGCCATACACCTTTAGATCTGTCAGATATCCTTTAGATCTACCAACAACTATGTAGTGCCAGGTCCTCTGCGATTGAACACAGGTAGACTTGATGGTTTAGAAAGTCCCTCATATTACATGGTTTTGGTAAAACAAAAAGAGATCTAAAAGAAATCTGACAGAGGAATCTAAAAGGTATATGGGAGCCCTAAGCTGGGTATACATGGCTCGATTTTAAATTGATTCAAGCACAATCAATCAGCATGTGCGTTTTTGGTGAACGATTGTGCTTAAAACAACTGTGGCCACCCTCCATCGAACAAAGAACCAACATATTGGTAAATGCCTGTTCGATTGGCCATTACTCTGGATGGGGTCCCTCAGTATTGAACTGGATCAAGGGTGCAGAAGTGCTGCACATGATTCGTCCAATCAACGAAGCATGGGGATGTTATCATGCTGTGCCTGAGGGTTCATCAATTGTGTGGGTATCAACCCTTGTATGGCCAGCCTTACTTAGTCAAGACTATGCACAGGATTTTATAACTAAGGCTATGTTTCCACGTCTGTTGGGACTCCTATGCTAAGCACAGTGCTCGGCGGGAGGTCCAGACAGAGAACATGTACCTGCTCTGCAGATGCTGTGTTCTCATGGCGCTGAGCCGTTCCACCTAGTCGAGTATATTAACCCCTGAATCGGCGGATGTCTGAACACAGCATTCGCCAGACAGCTACCGTGTATGTGATCCAAGCACTGTGCGCAACATAGCGGTCCCAGCGGATCAGCGCTGTAGAACCCGCCGCAAATATAAAAAGACACACAGTGATGTATGTAATGTAAATCTTTCTCTAACCCTACAAGTGAGCGCAGCTAAATGATTCCATGTGATATTCAGGTAATGCCATTGTTTGCGGGCTCTTTCACACTGGCAGCGGTGCCATATTAACCAGCGATAGCCGTGTCAGTGTTGCAGGTAAACAAAACCCAGCAATCCCGCATTGACCTGGTCTCCTACAATACAGACGTCACTTGCGCTGCAGCATGGAAATGCGTGCTGTCAGGCGGTATGCTTTAATGCATAATGCAATGTGATCAAACGTGAAAGGGCAAGTGGGTGGGGGTGGGCAAACTTTTTGACTCGTGGGCCACATTTGCTTGTTAAATTTGATAAAGGGGCCGGACCAAAAGCCTGTAATGGTCAACCTCCCATATGTGCGCCAATTCCACGCATCACAAATTATGGTGGTGATGTGTGACAGGAAAGTTTTTATCTTTTAAAATTTCCTGCAAAATGCTCATTCAGAGCAGAAATAATTCCTAGAGGATGCCTGTTGTCACCAAGAGGATGCTAATGCATAGTCCCCAAGGCAATGTTTGCACACCACTAGGCATTATGTGCACTCATTGCAGAGAACAAGCGGAGGGGAGCATCTTTTCAACAATGTGACAAAGGGCAAGAAAAGAAAGGTATAAGGGGTTGTATCCCGGCCCCTGGGCCTTTGTTTGCCCATCCCTGGGCTAGTGTGAAACAACCATAAAAAAAATAAAAACATTCAAAAAAAACCAAAACAGTGAACGTGTGACATCAGAAATAAAAAAAACTTGTGAGCCTATAGTTTTGTCACCTACCATAAGATATATTTTCTGTGTGAGCAGCGGAATGTTGCAGCTAAAAACTTCCCAAATTCAGATTAGCCCGTCTCCGGCAATGCTACCCACATCTAGAGACTGACCATTCATACCGATAGACACTACTTTATAAAAATGTCACTGGCAGTGAGTGTAGCGTCATCTCAGCAATGTCGGTCTTCATAAATAACATCAGGTACGGTTTTGGTTTAGGAATGCTACGTACAGTACTTCACAGGGTACAAGTAAAAAGTCTTGTTCAATTTTCAAGTTTCTGGATATAAAAGCATGAGATTGCGGTCAGCAGTCGGAGCGGTTTAATGACAGCTTGCATCGTATGCCCCATATTTCCCGGTTCTTCTTGAGGCCAGTGGTGGGCCGGGCAATGGTACTGAAGAAAGTAGAGTTTATCTTTATGTGAGGCAGCGATTCTTTCAGTAGCTGCAATGAACTATCCGTCACGATGCCATAGACACTGAGCGTCTTCAGGGGTGTGTGCTTCCCCAGATCACTGAGGAGGAAAGAAATCAATCAGTTATACAATGGAATGTATACAGGTAAAATATATTCCCTGCAGGACATGGAGGGGATTGAAGGACTGTGCGTTTATTCTCTGTTCCCATCACCACACACCGTATTATGTGCAAGCTAAGGTAAGACGCAACCGTAGTTTAAGGGAGGGATTCAAGTAAAAAATAATTGTGCCTTATAGAGTGAAAAACACAGAACCTTACAGCCACTCGCCCAATAGACAGGAGCTATTTTCTAGGTATTTGTTCACGCACTCCGGGCTTTAAAACTAAATAACAGTTTAATTTTGTATGACTTTTTTTACAATGCCTGGGCATGCTCCTGATAAGGTGGTGGATGGTCTCCTGAATCTCCCCCCACACCTGGACTAAAGCATCCCCCAACTTCTGGAAGTCTGTGGTGCTGGTGGATGGAGCGAGACATAATGTCCCAGATGTGCTCAATTGGATTCAATTGGTCTGGGGAACGGGAGGACCAGTCCATAGCATCAATGCCTTTGTCTTGCAGGAACTGCTAACACACTACAGCCACATGAGGTCTACCATTGTCTTGCATTAGGAGGAACCCAGGGCCAACCGCACAAGTATACGGTCTCACAAGGGGTCTGAGGATCTCAGTACCTAATGGCAGTCAGGCTACCTCTGGCGAGCACATGGAGGGCAGTGCGGACTCCCAAAGACATGCCACCCGACACCATCACTGACCCATGCTCGGAAAAAGTGAAGCCCCCACCGTAACATGTTGGTCAATGGCACAGCCTATCTTCCGCCCCTCCAGCGTCAAATCTGACATCATCAGGGCAGGCACGGTGTTTCCCTGTAGTTAACTCAGGCGAGTTTTATTTGCTGAGAAACACATCCTGAGTTTATTTGTGCAGAACGCCTAGGAAGTTAAATACTTACAGCAGAGACGCAGGACAGATCTGATAGCAGCGACTGAGGCCGAGATGCTGGAGATGAAGCAGCTGGTGGAATGCCAGAAAGCAGTCTGGAGTCAGCATCACGCTGTCACTGCACAGAGAAACAGATTAGATTATATTCCCATGATATATTCTCCACTACAGAACTGTGGAATACAGTACACGCTCCTGCGGGTAATGCACACACATGAAGCTACCCCCCCCCCCAGACATTTCTAAAGGATCACAGCACATTATATTCACAGCACTGTGTAACACAGAGCACGCAAGTATGAACGTTTTGAGGCTCAAGTGGAGCCATAATGGTTCTTTGGATACTAAAAGGTAGCAGACCCCTGATCTAGAGGGACTGAATCAGAGGTAAAATACCCTTTCACCCTATTCTATAGGTTCCCTAAAGTGGTCAGTGGTCCTGCATGGTATGTGAGGACACAGAAAGGCTGCTCACATTTCAGGATTATCAGGTCTTGGAAGGGGATTGGCTGAGGTGTATTATTATCATTTTAGTATTATTAATCCTTATTCATCATCCCCTGAATCCAAAGCCAATAAACAGAACTCTTTTCTGTGTGATATGGATAAAGAATAAATGAGAATTCTTACCTTAAATCTAAACTGGTCAGGTCAGGACACCTTTGCACTAAAGCCGCCACATCTACAGGAAACAAAAAAAGGATTAGCTGAAACAAGTCGGCTTTACTCTTTATTATGTATTATAATTGTCTTAATTCATCAATGCTTTTAAAATAAAATATGCAGATGTTTAACCTCCCTGGCGTTATGCCCGAACTCAGTACGGTCATAGTATGATCTTGGATCAAAGTGCGCCTGTGCCAGGATAGGGCATAATCCCGGCGCTCCGCACTGCAGGCTCATGGATGCCTTCCGGTCATCGGTCAGACCTCCATGGTGTGGAATCAAGGTAGAGTACAGTGTTTTCCACCGTGATTGCAAGTAACAAGTTAATATCTACATACAATGAGGGGGCACATCCTCCTCTATATCATCCTCTGGAATGGCATCATTTCTTTTATCCGTCCCAATCTTCTTACACAACTAATGTTTGGTATTTTTTTTACACTTAGATAATTCACCTTCATTAGCTGTGACAGTAAAGGATAAGGGAATACAGATAACAGAAGAAATGTCAAAAAGCCCAAATGGGGTGCATAAAACTATTTTGCCACCTTTGCTTCACTACATTAATCCAGTAGTCCACTATCTTGAATTATGGATATGCCTTGCTCTCACCCTACACCAACTCACCCATTTCCATTCATCACCACCTTTACCCACCTTGTTTTATAGTATTTTGCTATTAACCAATGTTTATGTGATTGAACTTGATTATGTTCCGATATGTACTTTTACTTCGTGTCTGATGCCCAGACAGAAAAACAGCTCAGGCAATTACACAGTGGGCCCAAGTTTAACAACATGGACTTAGTCATGGGCCAACCTTGATATTTAAATATATAATTACACTGCCAGCCATTTTGGCCATGGGCCGGAGTTCGACACCCCTACATATAAACTATGTATATGCTCCCATTCCTTTGTACAATTTGTGTACTTGGTCTTCCCCCAGACCCATCCTGGTAGCCCTCTCCCCAGCTCTGCTTTCCCTGCAGCCCCCGATCAGCTGCACTCACCATGCCTCTGCCCCCCAACCTTGGGAGTAGAGAACTACAGATCCCAGCATGCTTCAGGCAGCGGACGCTCAGTGACACCTCTGGAATGCACTGCTGAGCAGCCAGGAATCGTAGTTCCCTACTACCAGATTGGGAGGACAGAGGGGCAGTAAGTGCAGCTAGTAGGGGTGCTGCCTAGATCTAGGAGATCTGCGGCAAGCCAAGAATATTTGCTCGGCAGGTCAAATTTGGCCCCAGGGTCAGAATTTGACACCTATGCACTATATTATTTGTTCTGACATTTTAACAACAAAAAAAAATAAACATACCGACTATCTCCAGGTTCTGCCGATATCCACTGAAATTCAGCTGGGTTAAACTTCTAGGAAAGTTATCTACTGCACTCTTCACATGGCTCGTTGTGAAATCACACCAGGAGAGGTTCAACTCATCCAATCTGCATGAAATACAGGTGTAAAAAAACTTTCATCCAAACAGCATAAATTTCTAAGTGTTTCCTACAATATATATATTTTATATATATTGTAATATATATATTCCTACAATATAATATATTTTGAAAGTACACGCTTAAAAGGTTTCCAAGTATTACATTTTGCTTTTATTACATTTGGCTTGTCACTGTGAATGCATGGTAAAGTATCAGCTCCACAAACAAAACTCAGTGATCACTAGTCCTGCCCGGCTTCTGTACAATCTCCTTTTACTAAGAACATTCACCCCAACTATATAAACCATTCAAGTCATAGACTACATTGGAAACATAAATTGTACAGCAAACCAAGGCAATTATTATCGATTACATTTTTAAAGCCCCTCATACACATTTAGATCTTTACCAGATTTTTCGTCCGATCCACAGTGTGACGTCATCACGCGTGGTCAATTGGTTGAAAAATCAGGTAAAAATTGTCTGGGCACCCTTTGTGTGCCAGCGTCTCTGCTGTGTTCTCGGCTCCGTCGAGTCCCCGCAAAAGGAATGCGCCAGAGGAGCAGTCGGAGCCAAGAGTACAGTGAAGTCGCTGGCACACAGAGGAGCTGTCCCACATATCGGCGGCTGCCTCCTTCTGCTGATCCAGAGATTGACATTCTGCACTAAGTTGAACTTCCGGCCGGCGGATCAGCAGAACGAGAAGCAGCTGCTGCTGCAGACAGGTATGTGGAACAGCTCCACCAAGAATGCAGTGGAGACATACCATTACTTTGAACTGTCCCCATCCAAAGTAACTATATTGATCTAAGAAATTATGGACATTTCCATAATGGCTTAGATCGATTTGAGGGCCAATTACGGCCAAAACACTTTTAAGCGGCCGAAGATCTAAGCGTGTATGGGGGGGCTCAAATTATAGAAGAATAGTGAACATTAAATATTCTGTAAATAAATACTAAAGCTTCACCCAAAGCTGTCTACTGGTCAAGAGTCCAGCTTTGATGGTGATGCATTTGGAAGTCAGATGGCAAGAATAAGCTTGATAATTACATAGATGCCTGTACCTAAACTTGTCCTAAACTTCTAGCTTGTCACCTTTTCTGACAGAATAGTTATAATACTTAATAATAATACAATACTTATAGTGTGACTTTTGGTCTCTAAATTGCACCGACAAGGACTTTTTCCTCAGCCCCTTTACACAAAGATGCAAACATACGTCTTACCTAGAGCAACTCTTTAGCATGTGTGCCATTGATTCCGTAGAGAAGCCGAAACAACCTCCAAGGTTCAGTCTCAGCAGATCTGAATTCTGAGCAATGGCGCTAAAAAAAAAAAGAATAGGCACCAATAAGTTCTATTAAATTATAAAACATAACTCCTTAAACTTCCACAAACACATACATTAACCAGTCCAGCGCCTCCACAGTTCTAACCAAGAATCAGACACTTATAGAACACAGTAACTGTTTAATCCCCCTGCTCACTACCATTTGGTGTAACGTTAAGCAGAAGACGGCTGCTCATATATTTAAGCTTACAAGTAATGACAATTTACCCCCTTGGTCATGTTTGCTGTGTACTGCAAAGCTTAATGAATCAAACATGTCCCTACTTATAAGCATTGCACTGTTCCTGGCTTAACATGTCAATTATATGTGGAAAAGCAACCCTACTTCTTTTAAGGAACAGAGTGACAGCTTTCCTGCAGAGCAGAGTATATCACATAAAAATGTGTGCCCCCCTATAACATTGGTGTATCTTACCATACAATGTCATCATTTAGTTCCAGTCCTTCCAAACTCAGATTCTGCAACCTATGACAGCGGGAAATGATGCTTTGTATGGCGTCTTTGCTGACGGTGCTATGAGAAAAGTCTGCGTGTTGTAGACGTAAAGGTCTGTAAAATACGGTAGAAACATTTGATTATACAGGTTTTCTTATTTAGAACAAAGTATGTGGTAAGAGACAGCAACAGCAAACTAGGAAATTACTCTTTGAATAACCCAGAATTACGACCTAAGGATGTTTCCACTGCGCGATGGGCTATCCACACCCTCTATTTTAAGTGCATATTACCTGCCTTTCCACGGCGTTGAGCCAGTCCGCCGGTCAGACGGTTATCAATAGTGCACTATGTCAACCACCAGAGCGGCTCAACGCTGTGAAAACAGCCGGTGCGGTAGGTAATATGGATGGGCTACGTCGACACTCCCGTCAAGGAGTGCACTTATTGCAGAGGGTGTTGACAGAGCCCATAACAACATGGAAACATAGCCTAACTCATGAAATACTCCCACTAGGATAACAATAATGCGTGGGAACTGAGTGCATCCAAAGACCTAACATAACCAGCACTGCGTGGAGACAGTGACATAATATCTCCACAGGCCTGCACATCATGAAGGTTGTTGGCACCAGTGGTCCTCAGACACTAGAGCACGTATAACTACCTTCTTGCTCTTTGCTATTTTTACGCTCCTATATGTGCTCCTACCCCCCCCCCCCATACCTTTAATTTTTTGGGGCACTCCCTATCCTTTGGGAGACTCCCATAAAGCATCCGACCAATAACAATAATGCTAGGATGTACAACATGGCTTTTAGAGAAGATGACCATTGCGTGTGAGGAAACTAGTGAAAGCCAAAATGATAAGCACACGCTGTATAACTGATTATGTGTACAATACATAAAAACAAAAGCATGTTTAAGTGTAGGTCAAGGATTATTCACCCCCCTAGCGGTAAAGATAAACCCAGCTTGTCCAGAGTTTAACGCTAGTTAAAATCTCTAGCTCATGTCTTTGCAGTTACTCACCTGATCTCTTTAAACACTGGTTCTCCAATACAAGACTGAGGACAGCGCAATGCCACCACTCCTAGTGATAATATGTTTCCAATCGCTCCGTTCAACAAGTGTTTCGCAGCGAGGTCTAAACTGTACCACAACGATTCATCACACCTAGAATAAAAGAAAGATCGTTTTTTTTTTTCACACGTCGCCTTAGCATGCACTTAGTATCAATTTAAATAAGAAAAAAAAACACTTATTACGTGTGGGAAATTGTATTACCGATAAGGTTCTTTAATAAAAACATAGATATATATATATATAGATAGATAGCTAGCTCTATAGTCAGGGGTGCACATAACTTTTTTAGTGAGCTACTCAGATGAGTACCAGGTGATTATGTTTTGTACTCACCCCCATGTAGCGTGGTTTTGTCGTTTTGTGTTTATTAAAAACTTTAACATAACAGAAAAGTTTGCATATACATTGGCATAGAGGAAGAAAAAAATGTAAAGCACAGAAAAATAAAACAAAATACAAAACGTAGAAATCGCAACCATAAGCAAAGACAAAACACATATAAGCAGAAACACAGACTTATCTCCAGGAGGACCAGCCCACCCACCCGAGTGAAGCAGTCCATAAAGACACAGACATAATAGATGACTTACTGTGCATTTATTATTCTTAAATCTCATGAAATACATAGAGAACTACTTGACATTTGTTCAATGATTAAGTTGATGCTGTAATATGCTCTGTATTATGCTCTGCAAGGTTTTAGAAACGGTCGCCAGCAGATGGCGCACTGGTAACACATACCACGATCAGTGCACGTCAGAGCCAGTCTTTAGCAATCTGCCTTGCCGGGACTCACAATTAATTGTCGGGAGCTGAGGAGGATATCCATCCGCGTGAGACCGCACGTGAAGAAATAGTACAATTTCATCTGCTGCCTCCCGTTCCAACTGCATAAGAATCACAATACTGGGCCGGTGGGGTGGCGAGGGAGGTGTGGACATGCTGAATAGTACGCAAATGCGCTGTAATAGCCTTACTGCAGGTACGCATAGCTACTTATCACTCCGCATGCGTAGCTGCGGACCTCTTATGTGCACCCCTGTCTATAGTACATAACTTCTCATTGGTGCACTTATTTTGTCCAAATGTTGACAAAACAATGTATGATTCATGTATGGAAGCACAGAATCTGGAATTGCCAATGTTAATACACAGTATATCCTCAAGCATTAAAGTAAACCTCCATTAAAAAAAAATCCCATTCCAAAAGTAGTAAAGATATTATTTTCTTGTATGGAAAACTTACGTCAGTCTCTTCCACCGCTTACAAACACGCGATGCTTTTAAGAGATCAGTTAGATGAAGGTAGGAAAAGATTCCAAGAAGTAACTCGTCTGGTAGAGAGTCCCAAGATATGCCTTTGGAAAAAGAAAAGTTTAGTGTAAGGATACCACGTAAAATATTATTACAGATCTGGTATAAAAACACATACACAGATATACAGTACATGGAGTTCCTAAAGTTAACCTTTTAATTCAACTTGTAAACAAGGCAGCAGGTTTTTTTTTTTTCATTGTATACATTCCTTCTTCCTGCTAGACTGTTACAATGTTATCCAGGACATCCAATCCCCCCCCCCCCCCCATAGGTTGCCTGTTCCTAGTCCAGTGTCAAGCCCTGTTGCTTTCATACCACCGCCGCATTCTAACAGCACGATTCCTACCTGGCTGAGGAATTTTGATTGCTCTTGGACGCCTGGCAATAACAAAGGTGTCGTCCTTCTCTTTATTTTTCTGGCGCTTCTGTGGGGGAGTCATGGCTATAATTTGCTCCAGAGGAGTATTTTCTGTATCCAGTGGATCTTTCTCCATGGGCGTCACTCCCATTCCACAAAGCAGGTCCGAGCTCTTCTTTGTGTCCCATGTCCAACTTGAGGAGTTCCTGGCAGATCCAGGTATTTCCTTTAGAGGTTTTCTGTACGTTGGCAAAAAATACAAACAATATGATTAAATCCTGATTTTCACTAATCAAACAAACTTTGGAGGATATTTTTCCCTCTTTAAATGCAGAGAGAGTGCATTTCAAAAATACATACATGCCCTTGCATATTTGACATGCCCAATGCGTTATTTTGCATGCGGTGCTCTGCACTGACAAACAACAGAACCCTGAATGCACCACATAAACACATAAAATTTGACACTGGAATCATAACCTTACTACTCTAGAAGCATTTCAAAATTGAAGGGTACCCTGACTTTTAATCCAAAGTAAACAATGACCAGTATAAATGACAATCTGCTTTACCAATAAAGCAGGGTACAGATGCTAAGATATGGGCCAAATCAATGGCCACTTCCAGCCCTCACGGCCATCTATCTGGCTCATATAATATGCAGCCATCGCTGTTTTAGAAGGGGACAAATCAAACCCGCTCAAAAACAGCCTTATCGGACATGACTGTAAATATGGCCGATGTCTGATGCTTTGCATAGAGACCGCTGGTCTCTAGGCAAAGCTTCGAACTGACAGCAGCGTGATGACGTCATCACGCTGCTGCAGGGTACATCGGATGGCTCCAATGTCAAACCGTCTGTACCCTGCCTAACTATCAAGTGCAGGGACCTCCATGATTAGATACAGTTTGATCAAGTAGTTCAAAGAGGTCCTTGTATTACATGGTGATAGTAGCATTACATTTTTACAAAAATTGTACAGCCCGATTGTAACACGTGGCATTGTCCAAAGTTCAGCACTACATCAAGTTTCCCCTGGCCCCGAGCCTCACTCATACATTCCATGATATGAAGAGGCTTCATTTCAGGCCTTGTTTGCACTGATGCGATCCCGCGCGGTTGTAACCGCGCGGCTGAACTTATGGTATAGTTGTCGCGACGCAATTTTTTTTTTAAAATGTAGATTAGGATGCGGCTGGGACGCAGATGTGTTTCAAAACGCTGCAGCTAGCGTTCAGAAACACGCCCCAAACCGCATCCGAACACGCACAACCGCACCAGTGGAAACTATATTGAAGTTTCTAATGGATGCGGTTGTTGGCGCTTGCGGGATCGCATCAATGGAAACAAGGCCTGACTACTTATTTGACAGAGGAGCTTTCTTGATATCGAGGCGCAGCACTGCCGTGTCATCAATGTTGCCCGATACTTCGAATGGGGACCCTCTCTCATCCAAAGTAACTTGTATAATAGAAATATAGTGACTATCACAGATCACACAGAACTGACTTTTATAATGATATTTACTTTGTATTGTAAACAATGGAGCAACAGCACAATCTCCTGAACTGTTTTAATAGTTTCTGTGGACAAAAAAAAAACTCCAGAAAACAATATTTAAAGACCAGAAGTAACAATTTCTCAGATTTCCTGCCTGGCCAGCTGGCTGGGCATGAATGGGGATGGATGAGGTTTTTTAACCTCCCATAGCGGTTGAGAAGAGCCGAGTAGTCCGAGCTTGAGGCTCGCCCTTCAAACCGCCTGGAAGCCGCCGAGGGGGAGACTTATGCCTCCCAGGAAAGCTGCGGGACGATTGTTTCATCGCCGCCAGCATTTTCGGGTGGCGGCTCTCAGCCCATGGGATCCGAGTAACGGTGACGCGGGAAGGGGCGGGGGGGCGGCGCCATAGACCCTCCAGTTAATGGAGGAGCGGCCGGCTTTTCTCCTGCGCAGCGGTTGTCAAGTATGCCAACAGCATGCGAGTAGAGCTCTCGGTGGGATGCCGGAAACGGCGGGCAGTGTATATGTACACTGCCTTGATCGCCCATATCATCCGTTGTAACCGGCGCGATATGGGCGGTGCGCTAGGAGGTTAATCAGAATCATGTTGTGTGCGTTGTAATCATCAGTTTCAGTCTCTGCTTCGGCCATCTCCTCGCTTGTGCTGTCATCCTCCACGTTAGTATGGGAAAAGTTATTATGGACGTCATTCATCATGCCATAATATATTTTTTCAATTTTTCGGAAAGAAACTAAAAATCTTCAGGGAAAAAAAACGTTTTTTTTCCGAGCTTCCCATCCCTAAGCTTAACCATAGACTTAAATGGAATTATTTACGTTGTAGGCCTGTAACTTCCCAAAATATGTCCGTACGCGGGTCTAATAGACATCCTGACTATAATAATGTTTGAAACAAACAATTATGTATAAAAAAAAATTACATAAAAAAGAGGATATATATATATAATAAAAGGTATAATTTGAATGATAAAATCTCTTAAATACTTATTTTGTATGAAAAATTTCAAAACCGTATGTACTCATATTTTTTTTTTTTTAATTCATAATAAAATTGTTATTCAATTGGAAATGTGATTGTGGTTTTTTTTTTACTTTGCACTGTATTGGATACAGTTATCACCGTTCTCCTCCTCCAGATCGGAGCCCCGTAGCAGCCAAGAGTAGTAAACCTGCGCTGCCGGGGCTCTGATCTTCTGACCTGACGGCTCCATCTCCATCTATACTGACAAGTCAGTGCTGGATGAGATGGAGCAGTCAGGAATGGCAGGGGGTTAAGGTGAGCAGTGTTGGGAATCTTTTTACTCTCCATATATCATAGATAGGGGAATGTTTAGATGAAATTCCTAGGCACAGCCTTTATCAGCGTCATCCTCCCTCCCCCATTCCATGCCCCAGGGTAAAGTTACGTAGCATTTCATATTAATGGTTTAATGAATGGTCGGGCCTCACACAATTCACTTCACCAAACCTGGTCCTCTATATGTAAAAATGTGGACACCCCTGATGTATGGTGACCTTATCAAGGTATCAGAAGGATATGGGGAATTCTAGATACTCATCATCTGTCAGTGTAGCTACAGGCCAGTTTAAAGTCTTGTATGTCAGTATGTATGAAGCTGCAGGAGTCGCACTTCACACCCATGAAGCAGACAAACGCAAATGCCTCACGCTCATAATCTTAAGCACCCACCCACGATTAAAATCTCAAGTGTAAGGGTATTAATCGCCTATGTGGGAACATATCCTAAAGAACATCATCAGTGACTAGTATGTGTTCAGAGAGCCCAGAGAAGCATGCAATTGTTTTCTTCCTAAAGCCCCCCATACACGTTCCGATTTTTCGTACGAATTTTGCCCGACCGACCAACGTGGTCGGGAGATTAATCGATCGGGAGATTAACCGGATGCGGAATTATGTAACCGACCGATCCAGATTTCTCAAAATCGGTCGGGACCGCTTGGGACCTGTCCGTAAATTTTAGTCGACCTGCTGTTAATAAATAGGGTCGGGCTGATCGATCGGTGATAATCTGAATTCCGATTTTTCGTGCCAGCCGACCGACCGACCATAACATTTTAGGTAAAAATCGGGTGACAGGATCGGATGAAAAATCGGTACGTGTATGGGGGGCTTTAGGGCTTGCTTCCACTAGTACGGAACTGGGCGGTTAGATGCGGTTCTAACCATGCCCAACCGCATAGATTGGAAATGCATGTGGCAGTTTCCATTTGTGCAGTTGTCTACCGCGTTTTCGGGCGGATGCCGCGCCCGACCGCATCCCTGGACAGGGGGGCCCTGCCCAAAGTCCGCTTCCTGTAAGCGATTCAACAAAGTTTTTCCTAAACTATCATGTCTAACTGCCGGGAAGAATCACGCTCAATTCCCTGTATTATCCAGAAGATTCTATGATTGTTCCTCCACCAGCTCCCTCCCCTACAGCCCTGTACACACTTCTGGTTTAGGTTGTTGTAAACAAACAATGGCAGTACACACAATGTTTATTCTGTGCGATGGAGGGGGCAGGGCCTGCAAACAGCACCCCACTGTGTCCTTCCTCATAGAAGACTATAGGTCCACATACACGCTGTGATGCAAAATCAGCCACAGTTCTCGGTTTCCCACATGGAGCAGCCGATCCATGTCGGCAAAAAAACTTGATCGGCCAGAGAACAAACATGTCCGTATTTCTCTGGCCGATCCCATAATTTTAAATGAGGACTAAAGTAATAACCGACACACAATGGCTGCCCGCCGATACTCTGAGGGGGCCGGCTGCAGTGTGATGACGTCTGTCCCTCATCTATTGAAGCTGAATCTGCCTGTGTATGGGCAGCTTATGTGTACTGAGCGATCAATCGGTGACTGTGCACAACAGCCGCACACAACAGCTTTTTGGCCAGGATATTACCCCGGCCGACTATTATATGACGTGTGTATGAACCCTCGGTCATTCACAACCCCCAGCTACTGAGTCATGAAACAATAGCACTATTGTAGCTATATTCTGGAGGTCAGATGCGACTACTCAAATTAACAAAAAATATTTCATTTACCTCCTGAGAATTCAGTTTGTGTTCAGTGTTCTCCCCAGATTTTTTTTTCAGCCGGGCGGCGCGATGACGTCATGACGCGATGACGTCATCGCGCCGCCTGCACCGGTCCGGCGGCCTCTCTGATAGGCTGCCGGCCAGCGGCAGCACACAAGTCCTCTGACAGGCGGCGCCTCTACATTCTTCAGGAGCGCGCCGCAGCCACTGAAAGACTCCGGCCCGCGGCTCCGGTAGTGTGCCGTGGGCCGAAGTCTTTCAGTGGCTGTGGCGCGCTCCTGAAGAATGGGAGGCGCCGCCTGTCAGGCTGCTCGCCGCGGAGGACTTGTGTGCCGGGCGGGGACTAAAATCTCCCGGGCGGGCCGCCCGGCCAATCTGCTTTGGGGAGAACACTGGTGTTAACTTGGGGTGAGTTGGTTTGCTAACCCCATGCCAACAGTGGGCATACTCACATGGGTATGGGCGGACCCACCCCCCGATAACATAAATGACGCTGGAGGGGCAGGGGGTAGGCATGGACCATTGACCGCCATGTAATGCCCTACCCATCTTGTCATTCCTAACATCACCACCATGCCAGTCCCATCCCCCCCACCTATTGTAAACCTTGTTCCCCAACCTACTAGATTGTAAGCCCGTCCGGGCAGGGTCCTCTACTCCTCCTGTGTCATTACCTGTGTTGTATCTCTAATGTATTGTACAGCGCTGCGTAATATGTTGGCGCTATATAAATAAATGATAATAATAATAGGTGGCTAGGATTTTTAACAGCATATCCCCGATGTTTGGGGGCCAAAGGAGGGCAGAAAATCTGTTTTAAAATGATACTGGCGACGTGGGCTGAGAAAACCCGTGCCCCCTCCCCTTTGGTGAATCAGCGAAATTGCAGCGATGCAGAATCGCTGCAGGCTCATAGAGCATACCCGATCCGGCGTGGACACAGTTATCCACGACACCCGTCTGCTTGCTATTTGGGCGCTGTCCATGTCAGTTTAGGACACCGTTTTCCTCATGTCGGCAATACATGTACGGTGTTGCGTGCATGTTGTTCACATCACGCCCATTGTTTACCAGTGGGCCCATTATGTGACTCAGGTGAGCCTGAGTAGCATCATCATGTCTGCTACAACACTTCATGATGCGCCAGTATAGATTGGCACATCATTCCCCATAGAGGAGTACTAAGGGCGTACACACTGCGCGGTTCTCCACGCGTTCACCAAAAAATGTAGTGTAGACCTAGCCTAATGCCAGAAATACTCTGCATGATTTTCGAGCAGCTCGAGATCCCTCAGTCGAACTGCCCCGATATCGCCTGGCCAGGCTTCGGCTGGCGACCGAGGGCATAAGATATTGATCAGGGTTTACCAACATGTTGATAACCTGATTGATCCTGCCTGAAAGTGCCCAGACACAGCTCGATTTTTGCACAAAAGAGCGCCGAGAACACGAACGGCGAAGTACCTCTATGGTTATCTTGGACACATAGATAAAGGGACCAGTCCTGAACAACCAGCAGCCACGCAATGTGCTCCCACCCATTTACCTCATCACAGCCCCCTGGTCACATGATCAAGGTAAATAATTCCTTATCGGGCGAGAAACGATTGATCACCCTGATCAGCGTGTGGGCACCATTATGGTCTCATGGCCATCACATGACTTTCAGTGACCAATACAATCAGAAGGTGAGTGGTTACAGACCTAAACATGAGAGGGACTTACACCCCGAACATTCTCTATTAGCGGGAACCTAACGAGAAAACCCGAGTATGAGTAGAAAGGAGAGTTGATAATCCCAGGTGATCGCACCCCGTACCTTACACGTACACACAGCACTTATGGTGCCCATCACCCCCCCCCCCCCCCCCCCCCCCCCCCCGGTATGAAGAGGGTCACACAAAGGTGTGAGGTGAACACCGGCCAGGGTTGCCAGCTGTGATTATAATAACCTGCTCTGTCCGCCATAAACCCTCTCATAGTGTGACACCCTAATCCACACAGTACACCGTTCACCTCCCTCCCGGTAGTGCCGGGTGTTTTCCCCGGTGAAATTACCTCAGCATGATGCGCCCGCTCGATCGCCTTCCCTTTACAAACTTCGCGCGCCCCTCTACTCGCACGTACGGCGCGGTGACGACAACGAGAACTCTGCGCATGCGCATTTCTATAGAGTGATTCCAGGGGCGCTTACCATTCCTGCCCAGCAGGGGTCACTGCGGGCACAGTGATTTTTCATTGGCTGAGGGCCCAGTGTAATATGGAATTTGGAATAAAGGAGAAACTTTTAATGCAAAATCTTGAAGAAAAACCAGAAAACATTCTACTATGTGAGGAAATCTCCTCTTAGGACCCTGATTTCACACTATATGCGTTTTTTAAATGCATCCATTTCTGCATATATACAAAAACGCACAGTAAAAAAATGCTGTAAAACGCAACACATGTAGTGTGTAGTGTGAAAGGGCCCTAACTGCCCATAAGGTCCATCCATGTCCTGACCCACTTGAGCACCACGTGGTGATGTCACGATGAAGTCACCGTGCTGTGCTCGAGTGCCCGTCGATTGGCTGTCACTGATTGGCACCTTTTAGGTGCCTGATTCCCGGTCAATGGTCTTCATCCAAAGGAATGACTTTCGAGCAGGATTTAAAGACATGTCCTTTCCTGCTCTACAGACGTGTCTTCGAGCAGGATGAACCTATCCGAAGAAAGGCATTCACGTCTCGATTTGTTTATAGATTAGAGCTTTAATCTATTAAAAATAGAGCAGTGGATGGACACCTTTAGTGTAAGAATTCCAATTTACTTCTGTTGCAGACAATTTATAATATTGAATAAGGCCACCATCCATCGTGATATCTGCAATCAGGAAAATTACTGAGAGTATTAGATATGTTCACATTTTTTGACTAGCTGAATTTGTGAGTTATTTGCAAAACGGTGATGTGTATGGATATGTAGAGAAGGGGTGTGCAGACATTATAAAAAAAGTATTGCTCTAGCACATGTAGTTTTTGAATAAATAAGATGAAAATTCAACGTGAGAAATTTTGACTTGAGTTTGAACTTAATTTGTGCAAAAACTGTTTGTGTTAGAGCAAAACTTTCTATTTTTGTAGTATACTCCCAACCCTTCTCTACATCTCCAGTAAGCTTGGTGATGAAACCATGTTCAGGGACTTAAGCCCCCCATAGACAGGCAGACTCCTCCATACAACTTTCATGAGACTTACCAACAACTATGTAGTATAGTGACCTCCCTGATAGAATACATAGTGATTGGAAGGTGTAGAAAGGTCCTCTTATTACATGGTTTTGGTAGTAGAAAAGTTGGTTGTACAGAAGTTGCATGGAGGAGTCTGCCTGTCTATGGGGGGCTTTAGCAATCAACTCGAGTTAAAGAAAATCCAACCATCTCTAGAGAGTATATTTCCCTAATTGGGGAGGTACAAATATGTTACAGTTTCTAGTCTTCTATAGCAGGGCTACTCAAATATAAATTTGAAAGGTCCACTTACCAAATTTCCATTAAGTCTGAGGTCCGGAGTTTGGAATTTTACCGCGCACTGCCAGTGGATCAGCACATTTATATAAATATATATAAATATTCTCCCTATAGTCTATACAGGACACAGTCTCAAACATATGTATTTAATAACTAGACAAGGGGCACCTCACAAGTATATATTGAGGGGTCAGTGGAGAGTAAAAGGGGTAGGAGGACCTGAGGAGCCCTGGGATGGCCATTTTCTCTGCTCACAAAGCTTTCCTTAGGAAATATTGATATAAATTCAAGGCTTTTATTAACCTTCCTGTGCAGGGCCGCCAGCAGGGCAGCCAGTCATCGGCTCAGGCTCTCACTAGTGAGTATGGAGGGGAGGAATGAGCAAGCATGGGCAAGCAGTAGTCCACATGCGACCCTATTTGGGTCCGGATCCGGACCTGGGGCCGCCTATTGAGTACCCCGGTTAGCATGCAGTACAAAGGTTCTAATTTTTAAAAAAGCCATTAGTCTGATTTGGTCACCAATACGTTTTTAGCCATTTAAATTTGTTACTGCTTTTAATATTGATTCTTTCTCTGTTCATGACACCATGATTGCCAACTGTCTAAATTTTCAGCACACAGAGAGGCCCAGACATCCAACACTCCTGCATGCTGTGGTCCCCCTCAATGTGCTGTGCTTTATTCCTCTGACACATGCGTCCTCCTGAGTACACAAAAGATCCTGGTTTTGCTGCCTCTCCTCTTTTATTAAATTTTTTACCTTCTGAGGACCCCATGGATGGACACTATGAGAAGTGTTCACATCACAAGATAAAGGACAATGCAGGAGATGTCATGGTGTCAATAAATATGTTGATGTGCATTAAACTGATAGGTGCCCTATGTTTCCATGGCATCTAGGGCTCTGTCGACCCCCCTGCGTTATGCATATTCCTTTATGGGGAGGTCAACAGAGTCCATATATAACCTGCCTGCCGCACTGACAGTTTCCACAGCGTTGAGCCAATTCTCCAGCGGAAAGGTTATGCAGGGCACTATGTCAACCTCCACCCAGCGGATCGGCTCCACGCCATGGAAACTGTCAGTACGGCAGGCAGGTAATATATATGGGTTCCGGTTACCTTCCTGTGAAGGAATGCGCTTTAAGCAGGGGGGGGTTGACAGAGCTTAAGACACTGTGGAAACATAGCCTAAAGCTGGCCATACACCTTTAGATCTCTCTGTCAGATATCCTTTAGATCTACCAACAACTATGTAGTATAGGGTCCTCTGTGATTGGACACAGGTAGACTTGATGGTTTAGAGTGTGCCACATATTACATGGTTTTGGTAAAACAAACGGAAATGTAAAGAATATCTGACAGAGAGATCTCAAGGTGTATGGGGGCCCTTAGTCTGACGGGGCAGTGTTGGACCTCTGCAATGGGACTGCTGCTTCCCCACATAGAGCAAGGGTCATTGTATGCATCATAAAGGCAAGAGACAGGCTTTCTTCTCAGGCAGGGGCTGTTTTATGGTACTGTGTGTAAACATATTTTGTTTTAATGTAATTAGAGTGTATGTAATTGATTTCCAAAAAATAGGAAAGGCTGTTAATCAATTAAATTGTTTTTGTAGTTGTACAATTTTTGCTTGACATATTTCCCACTGAAAGCTTATCAGCACATATGGTACAAATAGAAATATTGTGATGATAGTGATGTGCCGTATTGATCCTCAATAACATGACAGAGTACAAGTTAAAGCACATAGAAAAATGGCCTATATAAGGGTTCCCATGCATTTTTGTCCTCAGATTTCCTTTAGATCTCCTTGTAATATGAGGGATTTTCTAAACAATCAAGTCTACCTGTTTTCAATGTTTTCTCTACATGGTTGTTGGTAGATCTAACGGATATCTGACAGAGAGATCTAAAGTTGTATGGCGAGCTTATAATGTGTGAAACTCAGCTATAGTCATAAACTTTCGGTTATATTTCAGGTGAAATGGAGGGGTTCAGAGAACATTTCAGATTTTATTGTTCTCTACTTTCACAGATTTATAACTATTTTTCTATCTTTTCAATAACATGAATGTTTCTGGCTGTAGACGGCCATTTTTCCGGAGATCAGACAGACTTAAGTCTAGGGGTGGTCTTCACAAAAATGGCTCCTCTGTCGGAGACATCATTTATTAGTGATTATTACCCAAGCGGACCCCTATGATTGGTGTATGAAGGAAGTACACCGGAAATGATGTAAGAAAATTTCTGTGTTTTTTTTCTGTCTTGTCAGCTGAGCTCCGCGGGCCGCAGTGTGAGGAGGGGGCTGGGGATGGTCGTCCTGGTAACAGGGTGAGGACAGGAGCAGGTGAGTGTGGGTTGTCACCTCCTGGAAGCGTTGTCACCTCATTGTTCTATGTATCAGTGTCAGTAGATGGAAGGATCAGATTGGTAGTCAGATCTCTGTATCACCTTCTCTCTCAGATGTCTTCCTCAATAGCAGGGCTGTGCATTCACTTTCCTCTTCCATTCTGATCATAGGACACAGGAAGGCTTAAGAACTGATCTAGGATCTCAGAATTGAGAGGAGGTAAGTGACCTGGTGTATGTAATACCTACCAGTGAGGTATGTCCCTCTGTGCACCCCATATTGGGAGCTGGGGGGGGGGCCCTATAGGTAGTACTGGTGGGCTTCACTTTGTAGGCGCAGGGTCGTTTCTCCGGGGCCCGCGTGCATAGTCACTGGGATCACTCATGTGGGGGAGGTGGACCCACGAAAGTATTGGCGAGGACCCCGAAATAGAGGGACACCGCCAGTGCTCTGAGATCTTTTGCCACCCTGAAATATTTTCCTACCCCTACAACTGGGCATGTGCAGATAGCCTTAGTTTTGGGGTTTTCAGGGTTAATCTTACGATTTTCGAGTGTCAAGGTTTGGGTGAGGGGTGGGGGAGTGGTGCTTGATAGTAGGGGTAAGTTTTGTGGATCGGGGTTAAATGAATCATACCTCCCCTAACCCTAAACTTAACCCTTGGAACCCCTAACCTTAACCCCCCCAACCCCTAACCTTGACACCTGAAAAAGATTAACCAGGAAAACCCTAACACTAGGGCTATCTGCACGTGCGCAGTTGTAAGGGTAGGAAAATGTTTTGGGTAGCAAAATATCTCAGAACGCTGGCATGGATGAGCAGTGTTTGTAAACAAACTTACTTCACTGTGGATTATATATTGCTTTGTAGGTTGTAATTTTTGTTCGTTCTGGGCTCGTTGACACTATCTGTGGTGCGGTACAGGACCGCATTGCAGCGCGGCTAGGGTTAATGCAGGGGGGAACAGGTTACATAGGAAACCGCAGCACACATTTTTGCTGGTGCAGCACAAGCATCTCATACACTTGTATGGGAAAAGAAATCGCTGTACAAAATCCTTTTTTTTTGCCGGTAGCCGACCCGTGGGCACAACATGAGGCGTCCGTCAGTCGGTTTTCAGACTTTCACCCGATAGACCTGCCATAGGTGCTTTGTCATAACCCCTGAGTGCCTGCATTAGTTTGCAGGCGTTCCCAGATAGAAGCACCCAGTCGTTTTCTGGGCTGCTGCGGACTGGCCTGGGTGACGACAGTGTAAATCTATCCTCAGTCCAGCAACATATTTTAATCATGACGCCTTTTAACCTTTCAAGTAGACTGGAGTTCTCTTTCTGAGGTCAATGATAAAAAAAAAAAACGTTCCATCCATTGCTGGTGATTGTTCCGGTGGTGCTGATCTTCTGTGTAGCTGTATTGCTGTTTTTAGTTTATCGCTTCTAATTATTGCCAACCATTTTGTCTTGTGACATTTCCTGGCATGTTATTAAAGTATAATTAGATGACATGGACTCCTCTATGGACACACCAATCAATTTCATCCAATGATTATGGCTTGTGTGCTTAGAATTGCAATTGTAGATTTATTATTCCACATGCTTCTGTTTCCCCTCATTTATACTCTGCAGGACAGCCATAATGTGTGATGTTAGTTCACTCTGGTCTGTCCTGGTATGTTGCATTAACACACAGTGTGCTAAAGTGCATCAGTACACAGACCAGGCAGATATGTTTTTTTGTCACAATTTGATTGCGCAGTGTTAACATTGATTTCAGTACAGTGCTATAATGCTAACATGAGTTGTTTTACAGTGGATCTAAAATTTTTTACAGAATATTGTGCAGCTTACTTACAGTTAATATTAGACATGAGTATCATCATTGTAAGGCCTTGTCCCCACATGCCAAGTTGTCCCCACTTTTGCAGTTGCAGTTCTTGGGATGGGATGGGATGACCTTGCACCTCAGTAGACCAGTATTCTTGGGGCTACGGTGACTCAGTAGACCAGTATTCTTGGGACTAAGGTGACTCAGTAGACCAGTATTCTTGGGGCTAAGGTGACTCAGTAGACCAGTATTC
>CM070032.1:16040215-16052767 GCA_036250615.1 Ptychadena robeensis
ATAGTACCAGTTGGAGCGCTGGACGAGGTGCTGCCATCCATAACGCTAGGGCGGTTAAAGGAAGGCCATTATTGTCCCATTTTGTACAAAAAAAAAATGTGCATTCCTGTTTTTCATCCATTGTTATTTGTGGCGTGTTCCCCATAAAATCCTGTCTTCCTTATTTTTAAGGTATCAACTACAGACTATTGGGATAGCAGCAGCCAATACATGGGGTCTGTTCCTCCTAGTCTTGCTGATGGGGTATGGCCTGGTAGAAATCCCCCGATCACATTGGAATGGGGCAAAGAAAGGTTATCTGCTAATGAAGACTTATTTCAAAGCCGCCAAGCTGATGACTGAGAAAGCTGATGCTGAGGAGAACCTGGAGGATGCCATGGAGGTTAGACTACTTCAACCTTCTAGAAAAACTTTGCCTCAAAACCAGATTCTTCTCTTTGCTGTTAACCCTGAAAATCCACTAGTAGTAAATATGTAAAGCTGGATTTTTTTTTTCTATTCCATTGAGATTGAATTCAATAGATAGGAAACCTATTTTGGTTGCTGAAAATAGGCAAGTAACCCAAGTGTAGCTGTACTTGTATAGTTGTATTTTGTAAACTTTCCCCAAACTACACTCTGGCAAATTGTTAGGGAGCTTAACCTCCCTGGCCTCAAGGCCGCACCCAGTATGGCCACAGTTGTTCTTATAGCAAACTGTGCCCGCTCAGCGATCCGGCATAATTGGCAGTGCTCTGCAAAAGTGCAGCGATTCTGCATCGCTACATGTTCGCTGATTTTCCGGCCCAAGTTTTCGTGTCAACAGGGGGAGGTGTTGGTGGTTGGGGCTGCGCCATAGACTTCCATGTTCATGGAGGGTGCACCACTTTTCCCAGAACACATGGCCGGCACCTCAATGACATTGGCGATGTGTAGTGGGGAGGGGGCACGGCAGAGTACAGTGCGGTTCCATTTTGTTCTGAATAAAATTGTGCGAAACAGTTGTGACGCCAGGGAGGTTAAGGATTGGTCTTGCCTATGTGAACTTTGCTTATCAAAGTAACTCTTATCACAGAACAAGCACGCAGCCAATAAAACACAGGTCAGGAAATACAGCAATATGGCTCGGTCGTAGGGTAGTCGGGTGGTCTTGTTCCTTACTTAGTGTTAGTTACAAATTGTGGTGCGGACCATTTGCATCAAAGGTTGCTGGGTCAATAAACCAACCCAGGTAACATCCTAATCCTAGGAACAACTAACCTATTACCTATATCCATTTTAAACAGTTCTTCTTCTTTTTTTTCTGGGGGGCGGGGGGACCTCAATAAAACAGCTACTCCTCAATAAAAGTAATATGTCCACATTTGTTTATAGGAAGTCCGTAAAGTGAATGAGTGCATCAAATACAACCATCCTCTGCGCAAGTGCGTTGATACCATCCTAAGAAAGGTAAAAGAATAATGATTGATGCTTATTGTATTTGTTTGTTGTTGTGTTACGTGTTACAAGTACTGTGAGGGATTAAGAGAAGGATGGAGATGTTATACCACTTATAGTATAGTATACTTAGTATACTTATAGTACAGTATAGTATACCTTTAGTACCTCACAGTCCTGAAGCCTTACTGTAGCTCCAAAGCATCTGTCCGACTGTGTATTTTGGTTTCATGTGTTTCCCTTTTTCCCCCCCTAGTGTCCCACTGAGTATCAGGAGAAAATGGGAAGGAATATGGATGACTATGAGGACTTTGAAGAAAAGAATATTAGCTATCCCAGTGAGAAGACACTAGTAAAACTTCACAAACAGGTAATCATGGTCACTATTCTACATCCCACATGTTGTTATTTACCTGAGGGTGATAGTTGGGGGAACACATGTAATTGGTTAGTTCAGTCACTTGCAAACACATGAGAAGAGACCCTTTTGCCATCTAGTAGTTCAAACTACTTGGTGAAAGCATGAAACACCCAGAAGTGGGTGAAATTTAAATGGGTCTCTTTTTAAAGCGGACCTACCACCTTCAAATTTCTCTTATCAGAGAGGGCAGATCGGAAGGTGCTCCAGGGTGGACAGCTAGGGGGTTGATGTAGGGGCAAGCAGGAAGCCAACAATAGAGGGACCAAGTGCAGACAGTAATTCGAGTGCATGCAATGTGTGTGTCTATGTGTGAATGATTCATGTCTCTGCATGAGTATAGTGTGAGTGTCTCTATGTGAATTAAGAATGTTTCTGTATAATAGGTATAAAAACCATATAAAGTTGTGTTTCAAATATTGTTTGAGGGCCATTTTATACTAGAACACAACACTGCAATATTAATATGGCTATTGTTAAATGGCCCTCAATCCTTAACTGTGTAGCTTGATGGACATTGATAATGTTCCCATCTAGAAAAAGGGGAGGGGGGGGACCACTGCCCTAATGTCTCCAAAACGTCTTTCTTATGCCTCTCCCTTTACTTTAACAGGTACACATATGAATACATTGAGGAATCCATGTACCTTGTTACCATTGGTGTTCATATCTATGTTCATATATTGTCTTCAATATCTACAGGTCATTTACTCTGTCCAGAGACATAACCGAACTCAGGTGCAGTGGCGCATTCTTCTAGAACAAGCTTTTCACTTGGAAGATGTCGCCAAAAATGAGACCAGTGCGACCAGACAGTTTGTACACACCTTCCCCCCTCTGGAGCCAGAAAGTTGGATCACCAGACGGTTCTACACTCCCACTGTTGGTATGAGCAGTATATATGTCATACACAGTAGTAATGTGATGCTCCGTACTGGTACTGATTACTTCATTTTGGGAGTCTTGTATAAGCGGAACTTTATCTTCAACCTTCCACTGTTGTACGAGCTTATCCCTCCCCCTGGTGTCTTGCAGAGTGGTACTGGGAGTGTCTGCTGCGGCCCTGGTGTTCTCGGATCCTGGCCGTCATGCTGGCTCTGTTCTCCGCTGTGGTTGTTTGGTCAGAATGCACCTTCTTCAGCACCCACCCTGTCCTGTCTCTATTTGCTGTGTTTATTCAGCAGGCGGAGAGAACCTACAACTATATTTATATTGAGGTAAGTAGTTGCACTGTGTCAGCACCACCTGCGTTATTGGTTGTAAGCAGAATATCCTTACAAACAGCAATGCAATATTGGGACTGTAATAGATCATATTTAAATGTATGTGAGAGGGGGGATTTTATTTGTAATATATGTCTCTAATACATAACCACTCATTCCCCTTTGCTATCTCTCGCAAATACGAAAAAAGTCCAAGCACAACACTTCCTTGGGTAGATTCCCATGCAAACGACCAGTGGTCAATCACAGCGTGGTGATCGCCGGTCAATCGAACAGTAATCAATGCACCACATGGGCACATCAATTACTGTTCGATGGGGACCCAGTTTCCCTGGTCCCCCGTATCTCTGATCCCAGCCAGCCTGCGCGCTCCCCTCTTCTCCTGGCACAAAGATGTGCTGGCCACGCCCCTTCACACTTACACAACAGCTAGCTGATCACAATGGTGCAGCTGTCCATTACACGCAGTCCCCATTCAAAGTAATGGATTTCGACCAAGGTTTTCCAACATGTTGGAAACCTGTTTGGTCGAAGAAACCGTTGATGGCTCAAATCTTACAACAGATTAGAATCGTAACAGATTAGAGGAACATGAGGTGCCGTGAGCGTGCACGGTGCCCGATGTTGCTCTAATCTGTTTCTTCATCGAGCCGTGTATGCCCGGCTTAAGTTCTGCCTGTTGGGTATTAAGGCTTCAGCCCTCTAAGTTGCGGGGAGTATCTAGTATGCAATTTGGGCGTCTTCGTGCTTTTATGGTTGTTCCCCGTCAATCACTTGGACAACCTTTCAGATGTTTCAAGATTTTCTATGTAAATTCTTTTTTTTTTTTTTGTGCTTGTAGACACAAAACATATGTGTAATCGTGTTAGTTACATATACATGACTATAGCAAGGAAATTAGATTGTGAGCTTCCTTGAAAGACAGTTAGTGATATGACTGTATACTTTGTAAAGCGCTGCGTAATATGTGTGATAATATAACAGGATAATAATATTATATTTTTTGTTATGGTGGCGATAAATAGCGGATTTATTTCACCTTGGTATCTGCTCTCTCTGACTTCAGGTGGCCTGCTTCTTCACCATATTCTTCCTGAGTATCTGCGTTTACTCTACAGTCTTCAGGATCCGAGTGTTCAATTATTACTATTTTGCATCACATCATCAGACAGACGCGTACAGCCTCCTGTTCAGCGGCATGTAAGAGGATTAAACCTGCCTTAACTACAAACGTCTTTGGTTATAATATTAATGATACCGGTTGCCCCTGATTGGCATGACCAGTCCCAAAAGGGGCAATGTCAGAATGTCAGCTGTTGCACCACCCGCCTGCTGGTGATATCTTCAGTAGTAAGTCAAAGCAACTTTCTAAAAAAAGTTTTTTAAAACTTATCCTACTGGCCACTAGAGATGGTCGAATTTTTTTTCAAAAATTCTACGATTTCGAAGATTTTGAGTTCATTGCAAAGCCCCTGAACATGGTATCATCACTAAACTTGCTGAAAATGTAGAGAAGGGTTGGGGGTATACTCCAAAAAGAAAGTATGTCTCTAAAGGCCCCCATACACGGGTCGGATTCCGGGCCGATCGATTCCGGGCACGTGCACGCGTGAAACGATTGTCCGATCGATCAGGTCCGATCGTTCAGGGGCCCAGAATCGGATCGGACAGAGAACCAACATGTTGGTCTTTTTGATCCGATTCTGCACACATCAGGGGGAGTTGCCATTTGTGAGGTGGACAATCGGACACGGAATTGTCCCGGAATCCGTTGGACAAGGTGGTATGCAGCGATCGGATTCTCTTAATTGGCCGATCGATCACACCTGCGATTCCTGCCAGAATCGCCGGAATCGTTCGGATAGGTGATCGAGCGGCCATGGAATCCGACTGTGTATGGCTGGCTTTACACAAATTGTTTTTTCACAAATTAAGTATAAATTCAAGTAAAAATTTCTAAAAATGAGTATTTCTACTTTGATTTTGAACTACATGTGCTAGAGCAAAGCTTTTTTTCATATGTTTCCACAACCCTTCTCTACATCTCCAGAAATTTTGCTGATGATACCATGTTCAGGGGCTTTGCAATCAGCTCACAAAGTTAGCTAGTCGAAAAATTCAACCATCTCTACTGGCCACTTGAAGCAAGTTGCTTTGACTTACTACTGCAGACATACTATGACCTGGATGAACCTTTACATATTCCAGTCTCAATGTGTTTAGAAGCTTCTGTGTCTAGTGGTACAACCATAATATTTCCTTACTGTTGCCTCATTTATAAAAAGAGTATTTTCTGCAGGTTGTTCTGCCGTTTGACTCCCCCGCTGTGTCTAAACTTTCTGGGTCTGACTCATATGGATGGATCCATTTCTCTCCAGAAAACTGAGCAGACTGCCTACACTTCAGTAAGTCCAGCATCACATTATGAAAGCAGATATATGATAACCTTGCTTTATCTCTAAATCTTTATTTCTTCTTTTATAGATTATGGGATCTTTAAAGGTTTTGCCACTCATAGCTGATGGATTCTATATATATTACCCCATGCTGGTCGTGATCCTGTGCATTGCCACCTATTTCAAGTAAGAGATGGGCCAAATCACTGACAAGGGAGGGGGTTCATCCTTTTTTTTCTACAGCACATTAGAAGAGGGAGTTTTCACATCCGTCGGGACCCCCTACATTAAGCACATTGCTTAGCGGGAGGCCCCGACTGAGCACATACACTTACCTGCTCGGCGGTTGCTGTGTTCTCATGGCGCTGAACGTAGTGGAGTACGCTGAACCCTTGCATGTGTTAACACATCCGCTGGCCAGCTCAACTGTATGTGATCTGTCAGGATCACGAGGGGGTCCCGATGGATGTGTAAACCCCCCCCCCTAATAGTGGGTACTTAGTGATAAGTGCAAACTCCACCTATAAACATTGAGCTGTGAAGTAGACATTCAAGTCAAGAATGACTGTATGTGCCGCGGCAATAGTTACAAAAGTTTTTCTTTTTTTTTTTTTTTTTTTTTCTGCAGCTATGACTAAAACCGCGTTTCCCAAACTTTCCCTTCAGGGACCCATTTTCTAGATAGGAACATTGCCAAGACCTCCCCTTTTCAAAACTACACAGGTTCAGATTGAGGACCATTTGTGTTTGTGTTGCAGTATTATGTACTAGTACTGGTGTGAAATGGCCCTAAAACTTTATTTCAAATACAACTCGTACAACTTTATTTGGTTTTAACACCAATTATGCAGAGATGTCTATCATATAAACATACACCAATCATAGAGACATTCATCATTCACATAGGGGGCACACACTACACTCATGCAAATACATGAATCTCTCCATAAAGACACTTACACACACAGTACAGGCACTATACTTACTGTTTGTAGCTAGTTGCTCCATTGTTGCATTCGTGCTTGTCCCTCCTTCAGCCCCCTAGCTGCACCCCCCCCCCCCACCCATAATACCACGCCCCTCAGTTTGGGAACCACTGGACTAAAACAACCCGCGATTCTTCCATAGTATTCTGATGACCATCACTGTTCATGTGGTGATATCTTTGTATTCAGTATATGTATACTTCCACCACGCACGGTATTCAAACAACGTAACAAACTACCTTATCCCAAAAATCTAATATTTAAACTAAACATGTGGCACCCCACCATCTTGGGTAGCCAAAGCTATTCCCCGATAACCACAATGGGACTTTAAATCAGTAGTAATGTTTTTCTAAAAGTAATGAAGTAAAGTAAGGATTACAAAATAAAATATAATCCAATTGCGTGTGCAATCAAAAGTCACAGATCACATACAAAAGTATATAAAGATATAAAAGTACATAAAGTATATAAAATCACCGTTCATGTGGTGATATCTTACTTTTGTATTCATTCCATATCATGGGGTGGATACAATAAATAAAAAGCGACACCTCCCACCACTAACATGGAGGTCTATGGCGCTGTCGCCCCACCTCTTCCGCATCACCCATGCAAAATTGCTCGGGTTTACCAAGCAGGGGCACAGTTTATTTTAAGAACAAACTGACTTAACTGGGTTCAAGCAGAACACCCAAGAGGTTAATTAGTTCTCAGGCTTAGCTAGATACATCAGCACTATGCTTTTGGTGGAGTTGCCCTTTAATCCTTATGTTCTTGGCTGGTATGATTTTTTTTTTCCTTGTGATCATGTGATGAATTGCTTTGAATACTGAATAATGTGCTTTCATTCTACACATTGGGTGTTTGTCTAAAGCCAGATTGTGTAATAATGTCTGTTCTCTTAGTTTGGGTACACGCTGCCTGAATTTACTGGGCTTCCAGCAGTTTATGGGGGACAACGACATGACGTCTGACCTAACTGATGAGGGAAAAGAGTTGATCAGAAGAGGTAGGTGTTCTTCATACTTTTTCACTTAGTGCAGTGGTGGGCAACTGAGTTGATATGGAGGGCCACAAGTGTGGCCCTCAGCACCACTTCAGGGCAGCACATAACTTTTTCAATCTATACTGACTTGTATAAGCATTTTATAATGTGGAAATGACAGCAAGCAGAGCTATAAGACATTATTTTTCATTTTTACATAAAAAAATGTATTTAAAATGATACTTCAAGCATTGGGTAACACTGTAGTGTGGTGATGCACATTTTGATTCAGAGGTCATGTGATGCAATATGAGTTCCTATACCCTATGCATGAACAGTAAGGTTTTGGGGGTCACAAGTAGAGGACTAAGGGGAGCCGCTGAAGAACGCCTAAAGGGCCACATGTTGGGCACCTAGGGTATAGATCAGTGGTGGGCAACTGAGTTTATATGTAGGGCCACAAGTGCGGCCCTCGGCATCACTAAAGGGCCGCATATAACATCGATCCAGACCCTCCCACTGTCAACATATCTCAGCAGGCGGTCGACCAGATCCCGACGGCAGTCAAAACCCAACAGCACTCACCCTCCCCCTCCTGCCCCTGGGTGCAGTGGTCATATGTATACCTGGTTTCCCGATCAACATTGACAATGTTACTGATGTAGGACCCCCAAAGCTGATAAGGAAAGCTGGGTCAGTGTGTGACCGCTTCACAGGTGGGTTGCTATGCCCTATTAACAGTTAGGTTTTGGGGGAAAACCAAGGGGGGCCGCCGAACAATGCCCAAAGGGCCGCATGCGGCCCCCGGGCCTCAGGTTGGGCACCTAGGACTTAGTGGCATTATCTGTTTACTATCTTTTACTACAGATTCCGGTTTAGAAAATTCTGTCGTTTTTAAAAACGTCTTGAACACTTCCTGTTCACTTATGTATGTCTGAGTATAAGCCGAGTCATTCAGCATAAAACATCCCATGAAAAAGATTTATGCTGGATTCAGGGTCCCACTTACCTGTCCAGGTGTTCGCTGGTCTCTCTGCAGGCATCTGCAGCCACTGTGGCTCTTTCTTCTGTATTCTATCTGCGGCTCTGCTGGTGAACTGTAAACAAACTGCAGCGCCATCTTGTGCAAATTTTGTAAATTTTTACTGGACATGGTGGAATTTCATTTTTGAAAACTCCACTATCTGTGCATGCAGCTGCTGCATTTCTCACCCTAGGCTAATTCTCTTAAGTTTACCTAGTTTTAGTATATAAAATTAGGTACCTCGGCTAATACTCGAGTATATGCCATAATATTCTATATCTATTTATGTAACGCTTGTTTTTTCCATCATGGAATGCATTATTTAGATATCCATAGCATTCTCAGAAATGAAAACATGCTCATTGTTTGCTTGATTCTAAAGCTATGTTTCCACTATACGTCGGGACCCCTCCTATAAGCGTATTGCTTGGCGGGAGGTCCAGACGGAGCACATAGATTTACCTGCTCGGCGGATGCTGTGTCTTTACTGCGCCGAGCCATTCCGCCGATGCAAGGCTGAACGTAGTGAAGTACAATGAGCCTCTGCATCGGCGGATGTCTAAACACAGCATCCACCGAGCAGGTAAGGTCTATGTGCTCCGTTGGGATCCCCACCCAGCAATACGCTTAGTGGCATGGGTCCCGAAGTAACACAAAATGTAAATTTCCTGGAAGGCCACTTCTAGCACCCCAATAAATTTTAAAGGATATAGGAAGAATGGAATTTGTTAGATTTAAGTGAAAGTAAGAGTAAACTAGCTACATGTATGATGAGATTTTTTTCTGTCTTTAAGTGATGTCATTTAGAAAGTAAGATATATAAGATTAGGTATAACGATATGAAATGAATATGAAATGTTATATCCTGTAAAGGTATTCATTAATTTGCAATGTAATGTCTTCATTTTATTTAAAATATTAATAAAAATTCAGTTATTAACCTTCTGAGCGCACCGCCCGTATATCGAGGCAGTGTACAGAGTACACTGCCTGTCATTTCCGGCATCTCGCCGGAGCTCTACACGCAGCTGCTGTCATTACTGACAACAGCTGCGTGAGAGGGAAAGCCGGCGCTCCTCCATTAACATGGAGGTCTATGGCGCCGCCCCCCCCCGCCCCCTTCCGCGTCACCGCGACGCGATCGGAGCGGTGCCGCAAACCCGCAAATGCTGCAGCGATGAAGACAATCGCTGCAGCTTTCCGGGGAGGCATAGGGTCTCCCCGCCGCCGGCTTCCCGTGCGGTTGAGAGGACCCTGTTCAGCGAACGAACAGGGTTCGTCTCAACCGCTAGGGAGGTTAAAAAAAAACCATGCTTTTGAGATCACACAGTGCTGTATACAGCCCTATATTCTATACCCCTATACTACTATAGCGTGTACATATAGCACATACATAGGTACATACATGGGTACAAAAGAATGCATTAGCGTGTATGCACAGCATGGCTTCTGGGTGAGAATTTTGGTTTCTTCAATTCTAACAGAACATCTACTGTGTTCCTATTCTGATAGGTCATCTAATGACCAGATTTCATGATCATTTCTAAATGTTTCTATATGCTAGTATTCTTTAAAGTAATAGTTCACAATGTTATATGTTGCCTCCTGTGTACTAGAAAAGAGGAAACGGCAAAGGCTTGAGGATGGAGAAACACGCAGGCGGGTGAGTTGTCTTGAATTGAATATTTTTATTATGATTATTTTCTAGCAAGGATTACGGCTATGGCTTCACAGTAGATAAGAACACAACGGAGGCTTGAGGTATGACGTGTCTATTGCACTCATTGGAGTGTTAGTGTAGCCCAGTGGTTCCCAAACTTTCCTTGCAGGGCCCCCTTTTCTATTTAGGAACATTATTGAGCTCCCCCTCCCTATTCAAACACAGGTTAAGAATGAGGGCCAGCGCCCCCCTGGAATACCTTCACGCCCCCCAGTTTGGGAACCACTGGTGTAGCCCTACCCTAAGTAAAAGCTGAGCATACATGGGAAGATTCCCGTGCAATCGACCAGTCACCACGCTGCGCTTGATTACCGGTCAATTGAACGGGAAACAATATGCACCACTTTGCACATCAATTCCTGTTCGATGGGGACCCGGTACAGGCAGTTTTGTGTAAGCTGGTCCTGTGTCTGTTCTCACTGGCTGGGAGCTGCAGGCAGCCAGGAGAGCAGACACGGCTCCCCTATCCCTCCAGCACACAGAGTAGTGACAGGCCCCTGCCCCCTTTCTATTGCTGGGAGATGATCACAGCCTATGGGCTGTGTAGGCTGTGCTGCCGCAGGACTTCTGCTTTGGATGGGGACCCGCGGTCCCCATCCAAAACAATGGACATTGATACTGACGGTCATGTATAATGCCCCTGTTTTTGAGCGGGATTGATCCCACTGGAAAACAGGGATGGCCACATTAGATATGCGCCAGATAGATGGCCATGAGCGCGCACGGCATTCAAAGCTGCCATCGATCTAGGCCATATCTATGCGTGTATGAGCACCTTAAATCTTCCTTTTTTGTTGTGATATTTGAGATTAGACCCTGTGCAATTCCCCCCCCCCCCCCCCCCCCCCCCCCCCCCCCCCCCCCCCCACCTCCCCCATCTGTAGGGCTCTTGATTGTGTATACTGTCTACAGACAATTTTTTTCCTCTGACTGGTGTTCTAATGCAGGAATGGAAGGAGAGATACGCAACAAACAGAGAAGATTCCAGTCGTAATAGAAATGGCAACTCGGAACAGAATGAGCCTACGTACACAGAGATGACAACCAGCAGATGTAAGTAGGACTGTTATCAAAATTAAGAATGGAGGCCGAGGTACAGTATTCCCCTTCATCCTAGACTGTATGCTGAGCTCCGTTTCAGCTACAGGAGTTAGGGGGCTGAACACTGTGGACAATAAGGTTTCTGTGCTGTAGTTTTCTTTGCATTGTGTTTCATTTAGCGTTGCAATATATATATATATATATATATATATATATATATATCCAGGACTATCAGCTTATCAATATTCTAAAAACAGCTTTTCCCCATTCTTTCCTCCTCCAGACCACTAATCTGGAGACAGAGACTGCTATTGGAAAGCTGAATTATTTGAAGTGAAAATGATAATCTGTTTGTTATTTCAATTGTTGTTAATTTTATCTTTCTCCCTCTCTCCTTAATTCTTATTCTTATTATATTTTTTTTTATCCATTCACTGTGACTTTACTTTTCCAGCATCAAAGTACACAAGGCAGAATAACCGAACAGAACGGGATCGGATAGAACTGCTGCAAGATGCAGAGCCGCTGGATTTTAATGCAGAGAGTTTTACGGATGATCCCCTTGACGCCGAGTCTGGGAGGTAAGCTTAGAATTTGGGCCGGTGTGCTTTGCTTGGCCATGTTGTTGGTACAATTACACGGCTGATGTACAGAGGAATGGTTAGCCCGCATCCCTGTAATTGGCATTCTGAATAATGACGAATTTTAAAGATTACTGTTGATAATAGGGAATTCCCTTTCAGAGATGTTCTCATGTGATGTCATTTCGATAGTGGGATTTGTAGTTTGATTCTTCCATAAGCAATATATGGCCATGATTAGATCATACTACTCTTAGTTATTGGTCACCTAGCCCCCCTGCAGTTCCGGATGGCACCATCTCGTCCAGCACTGTCCTGTCAGTATTGCACTGGACAAGATGGGGCTGTCCGGCGGAGATTGGAGCCCCGGCAGCGCATACTTACAGTTTCGCACCCAAAACAATTCTAAGCAAAAAATAAAAAAAAACACAAAACACATTTCCAAATTAATAATTTTCTTTTAATTATAAATAGATTTCAAAACCGTATGTATTTATATTTATCATACAAAAGAAGTATTTAAGAGATTTTATCATTCAAATAATTTTTTTATTATATAATAAATATTTTTTATTATTACTATTATTTAAAAAAAAAAACATAATTTTTTTTCAAACATTATTATAGTCAGGATGTCTACTAGACCCTTGTAGGGACATATTTTGTGAAGTTACATGCCTACAGCATTAAAAAAAAAGCTATTTAAAGCTAGCCATACACGTGTCGGATTCCATGTCCAATCGATTCATCATCCGATCG
>CM070032.1:16067719-16086663 GCA_036250615.1 Ptychadena robeensis
TGATATATACCTTCCAATCACTATGTATTCTATCAGGGAGGACCCAGCATTACATACCAGGCAGCCGAACGGCGGTCGAATCAGCCAAGAATCTGCCTGTCTATGCCCAGCTGGTCGAAAACATTAAACCATGTCTAGCATTTAACCCTTGATGTGGGGGGGGGGGGGGGCCCAATCTTTATAGACTCTGTCTGTTAATATTACAATGTTTGTGGAAAGATTCTTCATGGTCTAGCTCAGTGGTTCCCAAACTTTCCTTGCAGGCCCCCCCTCTTCTATTTAGGAACATTATTATATATTTTTTTACAATCAAGCCCCTCCCTCCATTGATAATCTATAGGAATAAATCTGTATCCATATCAGTGCTGTGTACATATACAAATTTTCTTAGTTGACACAGAATGTGATGCATTCCCAGTAGGATCATTGATGTGGTGTGGCAGGCTGTGTGCGTGAGAGCGGAGACCCATCCCCCAGATAAGGTTACTCAGCATATGCTTACATGCTCTTACATTGGAGAAACTGTCACGTAGATCTTTATAGTGATCATTACCTAGAAAGACAGTGTGTATGTCTGCATGTCAGTACATCACATAGCCACGCTATCATTTTATATACAGGTATTTATTTGCATTATACAGCCATTACACATAATGAAGTGTCAGGGCTCCTCAAACTTTTTAAATAGGGTGCCATTCCATGGTCTCTGAGGATGCCAGAGGTGCATAGTATAGTTTTGAAAAAAAAGCCATGGACAAATTTTTAATGCTGCATTGCACATATCTTATTTGTAGTTCATAAAATGTAAATGAATGTATTTTGGTACTCTTCCATATACATTGCCCGACCCCCCCATACACTCTAGTATTTCATTGGACCGAGTTAAGCTTAGATAGCGGCACACATTCACTGTGGCATGGTTTCGATAAGCTTCTGCAATGTCACAAGATGTATTTCCATCCAGTGTTGCTTTAATATTTCATCAAGATCTTGCATTGATGATGGTAGAGTCTGACCGCTGAGCAAAGTCTTCTCCAGCACATCCCACAGATTCTCTATGGGGTTAAGGTCTGGACTCTGTGGTGGCCATTCCATGTGTGACAATGATGTCTCATGCTTCCTGAACCACTCTTTCACAATCTGAGCCCGATGAATCCTGGCATTGTCATCTTGGAGTATGCCCGTGCCATCAGGGAAGAAAAATTCCATTGATGGAATAACCTGGTCATTCAGTATAGTCAGGTAGTCAGCTGACCTCATTCTTGGAGCACATACTGTTGCTGAACCTAGACCTGACCAACTGCAGCAACCCCAGACCTATTTGCTTAGTTAAATCCAGGAGGTGACTTTTTTGGGGGCCAGTGGGTATGTCTTCTCTGATTTGAACCCCCAGATCTTTGACACCCTTAGAAGTTCAATATTTCTGAGGGGTTAGTTATTTACCACTGAGAGTGCTTACGCATTCCTAACTGCAACCTTTCATAGTTATCCTAATGTTTCCCTGCAGTTATTTAATTGTCAAAAAATATATAAATTCACTATGGATATTGTGTATACCCTATAAAAGCTGGAAAATTCATTATGGTATTCTATAAACGCGTAGTGCATACATGATAGGAGGATTGTAGTGGGACTCGGGGTTCATGGATGACACCCAGACTTGTTTTGTAGACTGGTGAATTTCTCTCCCCAAAACAATGCAGGGTTTACACTCCCTAAAACTGCAGTGCCCCCGATCATTCAGATTCTTAAAGCAGTAAATGCTTGCCACAGGCCTCTGTGTAATAAAGGAATGCCCACATCCATACTGGTAAATTGCAAGGGAGCAACTTAACTTCTCTCTAGGCAGGAATATATACAGTGGTTTGCAAAAGTATTCAACTTTTCCACATTTTGCCCCATTACAGCCACAAACATGAATCAATTTTTATTGGAATACCACGTTTAAGTGGGCCAAATACTTTTGCAAGCCACTGCACATGCTTTTACTATCTCTAGTCCTAGGTATAGGGCACTGTCTATAGGGCACAACCTCACAAACGTTGACTGAGGCTCTAATCCAGCTGGAGAGGTACTGATGAGTAAGTGAAGAATAGTATCCCAATGCTCTGTATAAGGGGGACTTGTCTTACTTCCTCAACCCCAATGTAGGTAATGACACTTTGACCTTTGCGGTCCCTGAGACCTGGATGCTAGGCCTTACTCCCACAGTGACATCCTGAATGGTAACACAAGAACTCACACCAAGTGGTGGAACTGGCAAAAGACCACATGACACCTCTGTTATTTGGCAGAACCCCATACTGTACAGAAACGTCCACAGAAAATATTAATTGCCAAACTAACATGAATTAGTTTTATGCTGTGCTTTACCCATACAGGAATTTTGGGGGCAGCACTGGCACAGGAAGACAGGAAGAAACATAAAAAAAAGTTAGAGAAGATATATATATTTGTTATATATATAGGGAAGTAGGATATTCCTATTTTGATCTATACATCTATCTATGGTTGCCACCTATTCATTTAGAAAGGTCATTGTGTGCCATAATATTTTATACGAAGATTTAATTAGATCAAGAACAATATATTTTTTTCTTTCTTTATCGAAACCCCTGTCCATATGGCAAAGCTTTCCTATACTTGCGCTGTCATTAGGAAAGGAAGCTAGAATACGTCTTAATGTGATGACAAATGGGGAAGTTCTGCTCACTTCTAGTGTAAATTATATGTTTGTTGCTTTTGTTTACAGGTGGTAGTCATTATCTTCTGATGGATGAGATCTCTCGGATCCTTCATAACAATGGGCATGACGTGAGAATGTTTATGCAGTTCGGGGATGTTATGCTGCCAGGTTGGTGTGCTGTGAAATTATAAATCTTGCTTGGATATTATTTTCAGAGGGAGTCAGATCATACCTGTCAAGTTTTCCCTTATCTAATAAGGAGGAAAGTGACGTTGCAGAGTGTAACTTACTGTATTTGGAATGTGGAAGTGGTGAGGCGAAGTGCCGCTTATGCGCTCACATACTGATAGTTCTGCAGTGCAGCCACACATACTAGGCGACTGTCTGGGCGGGGCCTCTAGGGAGTACATGACCTAGGTCACCAGGTGCTGGCTGGGTCTCTTACCGTTTGGCGCGCTTTTTCCCTCTTCTTCCTACTGGGCATCCATCTTGGGCCTGTAATGGAGAAATGCACTGGCGTGGCTTACAGTCGGGAGACAGGCACCCTGGTCCAGACAGGTGGTCAGCGGGTTCACAACACACAGTTCCATTTGTAGAAAGTTATATCCACAACACAGTTCTTATATATAAGCAATAAAGGAATGTCCACACATGTCTGCTCAACTGGGGCTACTTTACTGAAGGGAAGATATCTTACACATGTAGCACTGTTCCCAGAGAAAGGGTCAGATCTTTAGGGAAGTATTCAGTTCCAAACATTAGATAGTGGGTGCTGCAGCCCAATTCCTCCAGCGGTGTCTTCCTATCCGCAAGGGAATATGAGCTTCCCAGGGCAATCCTATGAATGGGGGTGACAGTTCACAACTACCCCAGCCCTATAGGGGAAATGATCTACTCACATGCCGCTGGAGGTTCCTGCATACCCCAGGCCTGAGGCCTGTCCCATGGGATTCTGGCAGCATGGCTCTGCTGAATCTGGCAGGCTGTATCCTTCTCCAGGCAAGACTACTTAGACCCCTCCTATCATTAGACTATATCCCCTGTGGGGATGGAGACACCTCCTCTGGGATGGGCTAGCAGCTAGAAAACACAGAGATGCATTTAACCATTTCATGGACAAATCCTGTTACGCTACAGGTCAGGTGTTGTCCCCTTTAACTCTGCATCCCATGAGGCTCTGGAGCTAGAAGGGTATAACGATGAGGCCCAGGAAGGGGAGGGGCAGTCCAGAGGAGCAGGTGCTGATGAGACAGCAGCAACTGGGCTAGAGAGCTGTCTTCAGGCTTGCCATCCTCCATTGTTTATACCTGCGAGTGTGCAGCCGGTGGACACAATAACATGCATTCCTTGGATAAGACCAGTTTCTTGCAATACAGACCAGGCTGGTATTATCCCAGATAGCCAATTAATGTGGGGTGGTGAGACCAGTGGACTCCCAGTGCAGACTGGTGGCGTTACCATGTGCCTTATCCTCCTGTGGATAAAAGCAGCAGACTCTGCAATCTCCGGGGGCATGCAAGCACCAGTTACCCCTGCTACTAAAGAGGACCTGTCGCCTACAAGGGACAGGCTGAACTGAATCCCCTGTATTGCACCATTCCTCAGAGTTTCAGCTACATTTTCTATCCCAAGTTCTGTTATCTCTGAATAAACAGTTATGCAGCACATGTTTCCTGTCATTGGTTGATCCTTGAGCCTGTACAATTCTAAATATGGTCTGTGTACTTTGTAAGCTTTTCCAGCTATCTTACCACCTGACCAGTGAAAGGACATTGAACGGCACACTTGCTAATGGTAAAAGTATCTACTATTGGGATGGCTGCTCTTTGGTAGGACTTAAATTTGCAAGTTGCCCTGTTACTTTACAAAAATGTGTAAATGAAGATTAATATATACCGCGGCCTGTTTCTTTAAGCATTTCCACTTCCACTTCCACTCCACTTCCACATGTGCCTGAGAGATGGTTGTGAAATTTTGACTTGGTTATCTGAAAGGTAATTACAAAGCCCCTGAACATCATCATCAAAGAAGGAACGGCTGTGGCAATGTTACACATTGTTTTAGCATATGTAGTTTTGCATAAGTTTAATAAATTCAATTTCATAAAATGTTATCGTTATCAAAACATACAAATAACAGTGTCAGCACACAATATATTTAAGTTTTTTCAAGAGAAAAGTAAAAGAGGAGAAAAATAAATAAAGACATAAATAAATAAATAATTAAATAAAAGGGAATATGTCATATTACATTTCATAGCAAAGAATGCCTTACTACATCTTGTACCAATGAGTTACATTCCTAGTCTTATAGTATCCACCTTCTGATTTTGTGGCTTCCTCCACCCACCTCAATATATATATAAAAAAATAAAATAAAATAAAAAAGATTAAAAAATAAAATAAAAATGAATACATGAATAAATAAATAAAAAACACACGACACAAGAGGGAAGTGGGGGGGGGGGGGCATTAAGCCTGCCCTCCACTCACCATCTCAAAAGTGGAGGCTGAACTCCGGGACTTTAAGGGCACATATAGATTGCCACAATTTTATAAAAAATAGCAAGGTTTTTATTTTGCCAATTTCCATACATGTTTGAAACATATTAGTGCATTATTGCAACTTCCCTTATATACTTTTGATAATTGTACATGATTTCAGCTGTAGTACACATTCAATACATACAACTTGCTGTTACATTGAAATAAAATTACAGTTACATGATCCACATAAACACAATAAAACACATTTTTTCATATTTTTGATGGACATCTTCTCGACGCGTTTCGCTAAATTAGCTTCCTCAGGAGATCCCACCATCAATTTATCTGTAATAGTTTTAATATAGCTAAAGATCACTCTTACACATATACATGTACTTACAACAGCTGGTCATGTAATGTTCTTGGTGACACCCCAGGTGGGAAGGGCCAACGATGGTCACAGACGGGGCAACCCCCCCCCCCCCCCCCCCCCCCACACACACAAACACACCGCCCGACATGGGAAGCAGGAATAGCGGGGGACAATGATAGGGGCTAGGGAATAAATAAAAAAACTATTTTGTGTTAGTGCGTAGATACTAGTATTACATAAGTCTATGAACTATAATTTAATCTGTGATCATTTAAGTTTAATAAGTTCAAAGTTAAGTCAAAAGTTTGACATGACTTTAAACTTAAGTTATACAAAAACTACATATGTAAGAGCAATACTTTTTTGTGTTTTCACAACCTTTGTCTACATCGCCAGCTATTTTGGTGATGATACCATGTTCAGGGGCTTTGCAATTAAAAAAAATCATACTCTTGGTGTAGAATATGGTTCCAAGCACAAAGTGACAAGCAGTGATCGTGGTATGTGTTAGAAGTGCGGCATCTGCTGGTGGCCGCTGGTACTACATGCCCAATGAGATTTCAGCAACCCTTACAACCCTGTCTGGGTATAAAACAAAGCCAGGACCTGCTTCACATTTCAAATCCATTTTGCGTGCTTTATAGGCAGTTGACCTGTTGCTAATGTGTCTACCGCACTGTACCGTATACAGGTAATAAATACATTTTTTTTGTTCAACAATAAATGTGTACCGTATTCTTCTTCACGGATATATAAGACATCCCCTGAAAATAAGGCATTTTGGGAGCAAAAATTTATATAAGACACTGTCTTATTTTTCTGATTCTCCTGAAAACATACGATGTACTCGTTTATGGACATACGATGGAAGTTGTAACCTTAGTACATATTACTAATAAACTGTGTTTGATATTTAGGTTACAAGGTACCGGCAAGTCCATACCCAGTGACCACGTACTCCCTGGATGAGAAATATGTTCAAGAATTTGTCGAACTTTTTAAAGAACATCAGAAAGAGTACCTGTTGGGCAGGTATGGTAAAATGTATCAAGGAGGGGTCTAAAGCATGAAACAATTGAGGGTGTAATGTCCCATATGTCAACCCTTAAAAGTACGTGAAACCAGCATAAGTCATTAACCCCCCTGCCGTTCCTGATGGCTCCATCTCGTCCAGCGCTGACCTGTCAGTCCAGCAATGGATGAGATTGAGCTGCCCTGCAAAAATCAGAGCCCCGGTAGCGCAGATTTACCATTCTGCGCTGCTACGGCAGCTCCGATCTGATGGAGAAGCTGCAGGAGGAGAACGGACCCCTCTCACAAGCCCCCCTCCCCCCCCCAGGTGACGTGATGACGTCACATCAGGGGGGTGACGGGAGATTCAAATGTTAATCACACCAGAACATTTTTCTATGAAGAAGACTGTTCCCAGTGTGATTCCAAGATATGCCCTTTGCAGTTCGCCCTTTCTCCCCTGGTGTGTTCATCAAAGGGTGCCAAAGGGAATTGTACTGGATCCAATACAATTACAAGTAAAAAAAAACGCAAAACACATTTCCAATTGAATACAAATTTTGTTATGAACAAAACATAAATATGAATACATATTGTTATGAAATATTTCATACAAAAGAAGTATTTTAAAAATGTTATCATTTAAATAATACCTTTTATTTTTTTTTTAATGGAATTTATTTTTTTACATAATTGTGTGTGTCAAACATTGTTATAGTCAGGATGTCTATTAGACCCTTATACGGACAGATTTTGGGAAGTTACAGGCCTACAACATAAAGAAACATTTACCATTGAAGTCTATGGTGCACTTTTGGTACAGAAATCTGGACCTCAGCAGTGCGATAGGGAGGTAAATAGTACAATACCCAAAATTTACTATGTGTGATGGTTTAAAAACCTTCTCAAAATGTATGTAGAGCCATTGGCTAGCCATACATGGGTAAATTCCCGTGCAATTGCCCCCGATCAATCACAGCGTGGTGACGTCACCAGGCTGTGATTGATCGGGGATCAATTGAACGGAAATCAATGTGCACCACATGGTCACATCGATTCCCGTTCAATGGGGACCTCCGGGTAGCCGTTCTCCCCAGCTTCCAGCTTGTGAATCCGAACATGCTAGAAGCTGGGCAGAGAAATCCATCCAGCCTGCTTCTCCCCGTACAGCAGCCAGATTCAGTATGAAGAGTGCTGGCTCCGCCCCCTTCACACTGAGCCTGGGCCGTGCCAGAGGAAGAAGGCAGAGCCAAAGCTGTTCCTATACTTTGCGTGAAGAAGAATGGAGATTGAACCAGGTTTTCCAACATGTTTAAACCCCGTTCATTTGAGTTCCTTCAAGCGGGCTCTATTGATCCCACTCGAAAGACAGCACACACAGGTGGGTTTGTAAGCAGATTAGAGTACAATCAATCCCCGTGACAGCGCACGTTGATTGATTATACTCAAATCTTTTTACAAATCTACCCGTGTGTGCCTAGCTTTATGGGTTCATGGCTTCCCCATGGCGATGAGGAAAGGCATGGTCCTTGATCCCAGGGCACATTTGTGTTAAGGGTCAGGGCAGTGCTACAGAAGGGACCTTATTCCCTGAACTTAATGAAGTGATCTAATAAATCTTATGTTTTCTGTAAGTTTGATCTTAGGGCTTGTTTCCACTATGGCGTTCCCGTGCGGCTGAAACCACGCGGCTAAAACCGCAAGAACGCATGGCATAGTTTTTGTGCGTTTTTGTGCATTTTCGCGACGTGTTTTTCAAAACGCGCCCCGAATCCGCATCCGCGTCTGCTATGCCATGCGTTTTTGCACGTTTTCGCTCGTTTTGAATGCATCTAATGGTTTCCTATGGATGCATTTTTGGGATGCGGATGCGTTTCAAAACGCTGCAGCCAGCGTTCACAACCGCACCCTAAACCGCATCCGAACGCGCACAAACGCACCAGTGGAAAATATATTGAAGTTTCCAATGGATGCGGTTGCTTGCGCTTGCGGCCGCGCGGTTGCAAACGCACGGAAACGCGAAGAATCGCACAAGTGGAAACAAGCCCTTACGTAAAGCAACTTGTATTTTGGGAAAATATATCCAGTAACTCAAAATGTTTACTTTCAGAAGTGGAGTTCAGTCCATCCTTTCATTCTTAAAGGAGTTGTCCTACCAGTGCAATGTGACATTACACCAGGTGGAAATCATGAACTTCTTGAAGGAAGAACGTTATGACATCGCGGTGGTGGATGCGTTCAATCCTTGCTCTTTCCTGGTCTCTGAGAAGCTGGGACTTCCCTTTATTGCTTTCTTTCCTGGGATTATGGCCAACGCTGACCGTGTAGGAATGCCAAGCCCTCTCTCCTACATTCCACTATTCCAAACGCAGCTCTCTGACCAGATGGATTTCTTTGGACGTTTGAAGAACACGTTGATGTACTTCGGCTCATTAGTGATCCAGAAAATGATTGACTCGCCTTTCGATGGGGTCATTGAAGAACATTTTCCTGCTGAGTCTAGGCCTAACATAGGTGATCTTCACCTAAAAGCTGAGCTCTGGCTCTACAACATAGACTTCACCCTTGAGTATCCTCGTCCACTGCTTCCTCATGTTCAGTACATTGGAGGGTTATTGGCCAAACCTGTAAAACCATTATCACAGGTGAGTATCAATTTTCTTGATGCTGCTGAACGGATATTAAATTCTGGATCTATCTTAGTTTTTCTGATCTGGTTTTGGTAAGAATAATTGAGGGTCAAATTTGTATTGCTGTACATGCATATGAAGAAGATTTTCCTTCATTTTGGATCACCCTGCCGTCAGGGCAAGAGATTAAGTGGTCAATGTAACAAGAAGACACTAAATAATAACTGAGGTTCTTTTTACCTAACACTAGTTTTGCCCTCTGTCCATAACTATAACTTAACTGCAAACCATAAACTTACTGTATTTTTCAGACTATAAGACGCACCCAGTTTTTAGGGCAGGAAAACCAGAAAAAAAAGTTTTCACATCAATTGGGTTAATTCAATGAATTCAATGAATGCAATATTCAATTCAGCCAGTAGGTGCCACTAACAGCAGTACATTCTCAGCACAATGTCATTCTCCACACTGATCGGAAGGAGAGGGGGGATGCGGGCTGCAGAGTCTCTCCTCTTCTCTGCTCTCATCTCTGGCTGTTACTGTGTCTGTGGGAGCAGCAGAGTGATTGCAGTTTCCACAGAGGGAGAGAGGGATAGATGGCAGTTCATCTATGCCTCTCTTCATTGCTTATGAGCTCTGCTGGCATAGGCAATTATACAGTATAGATGGAAGAGCCGGACACCCGCTGGCATCTCTCAGCAGACAGCTTCTCCAGCTCCCCTGCTAATGCTGGGAGAGCTGGCGGGAAGCTGGGGTCACGCATTCGGACCATAAGACGCAGGCACTTGAAAAAGTGCGTCTTATGGTCCGAAAAATATGGTAAATTCTAATTTGTATCAACTAAATTAATAGTGTTGAGCGTGAATATTCAAATCCTGAATTTTTCATTGGCGAATATCGGCACATGGAGAACTCGCAAAGATCTTGAATATATTGCTATATCTTTGTAATCACAAATATTTGAGATTCGGTCGAAAGTACCATGCATTGCACATGCATTTTCGCATATACAAATGGCGATTTTCGCAAAGAATTACTTCAGAGTGTTGTTTCATAAGATTATACTGCAACTGTACTTTTAAATTCTGCCACTAGATGTCGCCATGACAATACACATTACTTTTGTAATAAATCGCATTACAAATGCCAATATAATGGGCAAGAGATTTCGAATTTGCTAATTTACTGTGAATATTTGCAGAATAGTTCGAAAATTTTGAATATAACCTATGCTGCTCGTCAGTATAAACTAAATGGGCGGTTGGTTTCTATATAAACTCTGCCAAAAATCCAGGAGAGTGCCCCACCCACTAATATATAGATATATAAAACAGCCCAAGAGGACAATTTGTCCCAAAACCTAATGAGGCTTTCAGTGCCTTTAAGGTTTTGGGACAAATTTTCCTCTTAGGGTGTTTTCTATACCTTAAAATTTTAATTTAACAACTTATATCTAATTTATAAAGATTTATAGAGATAATTGATTTTATTTTGGAAAATGTTTGTGGGTGAGTTGCAAAGCCCCTGAACATGGTATCATCACCAAACTTGGAAATGTAGAGAATAGTTAAGGGTATTCTACAAAAATAGAAAGTATTCCTCTAACACAAATAGTTTTTGCATGAAATAAGTTCATGTCATAAGTCATGTCACAACTTGATGTGCTAGAGCAATACTTTTATCCACCCCTTTTGGCCAGGAAAGTCAAGTTTTATTTATGGGACTTTCCCGGCCAAATCTCTTCTCAATAAATCCTGGATTCGGAGTAACTTAGGGGTAAAGCTGGGCTTTACTCTTCCTCCTAACTGTCCAAATGTCTCCAAATTGCTCAAAAACCTGAGAAAAATATACTTAACTAACATACCCTGCCCTGCTGTGTGTGTGGGGGTCACCATTTTAATATCTGTGTAGCTTCCAAGCTTCCATGGGTTAAGGCTGCAGTAACGTAAATGGCCACTGGGGGCCGCCAGATACAATGTCTTTCAATGTGAAAGCAGTAGAAAAATAAATTAGGCATGAAGAGCTGAGGTTTAAGAATGTGCCATCTGACACATCGTTCTCGCCCCGGGGGTCTTCAGAGTGGGCCACAGAGAGGAGGAGAGATGGGGAAATACACAAATATCTCCTTACAGGTGAGGATTTTTAATCTTTTATTTACAGATTGCCCCAAAAATAGGGGGTTGGCTAGCTAGGGACAAAAGTGTCTGGTGGGTTAAGGTGCACTTTAAGGATGTAATTACCATATTAATGAGGGGTAAGGAAATGTATTTGGTAATGCAAAATATTAGACAAATTATAAATGAAATATCCATTATGTTATCTACAATTTTATTTTATTTAGGAACTGGAAGATTTTATATCTGAGCCGGGGGGTTCTTGTTTCATTGTGGTGACTCTGGGATCCATGTTATCTTCGCTACCAATAGTGGAATTTCTCAAGGAGATGAATGGTGGATTTGCTAAAATTGAGCAGAAGGTGATCTGGAGGTATGAGAGGTCAAAGTGGCCACAAGAGGTGGAAATTCCTCCCAATGTGAAAATGATGGACTGGCTGTCACAGAACGATTTACTGGGTAAACATCTTGTCCTGTTTTTTCTGGGAGGTGATAGTATACAGTGTACTGTTATAATCAGCAAATGTGGGTACCTGTTCTATATCACCCTTATATTTAAGGACAGTTCTCCAAACTACCCTGCTTCCCCAAAAATAAGGCACCCTTACATTTTTGTCTCACGCTGAAATATAAGGCATCTCCCAAATAATAAGGCAACCCCAAAGATACGGTACTGCAACTCTGGACAGGGGGATCAGAGGGGGCAATCAAAATGACACAGGAGGATCAGAAGGGGTTACTAAAATGGTACTAAAATGGTCCTGTGCCATGTTGATTCCCCCCTCTGATCCCCCCTGTGTCATTTTAAGTGATCACCCCCCCCCCTGATACCCCAGTGGCCTATTCTTCTTCATGGAAAAAGAAGACATCCCCCAAAAATAAGATGTAGGGCATCTTTGGGAGCAAAAAAATAATATAAGACACTGTCTTATTTTTAGGGAAACATGTTATGTACCACTTTACACTTATCCTAATTCTTTTCTACCTTACACCATGTTTTCCAGCCCCCAGTCTTCGGAAAAGTAATAGAGCTATAAAGATGCAAATTGAGCCATCCCCTGGTCACTTTTCAGGTGCCTACCTGGTATTGACAAAATGCAGACGTATTTAATCGCCATGCGAGCGCCTGCACAGAATGCTGGAGGAAAGGGGGTAGATGGGGAGCCCTTTCCAGGCTGCTGTCAACTGTCAGCAACCCAAAAAACCCTTAAATAGTGATGGACGAACATCAGCTGCGGCTGTTCACGAACAGGCGAATCGAACTTCTGCAAATACCCGCCGCAAACATGCGAACGGCGAACCTCCATTGACTTCAATGGAGGGCGAACTTCTCACACCTGTAGGTCATATTTGTGGCCAAAATACTAATAAAAAAAAGGTGCAACCACCTGGACAGTGTCATGCCAGAGGCTCCCCCCCCCCATGGCTAAACATCCCCAAAAATACGGATTTTTTAAAATGCTGTATTTTCAGGTCTAATGGCAAAGAACACCTTAGCTATAGCTACGGATCACTGGATGGATTGTAATAGTAAAGTAGCTCAGCCATCCCTCAATCAGCAGCAGCTCTCCTTATCTATCTAGTACTGGAGACACAGGATAAATGTAAAAATGGCCACTGGGGGGCTTCTTTCATAAGGGTGGGGGATGGGGGGTGTCCTCCAGGAGCGAAAGGAAGTGTTATCGGCTGTACTGTACCACCTCACTATAGGGTGTAGGGTCGCACTTTGTCTCCATGTTAAGGTATAGGGGGCGGGTCGAACACCCAAAATGTTCGCCGGAATTGCGAACTGCGAACTGTCCGCCAGGCGAACTTTTCGGCCATCACTACCCTTAAACCTGTCTCACCATCCTACATTTTATTTATTTATTTCCTTTCCCTACCTTTCACACTAGCCCCACGTTTGTGTTTATGGAACAATGTCGCATGTTACTGTGAGCGCCCTGCTGCATGCAGTTTCAATCGGAAACGTATGTTCCTTTCACTCTAGCCCTTCTTGCACAATGCCCTCTTGTGCAAAGTTTGAGGCACACTTGAAAAACAAGTGCATTGCAGGGAAAACTGTAGAGTTTTCACCGGTCATGGACATGGTTAACTGCCATGGTAGCTGTACCTCTAGCAGTGGTGGGCAATTGAAATGATATAGAGGGCCACATGTGCGGCCCTTGGCATCACTAAAGGGCCGCACATAACACCGATCTAGCCCCCCTGCCGACAGATCTCAGCAGACGGTGGACCAGATCCCGACAGGCAGTTAAAACCCAACAGCAATCCCCCCTCAGGTGCAGTGGTCATTTGTAGACCTGGTTTTCATTATCAACATCAACAATTTAACTGATGTAGGACCGCCAAAGTTGATTAGAACACATGGTGATTAGTGATGGCCGAACTGCCCGCAAGGCGGATCAGAACCTGCGAGATCGTGCGGGAGGAAGAATATTTTCACTAGAAGACCATTAAGCTGGTCTCCTAGTGAAAATCCGGCTCAAGAACAGGAAGTGACGTCAGTGATTCCCTTAACAGGAACTATGCGTTCCAGGTACCGGATGTGACCTCACTGACGTCACATCCGGTTTTTCCGATTCAAATTCCCCGCCTAGAGGTGGGGAATTTGAATCTGTCCTCAAACAAGTGGACGGCGGACTTCTTTAAAAGTCCACTCCGCCCGTTCGCGGACAGACCTGGGCAATGTTCAGCCATCACTAATGATGATACATGAAATATCACATATATATCAGAGTTTATGTGCTTCAAAGATTTGATCAAAGAAGTCTAGTGGAAGCATAGGCACTCAGGCGCTGTCTGGGTCACTCATTAGTTTTCATGTATGCCAATTAGCATGCTCAGCTGGAGGCTCAGCAAGACCCTCACCTCCCTCCCAGACGAGAAAGAGTCGGTGGAGAATCGATGAACAGGTGAGTTCCTATGCCATATGCATTAACAGTTTTGGGGGCCACATGTGGAAGACCAAGGGGGCCGCCAAACAACACTCAAAGGGCCGCAGGTTTTGGTACCTGAGCTCTAGTGCATCCATTAGCAACCAGAAATTGCACCACAGCCACATTGGCTGCAGTGTGAAAGGGCCTCAATGCTGTCCTCCCCTCCTAAATATGACATTGTCCTCCCTTGGCCATACCTACTCAGTCCTTTCTGCCCTTCTCTATCCCAGCCTTTCGTCATTTGGTCTAATCTTTTTTTTTTTAACAATTTCAGGTCACCCTAAAGTGTGTCTTCTGGTGACACATGGTGGAATAAACAGTTTGCTGGAAGCTGTATATCATGGTGTTCCTGTTCTTGGGATTCCACTTTTTGGAGATCAATATGAAAACTTGGCCAGAGTAAAAGCCAGAAATATGGGAACTTTTATTCTACCTGAGCAACTTAAGGCCGACAACTTTGCAAACGCTATTCAGCGCGTCATAGGAAATAAGAGGTAAATGTTGGTCTTATCCTATCTGGAGAACTTCATAAAACATCCTATTTGGATACACACTCCTTAATCTAATGCAGAATGCATAGAGTAAAGGCCGTAAACAGGTAGCGAGCGGGGGCCAACACATGAGCAGTGGAGTGCTGCGTGATCACGTCATCATGCTGCTCTCCATCGCTCACAGCATCGGCGGGCACCCTTTCTGTTTGCATGAGGATGCCGGTCCCCATTGAAACAAATGGCATCAGCCAGAGATTTACAGACATGTCCGTTCTCTGGCCGACCAAGCTTTGGGGTGACAGGGATCTGAACCTCTCAGAACCTCACATTTATAGTATCTTAAACATTGATAACACAACATGAACCTAGGAATGCCTCCCTCCCCCACCCCCAACACCATCCACAAATCAGGTGAGACCCCTATGTAACAAGGAACTCACCCCTCAGAACTGGCTGCTTACATCAATGTACAAAGTGTAAATGGTAAATTACTTATCCCTGATGGCATGTGAACTTCTGCTAAGACAAATCCTTTACAAAATCAGCTTTTTAAAGCTTCATCAAAAGAATGTATTTTGACCTGTGTGATCCTAACATCATATTTATTGAAAAATAATCTGTGCAAAAAGTCCACTGTTTGCCCACAGAACAGCAAAAGAAAGAAGTACAAAGTTACATTATTAGGATTGCTTGATTATATATACATAATTTCACCATCACTGAAAGCATCAGACATAACAAGCAACAGCGCTGAAACCCACAAGTGTGGTGGGAAGTTAGGAGGGAAAGTAAAGGCCCTCATACACGTTTTCATTTCCCTACGATCAGAGTCAGATTTGATCATAATTTTCGATTTACGTTGGTTCAATCGATGGATCAGACTACCTCCCACATGGAGAAACCGATATTTGGACGATGTAGGTTTGATCGATCAAAAGCATAATCGAAGGAAGTCGATCGTAAATGCACCAAAATATCTGCCAAAGGATGTATACGTAAACCAAAATCGGTTGGTGCACAACAAAATTCGATGTATACTTGATCAATCAGAATTTTCCAACATGTCCGATCACTTTTCAATAGATTTTTTGGTCAATTTCGATCGAACTAGGTTGATCGAACCATGTGGACAGGCATCGAATTTTGGTTGATCGACTTTAAAATCGGTTGGTTTAGGTCGATCGAACAGGAAACAGGGGCCTTAAGCCTCCTCCCTCCCTACGGCGTTACTCTCTCTCCTAAATTGCCACCCAGCACATCATTTGCAGAAGCGGAGTGGGTAGATAGGAGGGAGAAGACATTACACTTACACTTAAGCAGGATACAGACAGCTCGATATTTGAGCCGTCCGATGTACCCTGCAGCAGCGTGATGATGTCATCACGCTGCTGTCAGATATCAGCGGAGCTTCGCCTGGAGACCAGCGGTCTCTAGGCAAAGCATCGGACATCAGCCGTATTTACGGTCATGTCTGATAACGCTGTTTTCGAGAGGATTGATTTGTCTGCTCGAAAACAGCGATGGCCGCATATTATATTTGGCCCATATATTAGCGTCTGTACTCTGCTTTACTTGATAGTGCTGGAAGTGATTTCACAAAGTGTCACTTAAGGTATTTGGAACGGGGATGTGACACTCCACACAGGCACTTCTGCATTCCAAATACAGGAAGTGATGCTTTGTGATGTCACTTTCTGGGGCGCGGATCTAAACAGGTTGAGAACCACTGCTAGAAATGAACACTACTTTATTATAAAATATTTGTGTCTCACTGTGTGTTTGGTTATGTGTTTACAGCTACAAGACATCAGCAATGAAGTTGCGAACCATTCGGAGGTCACAGCCCTTTCCTCCAGACCAGCAATTGGTGCGATGGGTGGAGCATGTCATCCAATCAGGCGGAGGCGGCCATCTTCATCCCTATTCTTATAAGCAGTCCTGGTATCAGCGGTGGCTGCTGGATGTCATTCTATTCCTCTTTGTCACCCTCACTGCAGTAGTCTACCTCACTTTGGCGTTATTCAGGGCTCTTTTTAGAAAATTATGTTATTCAGGAAAACTAAAGAAGAGCTAACAAAACTCAACATTGTTCTGAAAATACAAAATTTTTTAATTCTATAAAATATTGCCCATCATAATCCTCAATAGCATTGTTGTAAATGATAGAGTTAAGGTGGACCTACCACCTCAGCATCTGCCTTCTGTTATTGGCAAAAGTAAAAAGAAAAACTTATCTGGGAAAACTGTCAAAATGCAGCAACGCTCTAGCCCCCCCCCCCTTAATGTTCCGCCACAGCGCACGCAAGGAGACATGGGAGGTTAGACATCACTTGCGTCTACCTTCCCATGTCCCTATGCACCCACAGCCAGCCAAATCTGAATTGGGTGATGTGGAGGAGTGAAACATCAGTGAAACATCACCCGATTCAGATCCGTATTGGTGGAGGAAGCTACATCACTAGTGATGGCTGAACTTCGGCCAGGTTCATCCGCGAACAGGTGGATGTCCGATGTCCGTCTGTTCGCGGGAAGATTTAAATTCCCCCACCTGTTCGTGGGGAATTTGAAAATCATCACTGACGTCCCTTCCGGTACCTGGAACGCAACGGGTTTCGATTTTCGGACGTAACGTCACTGACATCACTTCCGTTTTTCTTTCACGAGAGACTGGCTTCTCTCTTTGGTCTCTGGTGAAAGAATTCTTCCACTGGCCGAATTGTTCTGCTCCTAATCCGGCCAGTGGAAGAATAGTCACCTTCTTCCCACTGGTTAACAGTGCGGGGCGAACACCCATACTGTTCGCATGGGGAAGAAAAGTGAACATGTTATGTCCGTGGCAGACAGTTCGGCCATCACTTTACATTACTAATGTCACTTTCAGTATTTGGCCCGATACCCTCATGTTCACTTCTGGTATCGGGAGCTATCCCTCCCCTTCCTCTATTTAGTACTTGCCTAATTGAGGAGGGAGGATTCATTACTCTCTCTGCTAACTTCCCACACTGAACACCATATGCACAAGCAGGATGGGAACTTTTTTCCTGGCTGCTCTTTACCTAACCAAAAGTTTTGCACTATAGACTAGAGAACGCCTCATATACTGTGATAGTCATGTCCGAAGCCCGGTGCCTCTACAGCTGGCATGCACCCTCTATTCGGAAGGGGTGTACTGCCAAATGATTCTACTGATTATAACAGGCCTACTTGTGATTTTGGAAGTCCATTGTTTTTAAAGTGTATTTGTATATTTTTATAGAGTAGTTCCAAGTTTCTATGCTTGCTTTCTTTTTTTGTTTTAGCATTATTTGTGTTTCTGGTTGTTTGTTATAATGTGTATTTTTGTATTGAAAAATCCATTCTTTGTAACAATTCTTTTAGTTGCTCGATGTATCAGAACGTATATTTGTTAAAATGTTTAAATAAAACATTTAAAAAGAAAATGTCCAACCTTTCCATTTTATGCTCCTTTTCCGGCACATTTGTTTAAAAGGAATAGATTTCCTAACGATCGACCAAATTAACAAAAAAAAACTAAAGCAAAACATAAATTTACAGCTATAATAAACCAAACAGATTTTTCTGATAGATCCATAATTGGAAGGAAATCTGCAGAGAGGTGATTAGACTGGTCTACATACTTATCACTAAGGAAACAGAGGGGTTTGGTTCCCTAAATACCAAACGCCCCAAAATCTTGCAAAAAACAACCCATTTTGAGAGAGGTCAGTGCTAGAGAATGAACAGAATGATTTTAGATGACAATGGCTCTGGTAACTCACTGAAACATCTCAGAATTTCCTGAAATAATGTATTTGAAAATATGTTTTAAATAATTGAAAACCTGTATGATGTAGGTGGATATTTTTGTCATTGCCATGTATACTCAGAAAATAAGCTGATCTGAATATCAGCTAAGGCACCTGCTTTTACCTGGAAAGACTGAATAACTCGAGTATAAGTCTAGGGTGGGAAATACAGCAGCTAAGGCTCAGAAACACACAGCAAATGAATGTACTTTTGTTTCCAAATGTTATTATTTCAACAGCTTTCGACCCTCAACATGGTGCGTCTTTTTAATGACAACCCGCAGCTGAATAATCTTTATATAGGCATTCTGTGCGTCCCCTCTGCCTCCACAGCCAAGCTCAGTGTTTGACTTTGGGGAAGCACTCAGGAGGAAGATCAGCCCGCAGCTGGGTCTTCCTTGTCATAAT
>CM070032.1:16104226-16123166 GCA_036250615.1 Ptychadena robeensis
GAGGATGATGTGGTCAAAATACTCATTTGCCTAATAATTCTGCACTCCCTGTAATGCACATTATAACCAAGGGGCCTCTTCATATAAAAATACATGCAGCGCATATAAAGCGGAAAGGTGCAAACCAGACTTAAAATCACATTCCTAGTATACGCCTAAGGTAGCCATGCATGGTTCGATATTTCTGTTTGATTAACCATATAAACGGTCTGTTTACATCAATTGAACATCAATCGATTCCTGCCTACCTGGTACGATCGACCAAAAGTGATTTATATCGAACAGCACATTGATCGGAATGTGATAGGACATGTTAGTAAATTGTAGTCAATTGTTTACATTTACATGTAATTTTTTGCTTTCCAGACGCCCTCTTGTGGCAGATGACGCTTTAAAAAGAGGAATCAATCGCATGTGGTGGTACAATTGATCAATGTTCGACTGACAGTTGATATTTCAATCGCACAAGATTGTGCGATTGAAATATCTGTTCTACCATTGAAATATCTGTTCAACCATTAACACTTGTATGAGCACCATTATGCGGTGCAGTGCTTTATTGCAATACACACAGCTGCACACATCTTTGACCTTCGATTGGTTGGATTACTCTCGTATTAGAAGCACTAACGCACCACGTCGAATAATGCAAACGGTGTGTTCTGGGCAACGCACATGTTAGCACATTACCAGAACATGTGCATTGTTCATAGTGGAAAGGGCCCCCATACACCTTTAGATTTCTCTGTCAGATTTCCTTTAGATCTCCTTTTGTTTTATCAAAACCCTGTAATATGAGGGACTTTCTGAACCATCAAGTCTACCTGTGTTCAATCGCAGAGGACCCTATACTACATAGTTGTTGGTAGATCTAAAGCCCAGGTGCCCAACCTGCGGCCAGGGGGCCACATGCGGCCCTTTGGGTCTTGTTTGGAGGCCCCCTTGGTCCTCCACTTGCGGCCCCCAAAACCTGTTAATGCATATGGCATAAGGACTCACCTGTTCACTGATCCTCCACCGACGCGTGGAGCGGTAAGAGAAGGAGAGGGACTCGCTAAGCCTCCAGCTGAGAACGCTAATTGGCGTACGTGAAAGCTAATGAGTGACCCAGACTGCGCCTGAGCGCCCATGCTTCCACTGGACTACTCTGATAATATATATGAGGCACATAACCTTTGTTGATGTATATGGAGCGTTCCATACATCACCATGTGTAGTGGTCACACGCTGACGTGCCTTTCCTAATCAACTTTGGTGGTCCTTCATGTTCTGTGCGGCCCTTTAGTGATTCCGAGGGCCGCACTTGTGGCCCTCCATATAACCTCAGTTGCCCACCACTGATCTAAAGGATATCTGAGAGAGAGAGATAATGGTGTATGGCCAGCTAAAGATTCATACTTTTTATACTACTCTGAAGCAGGGTACAGACGTGGGGATATGGGTCAAATCAATGGCCGTTTCGAGCGCCGCATACGCTCACGGCCATCTGTCTGACCCATATAATCTGCGCCCACCGCTGTTTTTGAGCAGGACAACTCAAACCTGCCCGAAAGCAGCTTTATCGGACATGACCGTAATTACGGCCGATGTCCTTTGCTTAGAGACCGCTGGTATCCAGGCAAAGCTTTAGCTGCCGGGGAGAGAGCAGAGCCGTCTCTCACCAGCCACCCGATATCTGACAGCAGCGTGATGACGTCATCACGCTGCTGCAGGGTACATCGGACAGATCGTATGTCGAGCCCGTCTGTACCCTGCTGGAGAACTTTCCATCTCTGTACCAGATTAAAAGGCTAACATAGAACTAGGACATCCCAGGTTTAATTATTTATTTTTTCCATCATTACCAGAACAGTTGGTAATGATGGAAAAAAAATAATTAAACCTGGGATGTCCTAGTTCTATGTTAGCCTTTTAATCTGCCTCTGCAGGCATCACTGCTAAAGCCAGCCATACACATCTCAATTTCCCTACGATCATTGTCCGATTGATCACAGCGTGCTTATTCAAGAAACGATCACACAAAAATTGCTCAGGCAACTGATGCGCACCACCTGGGGGAATCAACCATTGGCCACTGGCTGATACCCTTAGTCCCCATCCAAAGTCAAACAGGGAAATACCAACATGTCAGATCCCTGTTCAATAGTTTTTTCACTGAAGCAGGGTCGATCCCTCATTCCTGTTCGGGAATCAACCGAAAAATTGACCCATGTATGGCCGGCTGCCCATAGTCTGGCTGCAGTAATCAATATAATGTATAAAATAAGGTAAACTAACTGTTTTGTGATTTCACAGGCAACTTACTGGATGTCTGCAGCAACGGGATATTATTAACATCAACATGCTCATTCATATATCATTCATATTGTCATCGCTACACTAATATTCCACCATAACAAACCTTCATTTCACCCATGTGTTCTCCCCGGGATGTTCCTTCTGTTTCAGGTTTCTCTTTCTTTTAAGGGAAAAGGAGTTAAAAAAAGTTTCTTCATTTTTATTGTCTTGTGGCCATGACAGGTTACTCCGGATGAATTCACAAACTACTATGCCGGAGTTAGCGCGTCCATTGATACCGATGTATACTTTATCACCATGATGAAGAACGCCTGGAAACTATAAGTGTATGAGCTGAACAACATGGGATGTGTTATACTAACACCTGACACCCCCATTTCATTTCTAATCCTACTAACTAATTCTATTTAATCCTACTAACCCAGGATAAATATGGTTTGGTGTTATATTAACATTTTTATAATAGGTTTGTGTGTTGGATTAACCAAGCTTCTCAGCTAATTACCATAACCATAGCTTTGAATCACCATAACATATGGAGCAACACTGACAATGTTGTATTAGGTCAAAATTTCACCAGGTTTTGCCAAAGCTAAACAATGCCATAGTGTTTTTTGGATGCTCACATTAATTTTGAATGAGATCACCCCCCTGTCTTACACAAGACATGGAGATGTACCTATTTAAAATGGTGTAATAGAGTTTTGACCTTATAGAGTTAAATGAGGAATTATATAAAAATCAGTTTCAAAAAAAGTTCAGTGGCCCCCTTCAGTCCTCTACTTGAATCATAGATTATGTGCCCCATAGATATCATCACAGGCTTTGATGATATAAAGCACACAGAGTACAGTGTTACCTAACGCTTGAAGCATAAATTAAAGCTCTGCCTGCTGTCATTTCTTCATTATTATTATTATTAACATTTATTTATATAGCGCCAGCATATTACGCAGCGCTGTACAATGCATTAGTACCGTTCATATATGCTTAGCACATGTAATATTGCATATGTAGATCATATAGACAATATTTGCAAAATACTGTATTCGGTGTTCAAGGCTTTAGTTATTCAGGAAAAGAAGATTCTAAATTTGATTGAACTTTCATGCGATCAGAGTATATGTTGGTTAAGGGGTCTTCCTATATTACTAATAGATACATATATTTCTGGAGTGGTCTTTATTCACTGTTTGCTGTGGATGATTACATTGATGATTGTTTTATGTATTGTATATCTCATTGCATAATCCCTGTTTATGTTTAATGATAAATTGTGTTGTTCAATGCAAAGCCATTATCTAAAGCAGTGGTTTTTAGACATGTGACCCAGGAAGTGACATCACGAAGTGTCACTTCCTGTATTTAGAAATCCTAAAAGTGCTACCCTGTTAGGGTAAGGCTCCACTATGGATTGGACTAAAAACCCACACGGAAAGCATGTGTTTTGTCTGTGTAGATCAGCCGCTGTTTACTTGTGGTTTTGGTTTTTTTTAGTCTATTGTCTGTCAATGGGGTAAAATTTACGGCAAAACAGCGCTTGTGCAGTGCAGCCGCGGAAAAAAAAACCTGGTAAACTGCTGCAAACCCGGCAATCCGTGGCATTACGCACATTGGAGGTAATAGAAGCAGTTCAGGGGTGGATAAAAAAACGCGTCACATCCTCTCCCAAACTGCCCAAGTTGAGCCTTACCCTATGTCATAAGTAAGATGCTATTGATCTAGCAGTAACTTCTACTTTTGGTAAAGTAGCCATAGCTCCTCTTAAACACCATGTTACATTTGAACATAGCTGCTGTTCTGTCAAATTGAACCCAGCGCCAAAAAGAGCCTACCCTGCCGCTGGATCTATATTATACAATGACTTCAGGCGGAGGAGCTATAGCACCAAGGGGGTCAGTGTACCCACCTCCTCTCAACAGATATACCTGTATGAGCCTCCCCCCTCCCAGTGTCACTGACAGTTTATTCTGCTATGGACAGGGGACATGTCGAGATCAGCCTCTCCCCTCTGTGTCCCCTGTCCATAGCAGAATGAATGTCCGTGACACTGGGAGGCTGATCTCGACGGCTACCTCTCTAGTGATGAGTCAGCCACCTAGATCACTGCGCCCACACATGCGCATTACCTGATCTGATCTCGACGGGGAGGCATATTTCGATAGAACACCGGTTTATTATAACCAAAAGTATTCAATCTGTAAACCATGTGTCTTTGTTATGTTATATCCTCATACAATGATTCACTAAGGCTACCAGGTTTAGGCCATCCTTTTATATTTATATTATAAATGACCTGACAAAGACAGCCTGGCAACCCCCATAGGGTTTTTAGCAAAATGTTCTTTCAAATAATTAAAAGATAAACCAATAATTTGCTACTAACCTGCATGCAAACCAATCTTGAACCCTCCCCTGCTATGAACAAAGCGCGTATCCAGTAAAGCGTCCTTGCTTAGCCGAGTCTCATTTGCTCTGTTCTTTTTTCCAGGTTACAAAAGATGAATTTTTGAACTACTACTCTGGAGTCAGCGCTTCCATTGACAGCGACGTCTACTTTGTATTGATGATGAAGAACGCCTGGAAGTTGTGATATAGATTTATATATATATATTTTTATACCGAGTTCTGAGAGACAATTGTGGTTGGTTGCCCGTCCCTTATCTGTCAGGTTTTTTTTTACAAAATATTTCTAGTTTGCATATTACTTTAACAATACGGAAGGAGTTAATTTATTAAATGTAAACTGGTTTGCAGTTAAACAATTGTATTGACCTTAGGGTCCCCATACACCTTTAGATCTCTCTGTCAGATATCCTTTAGATCTACCAACAACTATGTAGTGCCGTGTCCTCTGCGTCTGAACACAGGTAGACTTGATGGTTTAGAAAGTCCCTCATATTACATGGTTTTGGTAAAACAAAAGGAGATCTAAAGGGAATCTGACAGAGAAATCTAAATCTAGCCACACATGGTTCAATTTAGCATTCAATCGACGTTCGATTAGATTTTGAAGTTGGATCAAAAAGATCAAAACTCGATCTAATTTAATCGATGTACACCACATGGGGAGTACGATTATTGTTCAATTTCAACTGAAAAGTTAATAGAAGTAATCCAAAATCGTCGATTGAATTCCACTTACAATTTTATTTTCAATCGGAAGTTAAAGGGAAATAGCCACAGACATCGAGTATCATTGACTTGACCAAAAAAAAGCTACAAGGAATGTAGTTCGATGATTGTACAATCGAGCAAAATTTTCCAACCTGTCCGATCACTTTTCAATCGACGATTTGACAAAAATCGATCAATGATCGTCGATTGTACTATGTGGGCAGAACATTGATTTTTTTTTTTTCAATCGATCTCTTTATTCATTGAAAAACGTTGATTTAAAGCTAAAATCGAACCATGTGTGGCTAGCTTAAAGGTGTATGGGTACACTTAAGATCTCTCTGTCAGATTTCCTTTAGATCTTCTTTTGTTTTACCAAAACCCTGTAATATGAGGGACTTTATAAACCATCAAGTCTATCAGTGTTCAATCACAGAGGAACCTATACTACATAGTTATTGGTACATCTAAAGGATATCTGATAGAGAGATCTAAAGGTGTATGGCCAGCTTTTGATATTCTCCCCCACCCTCTACAGTAGTTGAACTTCAATCTTTAATGGCTGTAAAGTTCCAGTCCCAGTCTGTTACCAAATACTAAAAATTTATGCAAATTCCAGCCCTTGAGGACTGGAGTTGGAGAATTCTGGTCTACAGTCCCATGTAGGCCCTAAGCTAGTCTTACCATGGCAATAAGTGGTCTCCCCTCCTTCATGTCTGTGTGTTTAGGTCTGACAAATGGCTGCCTAGCCCTAGTACGGCATTATGACGAAAACACTAAAGCCACATACCTGGAAAACTAAATTAGCAAACATGACAGATTTTAATGCTGACCTTCACAAGTACACTGCCTGGCCAAAAAACAATCGCCACCCAAAAAGAAAGGTCTCGCACTCTAATATTTCATTGGACCGCCTTTAGCTTTGATTACGGCACACATTCGCTGTGGCATTGCTTCGATAAGCTTCTGCAATGTCACAAGATTTATTTCCATCCAGTGTTGCATTAATTTTAATCACCAAGATCTTGCATTGATGATGGTAGAGTCTGACCCCTGCACACAGCCTTCTCCAGTGCATCCCACAGATTCTCAATGGGGTTAAGGTCTGGACTCTGGCGGCCAATCCATGTGTGACAATGATGTCTCATGCTCCCTGAACCACTGTGTCACAATTTGATCCCGATGAATCCTGGCATTGTCATCTTGGAATATGCCCCTGCCATCGGGGAAAAGAAAATCCATTGATGGAATAACCTGGTCATTTAGCATATTGCACCAGTTTGGGTTAGATAACTTGTTGCCAGCTGAAAGATAATCACTCACGCTGTAATTTCCCATTAGGAGACTTGTACCCATTTGCTTAATAAAATCCAAGTGGTGACTTTTTTTTAGCCAGGTAGTGTATAATGCACTGTAAATCCATTAGGAATTCTTTAAAATTACTCTCCCAATAAATCAACTCAATGACTGTATACGTACAAAAAGGTATCTAAAGATACCTGATTGCTGTTGGGTTGTGCAGTCTGTGCAATCTGATGCTCAGTTGCTTAATTACAGAGAATAAAGCAGAAATCATATTTAATTGACAGATACTGAAGTAATTGTAGCATGCTGATATAGTTTGTGAAATGTCATCATGGGGTAACAGGGGAGATGCTGAATAATGGCTTCCTCTACACACTTTATAGAAGGAAGAAGCACAGAGAAATGTTTAACTAAAATAACAGTAACACTAAAGCCCCCCATACACGCGTAGACTCAGTCAGCCCAAAAAATTGGGTGCCGATCTAAATATAGATCTAAATAGATAGCTTAAAGGGCCAAAATCAGCCTCCAAATCGATTTAAGCCATTATGGACATGTCCGTAATTCTTAGATCGGTCTTATACTTTAGACAAGTGTCCCTGCCCAAAGTACAGGTATGTCTCCTTAGCCCCGTCGGTTCCCTGGTGGAGCTGAGGAGACATACCCGTACTTTGGGCGGGGACACTTGTCCTTGTCTAAAGTATAAGTACACAGAACCTGTCTGTCTCCCTCAGAAACTGTGAGCGGGGGAAGGGGGGGGGGGGGAGCAAGCTGCTCCTCCCTCTCCCTTTGTGCTGTTACACAGTGAGCAAGTGAAACTTGAGGCTCCAAGTTTACTGGCAGTCTCAGTGACCTTGTAGCCTCTTCTCATGGCCGGGGTCCCTAGATGCTGTCTGCCGGGTCCCTATAGCTTCTAGGTCCCTGGCGGAGGCCCGAGCAGCTAGGGGGACCCGACAGACAGAGCTGGCTTACAAAGGGTGCCCTGCCGATTGCAACCCGATTTTTTGGCCGATTGACCACGAATGATGACGTCAGCCAAAAAAGTCACAATCATGTTGCTAGTTTGGAATTTACCACTTTGGTTTATCTTGAGTTCTTACACACGGGTATCAGACGTTATGGTGCTAGTCGGCATTATTTGATCAGCTCAGTTATTTTGTTTTATATTGCTTTAGGATGCAGAAAATGTAACCTTTTGGTGATGTTTATTATACTGCTATCACTGGTGACCACACAGGAACCAAAGGAATCTATGGTCACAGACAGCAATGGGAACCTGATTGACAATTATTCCAGCTTTTCAAATTTCAATCTAAATTTAAAAATGCTTTAACACAACTGCAAGAAAACATTTTACCAGTTAAAAATCTAAAATGAGTTGCTTTGGGGATCGTACAACCAATCACCAGCCCTGTGATCTAATAATAATTGTTAGATCAGACAAGGAGTTTAGCAGGGGTATAGAAGAATGAAGGGAGATCACATGTCGTTGGGTAAGATGGTGGACTACCTAGACCCCAGGTGTCCAACCTGCGGCCCTTTGGGTGTTCTTCAGTGGCCCCCGAAACCTGTTAATGCATAGGGCATAGGAACTCACCTGTCCTCGCCCAAGATCTTAGAGAGGGAAGAGGAGGAGAGGTGAGGGACTCACTCAGGCTCTGGCTGAGCATGCTGATTGGCATACATAAAAGCCAATCAGCAACCGAGACAGCGCCTGAGCAAGTCAGTGCAGATTGAAAATGTTATGTGCGGCCCTTTAGAGATGCAGAGGGCACTTGTGGCCCCCCATATCAACTCAAATACCCACCACTGACCTAGACAGCTTGTCACTTTGCCTTACCTGAGTACGTCAACCATTTCAATCCATCAGTCGAAGAACAGTGTTTCTTTATTACAATTGTTTTTATATTGCTTTTTGGGAATTGTTTAACCAATGAATGTTACTCTTAACTCACTTTGGTGTTTATTTATCAGTGTCTGTGATTGTGTCCATTGCTTTTTTTGTTACCATGATCTCTCGGTGTCTGTGAATTAAAATTGCCAATTGTCAGTAAAACAAACCTTGTCAGCATGGTCTGTGTCCCTGTCAAATGAATAGCAGTGACATTCAATATAAATTTGTAATGGTTTGAACCCCCAGATCTTATAAATCATAAGTAGCACAACCCTGCAATATAAATGTCAGCAAGCTGCAACCCTACATAGTAATATTTCACCATACATAGTTATATTTCACCCTACATAGTTATATTTCACCCTACATAGTTATATTTCACCCTACATAGTTATATTTCACCCTACATAGTTATATTTCAGCTGTCAGATCAGTGCTTTTCTTTTCTTGAAACCCTTATATTCTTTCTCTTAAGCAGGATACACACATGTAGATATGGGCCAGATCAATGGCCGATTCGAGCGCTCAGTGCACTCACGGTCATCTATCTGGCCCATTTAATATGCGGCCATCCCAGTTTTCGCGCAGGACCAATAAATCCCGCTCGAAAACAGGGATATCGGACAGGACCGTTAATCACGGCCAATGTCCGTTGCTTTGCATGGAAACTACACGGAAACCGTCTCCATGCAAAGCATCGGCTGAGCTGGAGAGATAGCAGAGCTGTCTCTCCAGCTCCTCCAATATCACACTGCTGCAGGGAACATTGGACAGCTCAAATATCGAGCCATCTGTTCCCTGCTTTACTCTCTCACGTTGAACCTCCAGATCTCCGACATCCTAAAGCCAGCCAAACACCGTTCAATTTGTTTTACGATTGATCGCAACGTGGAGACTCACCAAACGATTGCATAATGACAGCACGGTGGCTTAGGTGATTAGCACTTTGACCATGCAGCATTAGTAGTTCTAGGTTCAAATCCGAGCACTATCTGGACACTATCTGCAAGGAGTTTGTATGTTCTCCCTGTGTCTGCGTGGGTTTCCTCCCACACTCCAAAGACATGCAGTAAATTAAATTCCCTAAATAAAGATTCTCCCTCCTATGTTAGTTACATGTGACCTATGTATTAGGGACATTAGATTGTGAGCTCCTCTGAGAGACAGTTAGTGATATGACTATGTGTGCCTCGTAAAGAGCTGCGTAATATGTCAACGCTATATAAGTACAAGATAATAATAATAACGACTCTTGGTCCCCATCCAAAGTGGTGGCGATTGAACAGAGATATGCCAACATGTCATTTCCTTGTTCAATCGATATTTTGTTGGAGCAGTATTGATCACTCAAGGTGGGCAGCAATTGATTGCCAAATGATCGATTGCCCCGAACCCACACAGCGATCAATCTTTCAAGAATCAAATGCAAAATAGACCCGTGTATGTCGGGCTTTAGTAGTTTTAGCCTGAAAGGGTCAGCTGTTACCTCTCAGACTATTACCTACAACCATGTGGACACCTATAGCTGCAGGCCTTCTCTTAATTTGAACTCCCAGATATCTTACACCCTTAGTGCAATCCTTATTTTTTGTGGGTCAGTAATTCACCTCTATAGCTAGGCATACACAGGTCGATTATTCAATCGGTCTGAGCACAATCAATCGCCATGCACGTTCACAGTGATCGGTGTACTTAAATTGATGGTGCCCACCGGTTTGACTCAATTGAACAGGGAATCATCATGTTGCAAAACCCTGTTTGATTTCCATTACTTTGGATGGGACCGAGGGTTCCTAATCATCGCGCTTCGCTCGTGGGCTCCTTGATTGCATGGGCATCGACCCATGTATGCGCTGCCTAAGAATACTTACTTTAGTTGTTTACCTCAAGTTATTCACTGCATACCCTGTTTCCCCGAATATATAAGTGCATAAAAAATTTATGCACTTGGGCTTATTTCTGGGTTTAGAAGAAGGTGGCAAAATGCCTCCTTCCATGTCTTTTCTAAATATGGAAGCTTTATCTGCGACATGGTAGGTTTTATTTGCGAGGAAGGGCTTATATTAGAAGTACAGGGGGGCATAGCAGCCAGGTCTTTCAGGATAGGTCTTACTTTCGGGGAAGGTCTTATATTCGGGGACACAGGGTATATACTACATTTTGGTGCTCTAACATGCTAAACTGGTGTATGCATTAAAGCTGTATATTCAAGTATTTGAATTTGACCATAAAAATATATATATATACTCTGTAAAACGCTGCGTAATATGTTGGCTCTATATTAATACAAGGTCATGATAATACCATTGAAAAATATGTCCTCTTGCAATGGCTTCTTATTTCCTCAAGATGTCCTCAGTCTTCTAATCTCATATCGGCTTTGCACTGGATTTTCCTATTTGACAACTCCATCGTTACAAAGTGCGCCTGCTTTTATGTGGAAACTTCAGGTCTCCAGTCGAGTAGTTGGGAACCTCTGCTTTACATCTTTCAAGAAATATGTAATATGGGAGCCTTCCTGATTGGATATAATCTCAGTGCTGTATTTACATAGGTACCTATAAAGAGAAGTACCCGTGAAGGTTATGGTGAGAAGGGATGAAAGGAATCAAAAAGCCCTCAACTCGAGCAGTGCATAGCACAAATCAAGCCTTCTTAAAACAGAAGGTATTTACACGGCCCAATCCAGCACAAATCCCAAAACTTTAGGTGGAAGCCTTTGTTTTGGGACAGTGGGCGGAGCCATGCAAATTATTCCTTTTCGCCCCATCAGCCAGATGCACATCCAGAAACCGCTGGTGTACAGTGCAAATATAGCCTTTTTGGTACAGAGCCATTTATTCCAAATTTTGGAATAAATGGCTCTGTACCAAAAAGGCTATATTTGCACTGTACACCAGCGGTTTCTGGATGTGCATCTGGCTGATGGGGCGAAAAGGAATAATTTGCATGGCTCCGCCCACTGTCCCAAAACAAAGGCTTCCACCTAAAGTTTTGGGATTTGTGCTGGATTGGGCCGTGTAAATACCTTCTGTTTTAAGAAGGCTTGATTTGTGCATAGGTACCTATGTAAAGCTAAAGCAGCATATACAAAAATCATACAATATTTAAAAGGTAATTAACAGGCTCATGCTCAGTATGGTATGTTTATTTACCATTACATATATATGTATAAAAGTGCATAAGGCATAACATAATATATATAAATGCGATATAAAATGGAAATAAGCAATAAAAAAAATACATTTCATGTTATACATTACATTCATGATATGACATAATATAGAAACTATCTGAATATAAAAATGTAAAAAAAAATACTTTGTATCCTAAGGACTGTGAGCTGTGTGACCTGTTCATTGAATCCCCCCATTTAACTTTGCATTTTGAGAGTCTATTTTAGGGGGGAGGGGGGGGGTAACTTTCCCCAAATACTCTTTATGTAGAGACCATGAATGTATGTTTACACTGCTAATACATTTATTCTGTGAATATTTGTAAACTAGAGGTACCCATACTCTGGATTAATCTTTCGCTCGATCCCTGAATGAGTGATTGTGGCAATTGATCGTTCAGGAATCTAACCCGTTTTACCTTCTTCGATCAATCCCGCTCGAAGAAATGTCAATTGAACAGGGAACCAACATGTTGGTAAATCCCTGTTCAGTCACCTTACATCAGTCGCCCTTACATCCAAAGTATCATTCAGGAATCGATCGCGCATTGTGGTGCACATGGTTTGGGGAACATTCCGAAAATGATTGTTTGGCGATCTGTGACGCCACCACAATGTGATTGATCATTGAACGATCGCACAGGAACCGATCCGTGTGTTGGTACCTTCAGGCTGTATCGCTCCCAACTGTAATATCTTACATCCAATTATAAAGGTAGAATCATCAGATCCTGAGCAGCAATATATGTCTATGTGTAAGGCTATGTTCCCACATAGGCAATCAATTGCCTCGCGCTAGCGATTTTATTCGGGCGGGCGATTGCGCGTGATTGACCAGGCAATCTTCACCCGCAATTTTTTTTTTAAAAAGCCCCCATTATAATAAAAAAAAAATCGCATCCATAGAGAATGCATGGACGCGGTTTTTCGATTGCGTCCACACGCGACCAAAAGGCTCATCCATTCATGTCTATGGGCACGATCAGAAAAAAAAATTGTGTCCGCCTGCGTGGGTCCAACACACGATCACAGCCATCAGTTGAGTGGGGACAAGCCTATTCAACTGAATGGACACGATCAATGCCGATTTCCGCAAGCGATTAAAATCACGAGTGTGACTAAATAATCGCCTATGTGGGATGATTCTAGACTAGATTCTGACAAATCCACAGTTTTGATATATGTCATCACTGTTGACTGTAGCAGCTTGTGTGCAGGTAGTCGGTTGATGCTGTTTGTACCTGGTAAATAGATCACCTATGTAGAAAAAACATGTATTAGAATATATATATCACTTCTATAAATACACCGATTGGTGGTTCTTCCACTGTTGTTGACCAATCTTCCCCACCATGGGTTTTATAAGGTTTCCTTTTTGCTCCCTATTGCTTACATTCAACTGGACCTGTTCCTACACTAGAGATGGTCGAATCTTTTTCCACTAGCTGACTGAAGGGTCGTGAGAACATTTAAATAAAAAAAAATGCTCTGGCAAATGTATTTATTGCATAAATTAAGTTCAAAGTCAAAATTGTGACTTGACTTTAAACCTTATTTATGCAAAACATTTTGTGTCAGAGCAATACTTTCTTTTTTGTAGTATACCATGGACCCTTCTAACTCACAAACTCAAACTGGTCGAGTTTTCTAAAATATTCAGCCATCTCTACCCACCACACATATAAGTGGTTTTACCGATTTAACAAGTGTTAAGCTAGCCATACACTGCACGGATTCCCTGGCTGATCGATTCAGCACCGATGGATTCCGGCGATTCCGCCGGCATCCACAGGTGAGAACGATCAGCCAATTAGGGAATCCGATCGTGGCAGCCCACCTTGCACGGCCGGATCCGTGTCCGATGGATCGGCTCCCTGACCGCAACGCCCCCTGATCAGAGCAGAATCGGACCCGAAAAGACCAACAGGTTGGTTCTTCCTCGGATCCGATTCTGTGCCCCCGATCCATCGGATGCGGTCGGACGGGCAAGGTGGGCTGCAGAGGATTCCGGCACGATGGATCCGCGTGCACGCGCCCGGAATCCATCGCGCCGGAATCCGGCACGAATCCGTGCTGTGTATGGCAGCCTTTAGGGACAAATAGTAATTTAATTACTAGTAATTCAAGATATCTACAATTTTCCCTTCCTAGACCAGGGGTGGGCAAATTTTTTGACTCGTGGGCAACATTGGCTTCCTCCTGGGCGTTACATTTTTCATGGCATGAAAAGCCTTATTCCAGGCAATTACAAAGTACAGTGTACTCCCCCGTGACTGCCCGCTGCCCTCCCGGCTCACATGGAGCTCTAATCCGCTGCCTCCCGCCAACATAGGGCCAGAAAAGCTCTGTGAGCCTGCAGCTATGCAGAAATGCGGCAGGCTCACGGCCTTTGGGCGCAAGGCCCAGGAGGTTAAATTTGATAAAGGGGCAGGACCAAGATCCTGTAATGGTCGACCGGCCATAGGAGTGCCACTTCCATGCATGGCCGGAATCACTTATCATGGTTGGGATGTGTCACAGGGTCGTTGTTATCAGAGATAATTTATTCCTAGAGGATGCCTGTTGTGGACATGAGGATGCGCCTACAGTGTCATGATCACGATACTCCATCATCCCCAAGGCAATGTTTGGACATCTCTAGGCATTATGTGCACTCATTGCAGAGCACAAGCGGAGGGGAGCAACTTTTCAGCAAGGCAAGAAAGGGCCGGAAGAGAAAGCTAAAAGCGACAGATCCGGCCCTCGGGCCTTAGTTTGCCCACCCCCGTCCTAGACACTAAAGCTTTTTATTTTGTTTTTCTTTGCTCCTGTCTCTTATTTCAATGTCATGGTTAAACCTTGTACATCTATCCAATATGTACCTAATGTTAATCTTCAAGAAAAAGTTTACACCACTCCTTTTAACCCATTATGTATTTTCCCTTTGCCTTGTGACACAGGATATACACATCTGAACTGTCCATATAAGTCCCTTGCTGATGTCCAGGGTGCAGGTTGGGTGGAGGCTGACACCATATTGTCCCTGACATTCCACTCAAACTGATGTGCGGAACCCTCTGGAAGCTGAGGAGACCCTGCTCCTGTGGGCCGTTTGGGAGCCTCCATGCATTCCCTAAAACCCTTACAGCCAGAATGAAACATCCAGGAGGGGTCAGTTTGGTTGAGTTGTAGGTAATAGTCACTAATTAGGTTGACGAGGGTGAGCTTTGGGTTATGGGATACTTCTTGCAGTATCCCCCCATGCTCTCATACCGCTTCAGTGCCCATTACCCACAAAGCATGACCATTAGAGTTCTGGAGTTGCAGCTTTGAGGATTACACTCGTCTGTACAGGGAAGGTTGTGATAAATGATTAGTCAGATAACAATCTTAGAACATTATTAGACCTCCAGTTTGTGTTTTCCTGGAGAATCCATATGTTCAATACTTCGATCCATTGGTGCACAGAAAACTAAGGATCTAGGGCTTTTATGGGATTGTTTGGTGTTTTAAAGGCAGACATGGCAATGTACATGGAGATGTCTTCCCAAGATATTTCATTCGATCTATTGTTTGGCTGCATCTCTGCACAGGAATAGTGAGGAGAATTCTCTGTCCTGGCCTCAGGGGTCACACCGTTGTCATTTAATAGGATGCCTTTAGAGCTGTTGTCACTAGATGGAAAGATAACATTCTCATGTCTTGTTGGCTTCTCCAGTGAATCACTCTCATGTTTTCCATTATCAGCCACTTGATCCAAGGGTTTGCCGCACTGATCATGGCCCATGAGTTCCGGGGATATTCTGGTGATCGCTGCCGGAGATGAGGTGTTATTACAACCATTTGTATCCAGCACCTTTCCCAGTTGTGTTTCTCCGCTCACTTGCAAACTCTCCTCTGGCCTCACTTGTGTTTTCATATAGTCAACTTTATTGACGTGACAGCTGTCGAAGAAGTCCGGATTGAAACTTATTTGAATGTACTGCAAGGAAATAAAAATAGATTACAGTTAAAACATGATTCACATACAAATTATCATTGCTGGGTTGTAAAAGATTATTTATTTTATTTATATTATTTCAAAGACCTATCACCTATTTGTAAAACTGCTTGAAGAACTATAGAGTTAAAAATGTTATCTTGTCTTTTAGTATATTATCTTTTTATTAATCTCCAATATCCTCCTGAGTGTTTACCCTGAGTGTAGCTTGGGGTAAGTTTGCTGACCCTGCAAACTTACCCCGACCCACACTTGGGGATACTCTCCTCTCCCCGACGATCTCTTCCAGGTTTGCCTCTTTGGCATCATCGATGATACCAATGACTCAGGGGTGCAGCACCATTGACCTTCATGTTATGTATGTTATGGAGGTGGTGTGGGCTTTTTCCTGCACATCCCCGCTTATGTAATGGGGGGGGGGAAAGTAAATCACTGTGTGCCCGTGGCGCGTTAAAACACGCTCAAAAGAAAGAAGCATGCTAGAACAGGGGTGGGCAAATTTATTGACTCGTGGGCTACAATGGGTTGGTAAATTAGACAAATGGTCCAGGCCCAGAGCCTGTAATGGCCACCTTCCACTGTAATCATTTTTTAATTTCCTGTACCTTATGGAATTTTAGTCAATATGGCATCATGCTCTGGTTACTCTCCACTTTAACCGATAGAAGAGAAGAGAAGAAGGTGGACGTTCCAACTTCTCTTGCCATTATTCACGCATATTGCAGGGAACAAGCAGAGGGGAACCAGAGCATCTTTTCATCAAGGTGACAACAGGCAGGATTAAACAGCAAAAGGGGTCAGATCTGGCCCCTGGGCCACAGTTTGCCCATGTCTGTGCTAGAAGGACGGATACATTCACAGTTTTCTCCCCCTTCTCACATTATATCCTCCTCTGATTCTGCTCTCTGAGTCTGGGGCCGAAACACATACCATCAACATGGTGAAGCCAGTCAGTAATGTCAGGGATATTGGATATCTTCACAAATGAGTATTTGAAAGGTAGATATCATGTATAATTAGGTTAACTATACAAAGAATCTTATAGAAAGGGGTTTGTTGAAGTTAACGGCCTAGTGACAGGGTCTCTTGAAGATGTGTACTGTAGATAAGTCCTTGCAGGGCAAAGCAACAGTTTCCCTTTATTAAAGAGATCCATGAAAGAAGATACTTACCTTTCATTAGCCTACATGCTCTTCCTATTATTGGCTAGGATTGTCAAGAAGACCAACGTAAGATAAAAGCTCACATATTCTTCCATACTTGGAAGTACCAGAAACTTCCCTCCAATGAATGAAGCAACAAGGGAACAAAAGAAAGTGAGTTTTGTGGATGGGCCTTATAAAGCGAGTTTGTTGCTTTAAACAGGATGAGAAAGACACAGGTCTGCTTTATTGGAGTAGTGAGGAGGTAAGTTGGGGAAACTGATTTCACCTTGACATTTGTTCCCCATCTCTATACTTGTTTCAAGTCAATGTCTTCAACTGATTAAAATTTCAGAATGTAGTCAGCTACACTTTTTCTCACTGCAATGCCCACATTGTGTGGCTAAAGCCCCCCATAGATGGGCCGATTCCTGGCTATAGTTGTGGCCGACCGAATGCCATGCAAGCTCCTGCCTAGCTCATAAAGGTCGGTCGGCCGCAACTATAAGGGAGCCCACCTTGAGGATCCAACCAAAAGAGCCGGCAGGTCGGATCACACACGGATCCGTCCTGCTGGTTCTTTTTCTGCCCGATCCTCCGATCCTGCTGCAGGCTGTTAACTCAGAGGGGAAATCTCCTCCCCCTCCGAGTTAATTGGCTACAATCTGACAGGAATCGCGTGTGTGAGTGGAACTGTGCGTCAAAACCCTGCGTTTGATTACATCCATTGGTGTGATCAGTCAGCTTACATTGCGTAAAACCAACGCAGGGCACTGTGTTGACATTAACATAACATAAGCCAACACAAGTATGGGTACATTGACACACCTATAGAAAATTAATTGAGTCCATTGAAACGCAATGGTATACTTTGTTCAATGCGTTGATCAATCCGTACATAGTATAAAAACAAACACAAAAAACCCCAAATACATCACAAACACATACCTCACGGATCCCTAACGTATGGGTTGCGTTTATTGGAACCTGAATTCTAGTATGTTGCTGTCGATTTGACAGCCAAGCCTTGCTGTGTATTTCATTAGTGATAGCAGCCGCCACACATTAATGTGAATGAAACCTGCAGACTTTGTTTATGATATAATGATAATTGTTACAATATAATGAGGGAGCTGTGAAGGTCCGTACCTTTGTTGGTGAGATATATAACTTCTCCAGAGCATTTTTGTGGTCGGGCAGTTCCGGCCAAACGACAGGTTTTATTCTAGAAAAAAAATACAGAATTTATTTATTTTATTGTGTTTACATAACCTTGATCCTTTTTTCTTATTTTTCGTACATGTATAGTTAAAACAAAGCAATTTTTTTTTGCATCTTAAAAGTCTGAATTAAATTTCCCATTATTTTCCCCTGGTGATCCTGCCACTCACATATGTCCTGTCTTAGGGTCCCCATACATCTTTAGATTTATCTGTCAGATTTCCTTTAGATTTCCTTTTGTTTTACCAAAACCATGTAATATGAGGGACTTTCTAAACCATCAAGTCTACCTGTGTTCAATGGCAGAGGACCCGGCACTACATAGTTGTTGGTAGATCTAAAGGATATCTGACAGAGAGATCTAAAGGTGTATGGGCAGCTTCAGGGTGACAACACTTACTAAATTAACTTTATTTAATGAGGTGCTGTGTTGTCTGTATAGAACAGAACTTTAATTACTGATTCCTCTCCTCTTCTCCATACCATAGAGAAGAGGCATCCTGTAGTTTGAAGGCTAGATCATTTGAATGGCCCGTTTAGCTTTCTTTTCCCCACAAGTGAAGATGTTGCTGGGCTAGGTTCACTATCTATCTGTTTCAGTCATTTGCATTTTATTGTGTTGAGTCCAAAATACACATGAGGACACCCCTCCAAATCAATGAAATCAGGTGCTCAACTTTCAGTATTACCATGCAAATCATGTGCAGCCTCAGCCTATGCTTTGTCCGTCACCTTGCTGTGCGATGTACCACAGCTCATGGTCTAAGCCAGTGGTTCCCAAACTGGGGGGGGGGCTGCGTTTGAATAGG
>CM070032.1:16147461-16159445 GCA_036250615.1 Ptychadena robeensis
TGTGTCCAGTTACAAGGAGGACCACATGGGGGGGGGGGGGGGTGATGCCTTCTCCTGCAGGCTGCCGTCATTAGTGAGTTTGCTCTCCTGTGCTCTGACCTCTGTCTGATGAAACCCAGCTCGCCACTGCTTGTTCTGACAGGCCAGAGCTGGTGACGAGCTGGACCAGTAAAAATATTGGAATAAGTAATCTAGATGGAATCCTTACATTCCATTTTACTGGCTAAAAACCCCACACACAATTAAACCAAAACGCTATACTTGTATAGTACTCTGAGTCCTACCCTAGCCCCTCGTTCCCATGTGCACTTCTGTTTATGGGAAACTCTGTGTCCTCCTTTAATCCATACTCATTTATTTTATGTTAGAAAGCCCACTTTCTGTTCTCACATCATACAGGTTTCCTTGTCTTAAGCAGTGCGATACTTTGGTGTAAATTCCCTTCATAAAGCAGGGTAAACAGACATGTGTAATATATGGGCCGATGCGATGAGTCGCCATGCAAAAGCATCCGGCTCAGTCTGGGATGAAGAGAGCAGAGCTGTCTCCGCCTTCTCCGCTCCATATCTGACAGCAGGTAGCCATGGCATAATGCGCAGGGAAACATTGGACGGCTTAAATATCGAGCCATCTGTTCCCTGCTGTACTCTATATACCATTTATTGTATATGGAATTCAGTTCAGGTTCTCCCAAATAGAATAAATTTACACAGCCCTGCCACACAGTACCGCCCAGTACAAGGGCAGGAGAACTGCAATTAGATATCATATAAAGATCCTCCTGAGGTGCAACACCACATTGTTACTCTCTCTGTCAAACATAAGACCTGCTTTGTATATCTAATGGCTGCCAGGGGCTCATGCTGTCACCCTGGGTCGCCCTATAGGTCCCAGTCTCTCTCAGATAACATTTCCCTGTCAGACATTGGGGATGGAGCAATGTTTCTGCCCGGTGGTGGTTTTGCATTTGCAGTCACTAGCTCTTCTGTGCAATATGTAGATGTGTTTGAACTTGTTGGCCATTAGTCAAGTCTCAGGACTGGCTAGGTGTCCAAATATAAGTCCCTACCTTTGGGTTTGGGTCTGTGCCTGTGATAGCATCACTCTACCTGTACAGCTCTAGGTGCTTTAATCTCTAAGCTGATTTTTAGACTGTGGATCACTAGAACTCTCTTGCTTGCTGCCTAATCTGACCTTTGCTTTCATTTTGACCACTCTCCTGAAAACTCCTTTGGCCATTCTTTTCAGTGGACTGACCTTCAGTTGATGACCTAATTACCAAATTTTTAAACTTGCTTGCTAGAGTTCCCTTGGGGTTTCATCAGTCTCCTTGGTCTCAGGGAGGATTACCCATGCAAAGATCGATTTTTCGTTCTATACCTGAACGATCAATCGCCATGGGCATTCGCGGGTCATGGGCCCGTGTACCTTAAGTCCTAGAAGCAACTGAAGTCGACCCGGCACATTGTGTCTCAAGCAGTAGCTCGGCTTAAGGTGGAGACTGCAGTGGAGATTGGGGTATCATACATAAATAGTGACTGCTGGTCTCCCAGAGACACTTACAAGTACATTGTGCAATAAAAGCTTCTATACTCCTTGCTGACATATTTAGAATATTGTTTAGCGCTGGTGAAAAGCAAATTAAAAGGTTTTGGGTAGGGTTAAAGTAGATTCTTTACTAAATGAAGAAAATCAACTAAAGGCCACCTCCAGCTAGAACATCTAGTTTTGGAATAGTTAAATTTAAGAGTGAATGCCATTGTCAGTAAATGACAAAAACCTCAAACATAGTTTTTAATGATCAGAATAGGAAAAGTGAGTTAAAAATATTCAGATGTGGTCATAAAAAACAGCCTCACATAAGTCTTAACTATCTAACCCTAACCAGAACCCAGGCATTGCTCTTCTTCTGGTGGCTTGTTCCTGCTTCTCAGCTGTGGGTACAAGTGTCCTAATCATAGTAGGAGTCAACCCCTGCAAAGAAGATGTTCCATATAGCTTTGCTCTAGAGAGCCACCCCTCTCCCCCCATCTGCCCTTAACATCCCCCCTGAATTTTGCTTCTTCCACCGTATCCCCCTTACCAACTGCTGTATCATGTTTCCCTGCTTGGCTATTTATATCTATGGGGGGGGGGGGTGAAGACTACTGTTGATGTTGGGGAATAGGTTACACTTGGGGTGAATGATGGGAGATGAGGGCTAGAATTTACATTGGGGGGGTGATCAGTGGTGTAGGAATCACAATAGCAGCGCTATAGGCCCCCTAGCCTATTGTTAAGTTACATTTTCCGCTTAAATTTTAATTTAATTTATGCAAAATATATAAAATTTGGACAACCTTAATTTATTTTAAAAAAATTCTATAATTGTGTGAGTTTTACCTTCTCATCAGATATAACATTAAACACAGCAACTCTACGGAGGTCAGTGAGAAGTGGTCCTGGTCCATCAACACACTGATTGTCGGGATTTATGAATTCTTGTTTGAGCTGATTTTTGTGTTTATTTAATTAAATTAGCAATAACATTTTACACAATTGTGTGTTTCAAACTTTATTTTAGTAAAAACTTTATTTTAGTAAGATGTTAAATCCTTGTTTGGAAATAATTCAGTAAGTTATAGGCCTACAACATAAAATTCATGTAAAACCTATGTACCACTTTTGGTACAGTTATTTGGATCTCAGTGGACCCCCAGGGTGGTTACACTTGTTATACCGCTTTTGGTACAGAAAACCAGACTAAATTGGACCACCAGGGGGGATTACTGGTAATTTTTCGTTCCGGCTGTTCAGCATCAGAACAGTGTTGGAGTGTGAGGTCAAGGATGGTTTGGGGGAGGACGGTCCAAGAGGAAGGAGAGAAGGGATTGGAGTAGCAAGTTCGGGAGGGGCCTATTAAATTAGCTATGGGGCTCAGTCATTTCTAGCTATGCCCCTGGGTGTGATGCTTACACTAGAGGAGCAGGTTGTTACACTGATGGGTAAAGGAGTGTGAAGTCAAAGTTCGACAACAACATCGAACAAAAAATCTAATAGGCAGTTGATTGAAGAAAAAATCTCCATGTGTAAACCCACCTTAAGAATTTCCATTTTAACAAATGCTGCACTTTTTTTGGCAGCCCGGACACCACTAATATTCAGAATTCTCCCTTCCTGCTCATGTCATTGACTCACTACTTTTTTGAGATACATATAAAATGTCATCAGTACAGAGAAAGATATGACAGATGTGAGATTGGTTGAAGGAACCTCAGAGTGCAACCAGAAGATCACCATGGCCACAGGAAGATTTTTGGGGGATCATTTTTGTCCATTGTAATTGCTGAGGCGCAATAACACTTGAGGGGAGAATTGGTAAAATTAAGAGAAATCTTCTTAGAGTCCCCACTTTAACCTTAAGACCTTAGAGTCTTAAGGTCTGCTGCTTCTACTTTCACTGTCCATTCATAGGTTAGGGAAGAGGCAAGCCAAGTTTTACTTGTTCTAGCAAAGTGAAATCAGGTCTCCTGACGAAATGGAGTTGTGGTCTTCACCATGGCTGGATATAACTTAGAACCTTGTGGGCAGGGTAAACTGGCTAACATATCCGTTCTTTGCGCCACCTCATTATTGAAGGGGAATGGGACAAAATAAGACCTCCACAAGGAATGACAAATTGTACAACAAACACATTCTTACCTTGTGTGCCAGGAAAGTCTCCACTTTGCCCCATTGAAGAGCCCACCAGTAGCAAGAGCACTCCGACAGCTGAGATGTGCATCGTACACACAGACAGGATGAATGATGCTTCTGCTGATCTGCACTTCTCTGTAACCACAACTCAGAGAAACCTGAAAACACCAATGAGGGCGAAGAGCAAGAGAGGAAACGGCATGACACACAGACACCAATGAGTGTGATGAGACAGACGTATGTATCATATGCTGTGACCATCCCAGTTCTGAATATTCTGTGGTACAGGCGGCAGATATTAAATCAAAGGAACCTGGGCTCCGCTCACATGAGGACAACAGATAGACATGACACGTTCAAGAAACCACAATTTGTTGCCAGTTTCATTTCACACAACCATTGTGGGGAATCAGCCTCAAAGGTGGACTCGCAATTGCTCCTGCCTGCGTTTATTAGCAACAGGTCCAAATAAATACCCTCGCAGGGGTTAATATAAGTAATGCAACAAAATCTACACAGGAAAATGCCAAACCTCCTGGCTTGCAGTCTTCAACTCAAAACCATTCCTCAGGAAAGTCTGTATAAATGGCCTGACTCACAGGCCGGGGCCCTTACACCCCCTGGTTTCCACTGCTCCAGCAGCACAGTGTCTCCCCACCTCTTTAGGAAGCCCTGACAGACTGGTCTCATCTTCTTTTGTGGAGACACACCCAGCAATCTCATTAGGTCCAGCAGGTGTATCTTGGTGGTGTATCTTGGTGGCCCACCAGTTCCTTCCTTCCCACTCCAGAATCCAGAACCCTGTAACCGAAAACATGACAACACTGGGCATCAACCTACTGTTGCTGTTCAACACTATTCTGGAATCCTTCCAGGACACACCATCGGCCCCTTTCACTGCCGGATATGGACCACTGACACCATGACAGACAACTGGTTTGTCACACCATCTAAACATATCTGACAAAATATTGTTTATATTTACTTCCCAAGTGAAGTTCCAGGTTCTGGGCTATCCATACAAATAAAATGCTCAATGGCTCTCCGTTCCCTACTGAGATCCCGATGTGGTAGTTTTTGCTTTTACTGCCATCACCCGCTGTATGACCTGTGAGTAATGCTTTATATATAAGGTGACCCCATGCATCCTAAAATCAAGGATTATTATTATACAGCTGTCACAGATCCCAGCAGGACCTGTGTCTGCGGTAGCTGCTCCAGGTCAAGGAACTGTCCTTCACACCAGGGGTTGAGTTTCCAGCCCTAGAGCTCCCTCTGCTGGATGCTATGGTCCTGCCCTTGGTTGCTCCTCCCTCCTGGCCTTTATATGGAAAGATCAGGTGACAGGAAATCGCCTGAGCTTTTGGTCTCCTATGTGTTTGCTTTCTGCTTCTCATATTACCTGCCTGACTTCTCGGTTCCTGACCCCCTGCTTGTTCCTCGGACTACTCCTACGTCTTAATCCTTGGCACTTCATCCTGGTATCTCTCCTGACTCCACGGCTTCTGACCCTTGGCTTGTTTATCGGACTTCCCTCACTCCTGAACGTTTGGTACAACATATTGGTTCAGCAGCCATCTTGCACAGTTGCTTACTTGGGACCGCAACCTGAGGATTACCTGCAGCCAAATCCAACTCACTTCGCGGGGAGCTCTGGTACATACCAGGTAGTCCAGTGGCTCCACACCCTTGATTCACCGGTGCTACCACTGCTCTGGTGTCACCCGACGTGACATTGGATACCTCATCTCCATCTTTTATGTACAAGAGATCACTCTGGTGACAGAAAATGTATATGTGATTGTGTGATATGGGTTGAAACCTGTGAACTTTTATGAATCCATTGTATTTCACTGATTCTGTAAATTTTGGTCTTTAAAGTACCCATGCCCCTGTTGTATCAGGGGGAAAAATGTTGATGATAGGTTTATCCCCTCATCTGTTCTCTAACTCATTATACAAATGAAATAATTAAAGGAAAATGCCAGTTTAACTTTCACTGGCCTAGGGCTAACCATATCTGCTACAACCAGACACGTTTCTAGCATTTCTAGCCTGATGCTGAATTGTAAAAGAGGGTGGGTGGGGGGCTTGTCAGTGCCGGACAAGTTATCGGTTTGGGGTGCGTCTGGGCCCTCCAGGGGGCTTTAGGGTCCTATGCCCCAGCATACTCAGCATAGCAGAAAACATGGCCCTGGCTACAACCACTTTCAAGAATATAAATTGAGAATGACCCTTGGTACTAAATATTTATAATACAAGAGTAATGAGTGTGGCCCATTGGAGAAAAACCAATACCAATAATGTCAGAAAAGTAGATTTTTCAGAGGAGTTATCATTGCACACATCAGTTTATCCATTTAAAGATAATTACGATATTTTTTGCACAGCATTGAGAATCGATCGTAAAGTGATCAGACATGTTGGAAAAATTTTGATCGATATTATAATATAATATTTTGAATATTATTTTGTTGTGCCCGACCGATTTTGGTTTGGTTTAAATAATAAGCATACTTATACATCCGTTGGCAGAGACATATATGGGGGGCCTTTACACAATTGTCATACTATTAGTTAAGCTGACCATAGATACTTTGACTTTTCATACAATTTTGAACGATATATTGAAGTGATCTTTGACAAATATGACAATCCATCCCAAAAGTTTATGTGCCGCATCCCGATTAAATATGCGAAAGAAGAATGTTTTATCTCCCATAATAGGGACATGGGGACTTTTAAGGCACAAATATTGTAAATATTCTTTTATTAATTTATTAAAACCAAGTGGCTTTTAATAAATTAATAAAAGAAAATTTACAATATTGGTGCCTTAAAAGTCCCCATGTCCCTATTATGGGAGATAAAAAAAATTTCTTTCATAGATTGTAATGATGATTTACGAATCGTTGCATGTTTAAAGTGTACCATCAACCCAAATGACATAAAATCGTACGAAAAGTTGATCGGGCATTGATCGGACAGGTCAGGTTTTTTTTTGGAGATCTATCGGAAATCAAAGGATAAGCTGAGGGTGGGAAATGCAAAGTCAGATAGTGGAGTTTTCTAAATGAGAGGAAATATAGAGAAAGCACCATTGCCCCTAGGAATGAATCAAACAGGTGAATCTTAGTGCCACACCCTCAATAAAGTGAAGAGAACACAGGTTTATTGTTATTGCAGGATGGGTTTTCAAGGCACTTCTTATGATTCAAACATGAAAAATAATTTCCATTAAAAAAGTAATTTTTTTTATGATTATTATTATTATTATTGGGACCAATACACAGAAACTTAAGCCTGCCATAGACACCTCGATCTATGGCAGACCTTTAGCAGAATGATTAGAGCGTGGTGACGTCACCATGCTGTAATCAGCCTGTTATATGTCGGACAGCAATCCTGTGTCTTCCACTGACACACAGGACTGCCGTCCGACTATCCAATAACAGGGAGGGGGAGGAGACTCCCCCTCACTGTTTACAAGCTCGCAGTTGTAGAAAAAAAAAACCGGCAGGACGGATCCGTATGCGACCCGACTTGCCGGCTTTTTTTCTACATAAATGAAGGTGGGCTCCCTCATAGTTGCGGCAGACCAACCTTGATGTGATCGGCGGGAGCGCGCACGCAGGTTGGTCTGCTACAACTATGGCCGGGAGTCTGCCCGTCTATGTTTGAATTATAAGCAGTGGAGTTTTCCACCTGCTCTAAATATTAACAAATAGTCCACTAGCTGGTGATGAAGTCCACGTTTAATAACATTTCACCAGCCGATGTCAGAAACATTCACAGCATTCACAGAGGCTGCCACCACCTGCGACCATCGAACACCCGAACAGGTAAGTGGCACCCTGATTCTGACCCCGACTTGAGAATAAGCAGAGTCAGTAAATTTTTGTGGCTAAAAGACTCTGGTTATACTCGAGTATACACAGTAATGGGCAAACACATTAATGTTGTTGCAATAAGATATAGCCCACCAAATAAGATGGTTATTGATATATCATTAGCCTACAGGCCCCCATACACGTCTAGATTTTTCATCCAATCAACTTAATGCAATCAACTTTTTTGGTTAATTGATTGAAAATCTATGGCAGCCCACATGGTTAGACCAACCTAAAACAATTAAAATTGGGAAAAAATTGATTGAAAAAGGGATTGGACGTGTTGGTAAATTTTAATTGGTTGTATTGAAATTGATTACACTTTCAGTCGATCACCAAAAAGTTGATCAAATATCTGTTACTACAGTTGACAAACATACAATCAATCACCAATTTCCCTGAGACCAAAAATTTTTTCTTTTTAAGGTGATTGAACAGAAAATCTAGACGTGTATGTGGGGCTTTACTCAGATGATCAGTCCTGATCACAACCCAATCAAGATGCTGAGGCAGGACCTTACTAGAACTTTGCATGAATGGACGCCCACAACCCTCAATGAACTGAAGCTATTGTATAATATTGTACAGAAATGTCTTCACAACGATGTGACATGTCAAACTTGAGGTTCCTGTCAATATTTAACATTTATAATATTAATAGAATAAGAATGATATTAATAGATTTGGCTTACCACCTGTTACACACAAATGTGGCACGTCGGTTATTGGTTGGTCGTCTCTGGTCTTATACAAAGTGACTTTGGTCTATTTTTGTAAAGTTTAGTATATCGCAGCTGGTGCTGAGTGATATATTTCCTATTAATCAGAGATTCAAATCTTTTTTTCTTCTATGCTGCTAACTGATGTAAGTGAGACACTTATTACAGTTCCAGGTACAGCAACAGTCATTTTATCCTTTGCTGGTTTTATCATTAAAAGAGGAAGTCAATTGCAAATAAAATGAGTCATTTGAATCATTTGAATACCGTACACTTGGAGACTATTTTACAGATGATTTGTCACCCCATAGTGGCATATATGGTGCGCTGTGAGTAATATGGGTGTGGAATTGTGCGACAATGTTGCATATATATATATATACACACACACACACACACACACACACACACATATATACAAAGTCTACACACCCCTGGTAAAATGTCAGGTTCCTGTGCTGTGAAATAATTAGACAAAGATAAATAATTTCAGAACTTTTCCCCCCTGTCATGTGACCTATAAACTGTACCAGTCACATGACAAACAAACTGAAATAGCGAAGAAAAAATATAAAAATAAAATAATGTGGTTGCATAAGTGTGCACACCCTTACACTAATACTTTGTTGACCTTTGGTTTGGTTTGTATTACAGCACTCAGTCATTTTGGGTATGAGTCTATCAGCATGGCACATTTTGGGGATGAGTCTATCAGCATGGCACATTTTGGGGATGGGTCTATCAGCATGGCACATTTTGGGTATGAGTATCAGCATGGTACATTTTGGGGATGAGTCTATCAGCATGGCACATTTTGGGTATGAGTCTATTAGCATGGCACATTTTGGGGTATGAGTCTATCAGCATGGCACATTTTGGGTATGAGTCTATCAGCATGGCACATTTTGGGGATGAGTCTATCCGCATGGCACATTTTGACTTGATTTGAAGATTTGCCCACTCATTGTTCGAATCTATGAATGTATGATAGGGTATGCACCACCAGGGCTCCTATAATTCTCTAGCCAATTACTCTGCCTATACCGAATTTTCAATAACTTTCCTGCTACCCCTCATTAATAATGTTTCCAGATCAATAGCAAGTGGTGGAATCTTCTTAAATAATGGAGATATCATTGACTTCCAATCACCCAAATCTTCTTGGTCAACGTCAATCGAAGCTGTGTTTAAGTTCAGATTAGCTTTTCTTTCTTCCTCTTCTATGGTCAGTTGTCCCTCTGTAAGATTGACACACCATCCAGTGGGGGATGTTTATAGTACTTCACTTTCTGCCAGGTGAAGGTGGAAACTCCCAAAGCACATCCTTGATCGTTGCTGTGAAGAACTTGATCGCAATCTTGCTTGAGTCTCTTTAATTTCACCATGCAGCTCCCAGAATGAATAGCGGAACAACCATCCATATACATATATTCAATCCAGCGTCCAGGAGCATAACCAGGTCTGGAGACGTCTCTCACAGCAGTTGGGGTCAACCGATTTCCACCAGAGACCTTCTTTAATAAGCAGTTTGCTTTGTAGAGTTTGTCCATATTGAGATGTCCACTTCATAGGAATAACTTGCTTTTTCAATGCATCTTTCTTGCGAAGGGACTCGAGGCTTTATAAATCTAGCCAGCCCCAAATTTCTGCAGTCAATTCCAAGGGACTTCACCAGATGGTATAGCAAACTTGACGATGATTCTTGGCCATTCACCTCTTTCAAGTTCCTGCAGTCCAAGACTTAGGTGCTCCACAGGGTTCCAACCACACCACACACTAATGCTTTGGACACATTATTATGAATAAGTGACTCATTCAGTTCATTCACAGATATTTCAATACTCTGCAAATCTGCAGCAATCGTATGAATGTCCTGAATATCGAGTTTCACTTCGGCTAGTGTGTTAAAATCCACTCTTCCCCTTTAAGCAATCCACCCACAGAAGTCTAAATCTGCCTATTCCAGACTGAAGTACCTAAACTCAGTCCTGATATCTGCCCAGATCCCTTCTGTTCACCTAAAACTGAGCCCTTGTGTTGCATCCCAAAACAAGTTTAAATATATGACAGTGTTCTCATATTTTTTTTCCCTCAGAAGTCCATTCAATTTTAAACGAGTTATGTTAATAAATTCCCACCTTAAAAAAAAAAATATGTCCCAAAATACAATATTGTCCACAGATAATCTTCATTGATGGTTGCAGTTCATTTATTCCTCCGCTGCAAAGGGTGAATGTCACTCCAGATGAAGGTATCACTCTTGGGTTGTGATACTTTTGTTAATAATGTTAATAACTTATGCCAATAGCCACTACAAGCTGGGCTTGCTCCAGGGTCCAAACGTTTGGTATTTTGCTCCAATATGGATCCTGGAAATTAAAGAACAAGAGCAGCATCAGATTTCTTAGCAGTTAATATCTTTCCCACACATGTCACTCTTCCATTTGTCTCCTCCAATTTGCATTTCCACACCATGCACAATAGGAGGCTTAATGGAGTGTCCAGTGACACCTGAAATTCTAAACCTTTCATTTCCAGGAACAACATTCTTGCTGAAACTACCTAAAATTACATACTTCCTAATGTTTAATTAACATGAGACCAACCCCTAGACTATACAATCAAATCACTTAACAGCAAAGGGGGGCATAGTGGGCTCAAGACCCCTAACAATCATTCCTTTCGACCACAGAAACAGCTTTATCCTTTCCAGATTTAAGTTTATTCAGTTCCTGTGTCACCTTGGCAAGTTCCTCTTTCAGCCAATCTCTCTCATCTGTAACTTTAGTCAGCTCCCCTTTCAGCCAATCTCTCTCATTCTTTATCTCATGAAATGGCACCCACTGTCTTTCAGGCCTCTCCTTCCTATGCTGTTCATGTCTTCCTCTACTCATTGGACTGCCAGAGTTATTCTCATAATCTCTTCTCTGCTGTCCTTCTACTGTAAAAACTCTCGCTGCATCTACTGTAAAACTATTCTCTCTATTCCTTCTCCTCCATATACCGTCTGCTTTCAACAAAATATCATTCATATCAGTAGGCTCAGGTGTCACTGCCAATATTCCATCTCTGACATCCTCCTCCAAAGCCTCCAAAAACATCACCCTATGCAGGGAACCACCATTCTCAAAGCCAGACACTACATTTTCCATTACTGTGGCTATCCTATTTGACAACTCATATGGACACTCCTGCTTCATTTGTTTTACTTTGCCTGATAGGGATATATTTGACCCTATACCATACAAAGCTTTTAATATCTCTTTCACCACCTCTCTTGTCAAACGCTGATTTCCACAATTCTAGATAACTCTGGTCCACAATCCATTACCCACAACTCTCTGTAACACCCTGTCCACATCATCTGCATTCAGATTATAGGTCTGCCTCGCCCTTTGAAAGTCACAAAACCATTTCATGAATCTGTTAATGTCATAACGCGGGACTTGTCCAATCTCTCTGACTATAGACTAAATTTCTAGTGGTTTTAGCTGTTTAGACACTAACTGTACTCCGCTAGTACTGTCAGTGTTAATGACAGACGTGGTTGTGGTAGGGGCTGCTGGGCGGGTAGCCATTTCTAACTCACTCCATGGATACACCTGAGAAGGTTTATCGGGAATGGCAACCGGAGTTTCTTTATGCATACAGTGCTGCTTGAAAGTATGTGAACCCTCCAGACATGGTCACTGTTTGTGCA
>CM070032.1:16159545-16169575 GCA_036250615.1 Ptychadena robeensis
AACATGCGATGTTCGCCGCGGATAGTTCTCCGGCGAACAGTTCGCGCCATCACTATTCATCTATACTTTTCACTTCATTGCCTATGCCAGTTCAGGGCTGGCATAGGCAATTACACAGTTCAGTTTGGAGAGTCGGCATTAGCTGGCATCTCACATCTGACAGCTCCTCCAGCTAATCTCTGTTGCGGGAGAGCTGGCGGGCAGCCAAGGTGCGACCACCGGCGGCCGAGTGGACGCGGGAGTCGCACATTCGGCGTATAAGCGGTGAAAAAGTGCATCTTATATGCGAAAAATATCTTGGATTGGCTTAAGTGGTGGCAGTCTTCTGTGATTTCAGTATTCTCGGTTTATGTACTCACCTAGGTGGGTGGGAAAATAGAGGCTGGTGGCTGATACGGATGGTTTCATATTGGTTTCGGTTCAGTTAGGGTATCAGTGTCAGAGGCGTTTTCTTTAAGGTTTCTACTGAATTAATTTAAGTATGACAACGTCTAAAAGAGTGTTGGTGAGTTATTTAATTTAAGGTATTGGTATAAAGTTTTTTTGGGGGGTAAGTACTTCCCATTACACCTTTTACTATGTATTAGCCCTGCCCATTCATCCCTTGGAGAGGGTAATCTGATTTAAATAATTTAGAAGACATTATTTAATAAAAAAAAAATATTTTTGGGATGATCTGTCAAAAACCCCCCCAAAAAAATCCTTTGCTGTAATGAGATCATTACAAATGCACTACGTTACCCCTCCCCTCACTTTAGAAAATACAGCGGATGTTTTTACAATTAACTCGAAATTGTCAAAATGGTCGAATAAAATTCAACCATCTCTGCGGGTGGTCACTGGTTCGCAGGCACCGGCAGCTTCTGTGAATGGTCCTTATCGTTCCCGACATTGGCTGAAATGTAAACAAACTTTAGAGGCAGCGCCATCTAGTGGACTATTTTCACACAACAAGATTACCACAATACCCAGATCGGTGTATGGCCAACATCCCAAAAACAATATAACAAGAAAGATTAATGGATGGAGAGACCAGAGGTCCCAGTCTATCCATCCATTAGATTTTTTCTTCACCGAAGTAAAGACAAGGGGACTTTCACAAGGCCACCCTTCTTTAAATACAATACCCCAAGAGGGGATTTAAATGATAATTCACCAGGAAAAAACGATCAAAACATGGTCAAGTAACAAAATTTTAAATCAAAAAAAGATGAATAAAGTCCATTAGTGAAGTCCATAGGTAAAAATAAAAAGGTAGTCTTTTATTCTTCACACGATAAAAACAAGTGTCAAAAGCTCCTCCGGACTAGGACATTAACAAATGATCCAATCCAATTGTGGAGGTGTGGCTTTTCTAGTATGTGAATCAGATACATGTAATCGGTTTCAGGCAATTTGTCAGGTTCTTTAACGGGGTTCAAATAAGGAAAAATGACTCACCGGGTATTGTAGGTCAATGGTTTTACAAGTCCGCCGCGGAACTGCACAAGAGGAACGAGGGGCCACTGTGGGGAGCCACCAGGACACAAGATAAGGGCGCATATATCAGAAGTGATACGGTAAGTTCCATAAGCAGAAGCCACAGTGAGGGAGGGGTCACCAAAAGCCTTCTGAACAATAAGTGATGCCGTCTATAAAAGTGCATGATATAAGTATAAGTGGGGCGTAAATAGCAATGTGCGGAACAGGGATATTTTTATAAGGTTGAAAGTGCAGTGGTCAATAATATTAAAGCGTGCTCCGGGTGATATGTGAAAAAATATTTAAATTAATAGAAGTGAAGTGCTACAAAAGTTAGCAAAATCTTTTTTTATACTTATATCATGGAATTTTATAGACGGCATCACTTATTGTTCAGAAGGCTTTTGGTGACCCCTCCCTCACTGTGGCTACTACTTCCAACCTTATGGAACTTACCGTATCACTTCTGATATATGCGCCCTTATCTTGTGTCCTGGTGGCTCCCCACAGTGGCCCGTCGTTCCTCTTGTGCAGTTCCGCGGCGGATTGCTAAAACCATTGACCTACAATACCCGGTGAGTCATTTTTCCTTATTTGAACCCCGTTAAAGAGCCTGACAAATTGCCTAAAACCGATTACATGTATCTGATTCACATACTAGAAAAGCCACACCTCCTGATGAAAACGTGTGTAGAAACGCGCGTCGAGGTAATGGGACTGTGTTTAAAACCCAACAGATGAATTGGATATCATTTGTTATCGTCCTAGTCCGGAGGAGCTTTTGACACTTGTTTTTATCGTGTGAAGAATAAAAGACCTTTTTAGTTTTACCTATGGACTTTATTTATCTTTTTTTGATTTAAAATTTTGTTACTTGACCATGTTTTGAGCGTTTTTACCTGGTGATTTATCATTTAAATCTCCACTTGGGGTGATGTATTTAAACTAGGGTGGCCTCGAGAAAGTCCCCTTGTCTTTACTTTGGTAAGGAAAAAATCTAATGGATGGATAGACTGGGACCTCTAACCTTTCTTGTTATAGTGGACTATTTGTTAATTTTTACAGGAGATTGAATTTAAATTGGAAAACTCCACTACTTATGATTAAAAATGAAAATAAGTTTCCATTTCCATTTCATGTATTGGTCCCAATAATAGAAACATATTTTTATGTTTTTATCATAAGGATTGACTTGAAAACCCATCCTGTCATAACAACAAATCTGTGCTCTCTTAACTTTATTGAGGGTGTGGCACTAAGATTCACCTGTTTTATTCTTTCCTAGGAATTTAGAAAACTCCACTATCTGACTCTGCATTTCCCACCCTCGGCTTATACTCAAATCAGTACGTTTTCCAAGTTTTTGTAGATAAAATAAGGTAGCTCGGCTTCTAATTGGGTCGGCTTATACTCGAGTATATAGGGTATATTATACGCAATATTATTTAGATAGACTTTTTTATTTAATATAGTTTATTGTTATTTATAGCTTGCACAGTGGAAAATTATTGCAGTTACAGATAAGTATCTACGTCATCTATGGGTATTTGTATGACAGTAATATATTCAGATGGACATTCTGATAGGTAGGTCGTCTAAAGTCTTGTATATGGTGGCTAGTTTTTCACCTTTAAATGAACACAAGAAAACCACTGCCCCAGTTATTGCGTATCTAGAGTACCGAGTATTTCCAAGAATGCACATTCACAAGCCAAGCAAATAGGTGACATTTCCTTGACCTACATTGTTAATGCTTGTAAAACAATATTACCCCATTCACCCCTGTTATCACAGTGTAGGGGTGACCCTGGAGTCACCAGAGATGTTTGATAGCAGGGGCTACCTCACCCCAAACCTTTGCATGTTTACACTTCTCTATGACTGGATCAACCAGATTTTTTAGACTTTATATGTCATGCTCAAGCTAACCGATCACACACAGTTCAGATGATGAAGAAATAGCCACACATGACTGTATAGTTAAGAGGATAACTTTGCTAGAAGGAGTATATACAAGCTTTCACTGCCAATGAGCATATTGATAGGGTATGTTTGATTTTCAAATTGGTTAAAAAACCCTGAAAGTGACGTCACTGATGTCACTTCCGGTTTTACCCGATTCAAATTCGAATTTGAAGTTCACCGCGTACAGATGGACGCCCAACTTTTCTGAAAGTCAGATCCACCTGTTTGCGAACGGACAAGGACGATTTCAGCCATCACTATTCATGGGGTAGTTAAAAACAAATCAATCCAAAATACAGCAGGAGTATGTACAAATGTGCTGAGGTTCTAACCCAGGAGGAAGGTGTTGATGTTTATAAGGGAGTGAAGAATGGTCTCTAGTTCCTAGGCTCTCAACCCTTGGATGTTCAGGGAAACAGACTAGCATGGTAATGCTAGTAGTAATCCTGTAGTCCCTCAGGCCTAGCTGAGGGATTACAGGACCCAAACCCAAAAACAAAAAAGAAGACCAAAAGCATTATACTTGCCTCTGAGCTCTCCGAATGGCTCGAAGTCGCTTCAAAATCCTAAAAAAAAATATACTTACCTGCTCTGATCTGTGGAAGTCGCCATCTTGATTTCTGCATAGTGTTGATTGCGAATATTTGAATCACTAATTATTATTGCGAATATCAGCACTTTGAGAATTCATGAATATCTAGCATATAGTGCTATATCTTCGTATCACGAATGTTAAAGATTTTATTTACATCATCACCCGGAACTACCGTGCATTGTGTTCGCAATATTCATTCATACATGTGCCCATTTGCACAATAAAGGTAATAATGACTGGAGATCACAAATTCTTGAATTTATTGCGAATATAAGGGGGAAAAATTTGCGTTATTTTGCAAATACAAACACAAACGAATGTTGCTCATCGCTATTCCTGTGTAGCTTTCAGTCTTCCAGTAGCTGCAGTAACACATATGGCCACTGGGGGCACTAGATACAATAGCGAAAATTAAAGTAAAGAGAAAGAGACATAAGGACCCGCAGCTTAAGAAAGTCCTAACTGTCAACCTGTATTGTCGCAGTAGTTTTCAGATAAAAGAGGAGGGATGACAGGGGACATGCAAGGTAGGGACACAAAATACATCATGTGAGTTTTGGTTTGCTTTAAATCCTGCCAATTTTAAGGCAAATGGTCAAACTACCAGTAAAAGGTTAGAAGCTACTTGCATAAGGGGCTAGCGATGGCCAAACTCTTCCCAGTGGTTTGCGTCTACCATACATTATAATGGAGGCAAACTTTGACCCGTCCCCCAACAGTCACAACAGGGTGGGGTCTGCCCCCAGTACATACCAGACCCCCTGCTGGCATAGGGTCAGGTATACTCTGAAAAAGGGGGACCCCCCAAGTCCGCTGAATGAAATGATCCTAAGGTCACAGCGCATGCACAATGTCCTCATTGAAGGTCTGATTATTAACATTGGAGACACTGTCATTCAGTCGGCTAACTTCTTGGGACACAGACGCTGGAGCTTCTTGGGACAATTGACCCATCGAGGAATGAACATTGGATAGCTACTTTTCGGGTAAGTATCTGGAAGGGTAGAACTTATCTATCTCTGGTGCCTTATCTATAAGAAAACTCTTTTAAGCCCCCTGCAAATGAATAAGAGATCCTTGGGACCGCTGTACTCATTCAATAAGGTGGGGAACTCCGGATACTCAATAAGCCCCCACAACGCCTGGTTCCTGTTGTGCAGAAGAGACCCCTTCATTATATGACATGAAGCCTGTGGGAAAAAGGGGGATGCCTGCCCTCCTGTCCTTTTTGGCTTGTCAGAAAGGGTCTGGTTTGCTCTGGGGGGGGGCACACAGTTTGGGTTCCCCCTTTTCTAGAGCATACCAGACTCTATGCCAGCAGGGGGTTTGGAATGTTCTGGGGGGGGGGGACCCTATGTTGTTCTTGGTCTCCCTTTCCCAGAGCATACCACCCTTTGCCACCCTTTGTTTTTTTACACTTTCATTGTTGAAAATAAAAACCTTTTTTCCATATAACCATTGATCCCCCTCTGGCACAAAACTGCACAGGTGGCAGCACTCTTTGAATTTTTTTTTAAGCAGGGAACACACGTCTCGATATAGGAGCCGTTCGAGGTTCCCTGCAGCACAACGATGATGTCATTGTGTTGCACATATGCTGAAAGTATGGTCAATAATTTCAATGTGCGAAGGGAGCGGGCTGGGTGAAACCAGAAGTGATTTTATTTAAACATGTTCTGCAATGAACAAACACACGACCTTCAACATGGAGATACAGGAAGTACAATGATATAATCCTCTTCTACATATTATACACATCTATATATTCAATAATGCAATCTTAATAACAAGCATAACTTTCCTATAAGATATATGAACCAACTAACATGTGCAGCTGCTTTATGCTTATCTAAGCTGCATCACAGTAAGCCATTAGTGCAATATAATTTGATACAGTGATATTAGTTGCTTATAACAATCACCTCCACAATGCATTAATACCATTTGACACATCAGTACTGTTCACTAACATGTGTGCAGGGTTTAGCTACATCACTGCATCACTAGCAGCCTTAGTGGAGAACAGGAAGGTGGATTGAATCCTTTTACCCTATTTATAGCCATGAATATGTATTCTCTTACCTGCAATGAACAAACACATGACCTTCAGCATGGAGATACAGGAAGTGCAATGATATCCTGTTCCCCCAGGAACTGATGTCTGTGACTTCAGTTCCTCCCTGCTTACAGTGCTGTGTCATTCAGGCTTTATCACTCTGCTGCCATCTAGTGGTGGTTGTTTAGAAATGTGGGTGCCTACTCAGTAGACATAGCTTACAATTGCGCTGCTGCCCGACATTGTGGTTTACGGTCATGTCCGATATCCCAACAGGGATGGCCGCATATGGTATGGGCCAGATAGATGGCCGTGAGCGCAGCGCTCGTAGCAGCCATCGATCTGGCCCATATCTACACGTGTGTTCCCTGCTTTATTTGCATTGTGACTACAATTATGATCATTAGTGTTGTGCTCAGTGCATCCCTAACATCATATCCATGTGTAGGGCTTGCACACTCACAACAAGCACACGTCATACATACCCAGGATGACATATAGTCATGTTCTCAGGATCTAGGTGATCCCACCCTGTGAACAAGGTGGGATCAATGGTTGGGTTGAAAGGTTATATAAATGTGCCTTAGTAAAAAATAGTAATATCATCTTTATATTAAAGACCCATAAACCTCAGCTCATGTCCCTGGCCTGACCTCACTCAGGTCACTTTGAAATGCAGTTCCTGGAATTTAATTAGCAAGACAGTCAGAAGTCCATTAGACTACGGCCATAGTTGTTGACACTTAATAGAGTTATGCGGAGTCTGCAGAGGAACGGAGACATATTACCATAACACTCAGAGGTGTGGAGACCCTTGCTGGTGACCGCAAACTTCAAACACAGATACATTAACATTTCACTCAATTTATTAGAGATATGCAATTCCTTTCTTGTATTGTTCTAGGAGATCTATCCATGTCTTTCATACCGGTTTAAGCCAGATTGTCCAACCGAAATATTGTATATAAGGTGGAGTCTAAAGCTGGCCATACACCTTCAGATTTCTCTGTCAGATTTCCTTCAGATCAGATCAGATCTACCAACAACCATGTAGTATAGTGTCCTCCCTGATAGAATACATAGTGATTGGAAGGTGTAGAAAGGTCCTCATATTACATGGTTTTGGTAAAACAAAATCTGACCTGAAGGAAATCTGACAGAGAAATCTGAAGGTGTATGGCCAGCTTAATAGAAATAAATCAGATGTTTGTACACTAAGTTTAGTGTCTTGCATCTCCTGGCCAGAGAGAGAATATTCATTACAGGAAGGGAGATCGAGGGTCTTAGGTCTGGGACCTAAATTTGCGCCATCGTTCGTCTGCCTCTGATGGGATCGAACTAACAATTAGGTATGAGAATTTCACCCTATATTGAAGTCAATGGCAGTCTACCACTACAAGGGACATGTACTAATGCCCCCTTTTTTTTAACTACCATACAGTTGGCGAGGTCTTTTTTTCTGCTTAAAGGGCAACATTAAAAAGACCTTAAGATTGTAAGGTGTATGTGGGGCATTACTGATACATTGACAAAATTCATAAGTATAATATAATTTATCAGAATGATAAAAGTTTAATTATAAATGTATGCAGAAATTTACAGCCAAGCAGCCCCCAAAACCTCCACCAAAGTAAAATACTGCCTGTCCCCCCAAAAAAGTCGCCACCTGGTTTTAGCTAAGTAAATAGGTACAAGCCTCCTATTGGATAAATCTGGGGTTGCTGCAGTTGGTCAGGTCTAGGTTCAGCAGCAGTATGTGCTCCAAGAATGAGGTCAGCTGACTACCTGAATATACTGAAAGAGCAGGTTATTCCATCAATGGATTCTTCCTTCCCTGATGGCACGGGCATATTCCAAGATACCAGGATTCATCGGGATCAAATAGTGAAAGAGTGGTTCAGGGAGCATGAGACATTGTCACACATGGATTGGCCACCACAGAGTCCAGACCTTAACCCCATTGAGATGTGGGATGTGCTGGAGAAGGCTTTGCGCAGCGGTCAGACTCTACCATCATCAATGCAAGATCTTGGTGAAAAAGTGAATGCAACACTGGATGGAAATAAATCTTGTGACATTGCCAAAGCTAATCGAAGAAATGCCAAAGGGAATGTGCGCCGTAATCAAAGCTAAAGGCAGTCAAACGGAATATAAGAGAGTGTGACCTTTTTTTTGGTGGCGACTTTTTTTGGACAGGCAGTGTATAATTTTACCATTTCTCATGGTTTATATTGCACACTTTGTTAATCCAAACATCGTCTTTGTGTTCACCAACCACCAATTTGGCTGTTAGCACAGCCAATCATATATTCTACCCTCTCAACCTTTTTAGATACCCGTCCCCGGAAGTGGTGTCACAATGTGTCTCTTCCTGTATTTGATACCCGGAAGTGCCGGTGCGGAGTGTTACTTCAACATTGCAAGTACTGGAAGTGGTACCTTTTTCAGCATGATCAGGTAAGTGCAATGTCCCCTACCTTATAATTTTCCACCCTGCTTGTACAAATGATGTGTGGATTGGGAAATTAGGAGGGAGAGTAAGGGCCCCCATACACCTTTAGATTTCTGTCAGATTTCCTTTAGATCTCCTTTTGTTTTACCAAAACCATGTAATATGAGAGACTTTCTAAACCATCGAGCCTACCTGTGTTCAATCACAGAGGACCCGGCACTACATAGTTGTTGGTAGATCTAAAGGATATCTGACAGAGAGATCTAAATGTGTATGGCCAGCTTAACTTGCCACCCTGCTTGGGGGCATCAGAGCTGCTGGTTGTAAGCAGCAGCTCTGATGCTTTCAGTACACTCAACGACCCCTGTGAAATGGTTCTTTGGCCCGAAGGAGATCCCAACCCACAGGTTGAGAACCACTGCTTTAGGCAAGTAGGAAAGGGCAGTTCCCACTGTATTGTTCCTGGTATTCTCTTTTAGGACTATACCCCAGTAATGTGGAGAGGTAGGTGGACTATTACTTTGAATAGCCAGAATTACCGGACTAGAGAAGGTAAGTACCAGCTATACAGGTACAGTCACATGATCAATGTCCCTCCTGGGACTGAAAGAGTGCTACTAGCTGGATTAGATAGAAAAAAATAAGAAACTGATGCAACACCAAAAAACCTATGCAGCCGCCACATCTAAGAAGTGATACTCTGCAGTAAACGATTCTCTGGAAGTGAAGAAACTCTCAAATAGATTTGCTTGAATATTTACTAAACCACTGGATCATAATATCTGTCATTTATCAGTCAGCCGGTAATATCACTTTATTCCATCTGTTTTATTATTAGACTGTAAGCCCAACCGGGCAGGGTCCTCTATTCCTCCTGTGTCATTACCTGTACCTGTGTGTTATTGTGTGTTGTATCTCCACTCTAATGTATTGTACAACGCTGCGTAATATGCTGGCGCTATAAAAATAAATGATAATAATAATAATAATAATCCAATCAGATTGGAGGTAAAAGTTGTCCCGTGCGTGCTGAGAAATAAACTGATTTGTTGATGCAGCTCTGTTTGCTTTTGTTTATCACGATGCTAGGTGAACATTTGGTGGTTATCTAAAAATAATGTGAGATATTACCGGTGAGGGTATCTAAATGAAGAACCGTGATTAATAGTTATTTAACTTGAAGAAAAACTTTCTTTTTTTCTTTTAATACAAATGACCATATTTTTCGGGCCATAAGACACACTCTGCATGCCCAAAATCGGAGGGGGGGGGGGGGTGGATAGTGCCTGCGTCTTATGGTCCGAATGCACGACCCCGCGGCCGAGCAGCCAACTCTCCTGAGCTGTCAGCCACAGCCAGATGCCTCATTTGTAGTGTACTGTTTCTATCACCAGTACAGCAGAGAGACATACATGGAAGCCTCCAGCCAGCAGCTTCCATGTCTGCCTGTTACTGCGATCACAGTTCCATTCACAGCTGACAAGAAGGGAGACAGACAGAA
>CM070032.1:16193968-16205261 GCA_036250615.1 Ptychadena robeensis
AAAGTCCATTGGGGCTGGCCACCCCTGAGGGTTAGTTCCCCCCTCCCCCCTTCATAATTACAGAACACATTATACCCCAAACACCCAGTCCAACCAATCAGGGAGGGAGGGAGGGTGAGCCTGACCACCTAGAACACTCCCCCATTCCCTACATCCCCATGTCCATTCCCAAACCAGTCCCCCTGGTCAAGTTACCCTCCCTTTCAGCCCGGTTCTGAGCATACATTCCTATCCTTCTGTTTGGATGCCTATTGTCTGCTACAAAATGAAAGGTGTCATTCAACATTTAAAGTTTAATTTTATGATTTTAGCTTACCCATCTCTATCTTTCACAGTATTGATAAGTTGATTCAAGTTGCTCATCACCACATTGAAACAGGCGCTAAGATACAGTATGAACTAGTCCTGGAGCAAATGGACTTCTATATCAGCTCTGATGTTAAAGTTTTCCCAGATCCTGTCCCACCTCCAAGACCCCCGCCAGTGGAACTGTCCAACAATGGCGCGCTGACCATCTCACAGCTACAGAGACTACATCATCAGTTCCTGCAACTGGCTCCAGAAGGTAGCTCAATACGAATTGCTAAGTCTGTGACTTTGAAAATAGAAATTGTAATTTAAGGAATAGCCCTGTTATGTAATGGTAACAAGAGAAGAGTAGTTGATCTGTCAACATCCTAGATTTGTAGAATATTAAAGAGAGTTATTGCACACGAATGAGGATGACAGATGCTTAGGTGAACGAAAAAGCTGATGCATTCAAACAAAAATGTCAGACTTCAATCAATAGAATTGATTAAATATCATTTGTAGAGTCCATAATTCCATAAACCGTGTCATGTCATTCGGAAGAAAAACAATTCCTGGTCTCATGCATATAAAGGTCAATGCGTTTCGTGATAGACAGACACTTTATCAGGATGCACATGAAGAGTATATTCAGTCACTAAACCTGGCTGGTCCATGGCGTCCACATCCGGCGGATGCCAGGTTGCTGGGAAACGGGGGGTGGGGGGGGGGGGCCACACCGGGCCAAGTTCGGGCTATTGGGTTTGTTCCTAAACCATGAGTAAAAGAACAGTCTGACAGCTTAAGTAGCAGTCTCCTCATCAGCTGCACATTTGGGGTTTACAGGGATAATCGAAATAGAAATGTTATCAGAATTACAATCATTTGTTAATGTAAGTTTTATCATTTAACAACTGCAGAACTTAACTCTTTGCCTGGGCTCTATTAAGGATTGATGGCAGTCATTTGAATTAGCCAGTCCACATGGTTCATTGACCAAAAAATCAATCGAAAGTGATAAGACATGTCGGAAAATTTTGACCGATCAAGTATACAGTATTTAATAGAATGTTATTTTGTTGTGCCCAACTGAGTTTGGTTCAATTGAAATAATAAGCATACTTCCGATGGCAGACATTTTGGTGTTTACAATCAACCCTTTTTGATTATGCTTTTGATCGATGTTGGTTCAATATCCGTTCCTCCATGTGGGGGTTATTTGGATCACCGTTCAATCGATCGTTGATTCTTTGATCCTAAATAAAATTACGATCGTAGGGAAATAGAAAAGTGGATGAGGGCCTTAAGTGAGGAGATGTTCTGATGATGATGACATTTCTCCTGCCAAGTGATAATCAACTTTCCAAAGTGATCTCATTCTACACCTTTAGTAAATCAAACCCAGAGTCTCTATTACAACAAAAGCTTCACCCTCCAGCCATGTTTTATTCTACAGATAATATATAATATAAAAAATATATATTTATTTATTTATAGAGTGGGACACTTGTTGAGTGTTTAGGGTTTATTTGCAATCTGCATTTGTGCTGTGGAGATTCTGAATTTATATTTGTCCTGGTAACCATGGGCTGGGAATTCATGTATAAGAGCATTTAAAGATCTCTGCAGAATAGGAGTAGAGAGGTTGTCTCCTCTCCTCTGTTGTATATTTGGGATGGGATAGCAGTCCTTATGTGCTGCACCGGGTTTTCTGACTATTAATGTTCCCATACACATCACCACGCTGTGCTTGATCATTCATCGATCGAGCGGTGAATTGATGCACACCACTTGCATGATCGGTTCCCCTTCCGGTCACTTTCTTTGAGCAGGAAAGCTTTTTACATTGGGAAAAGGTTTTTCCCAAACGATCGTTAGCCGGATGATCGACGCAAACAGGCACACTGTTCTGGAATCACATGCAAAATCAAAACGTGTATGGCTAGCTATAGGCTCTATTTACTTGGCGTTTTCCAGGATGTTGACAGTCGGTAGCAGCCCCTGAAGCAACCGGGTGTGTGAGGGCTTGCACACTTGTGCAGCTCAGAGGGCTTTAGATAACGCCCCTATGACAGCTCTAACGGGCAAAAGCCCAAAAACCATGCTGATCAGGCGTTAGCCGGGCAGTTGACAGCCACCCATGAAAATGAGGCATGAATGGCAATTTTTGTGTAGCTTTTTGACACTATATAAAATGTTCTTGATTATCCAGCTGGTCACCATGTTTATTCACCTTTTATAGGTATGATATCGAATAAGAAATTTACAGATATTCTCATGGATCTTACGTCAATCAGACTAGGAGATGACACCCTCCCAGAGCTGTGGATGCATCTTACACTTCCTGAGGTAGGTTCAAACTTTTTATTTCAGGGTATAGCCAATGCACAGCATGCTGTCCATACATGCTCTACTTCCAGTATTTGTGATGTCAGGGTCATCTCCCCCCGCTATGTCGAATATGTGTGCGCCTAGGTTGTCCCCAGCGCCGTCCCTTGCATGCACATTTGGCGCCCAACCTCCCTCCCCATGCGATCCATGAGTATGGTGTTTTTTTGGTGATGTACAGTATTGTATAGTATAGTAGCAAGACGAAAGCCTTTACTAACGAAGAAAAACATCCAAGCCAGATGTGTTTGCAAAAATACATCTGAAGTCTCACAAAACCATGTGGGAACCTGACATTTTGAAATCCACTGTAAATGTGTTCAGGAAAGACCAGACACCTGTCTACAAGGCCAGACAGACATTAAATAAATGCTCCTTGTATAGACACACTGCTACTGGAGCACTCTGTGTCCTGGGTGGGGAGAAGCCCTGACTGCCTCAATGCCTTTTGGGGCAACACCCACCATTGGTGCATTTTTAACTTTATATTAATCTGGAACATTCCATACCTTTACCTTTACATAGTTGTGGGCTGATGGTCTGTTACAATTTATATATATAGACAGGTAAACTGGGTGACATATTATGCAAAATCTTAATGCGATATTTGTTCTCAAATGTTCTGATGAACCTTTCTCAAGGTAATCAACCCACCCAAACAAATAAACAATAGGGTAAGGTTAACAGTGCAGTAAATTGTTATTTTTATTTAATCAGAAAGAAAAGGAAATGTGGTTTGCTGAGTCCACTGTGCCAGGAATTGATTCTGGTGTGGAGTCAGACAAACGGGACTTTAAAGGCACATAAAGAATATTTAAATATAATTTTTTGTTAAAAACATGATTTTATTTCAAAGACATGATAAAAAATATACATATTAATCGATATGATTAAGTCATTAAGTAAAAAGCATGGTCAAGGTCAACTGTCTCAGTCAGAATTGATACTTTGGCATAGGTATGCGGCACTCCTAGGGCGATGATTGCCAGTCCGATGCGTTTCCCCCCTCTTAGTTAGGGGCTTCCTCAGGGAGGAGTGGGATCTTTGCATACAGTCCTAATGACAATAAGTTACATCAATATGAATAACAAGTTCAATACTGTAATTGTAATACAAAATACATGGTGGAAACACAGATGAATATTTGGAAGGAGGATGGAGCATTGCAGATTTTACTTACGTCTGTCAGTAAACCGTCAGTCTGGTGATATTGTGTTCAGGCAACAGATGTCAATTGTTATTTTTATTTAAATTGTTAATTTAATTATTATTTATCATATTTGTAATATACAGATTCTGGTTACTGAGATACATTTGTATTCTAGATACGTGAAATAACCGCGGCTCTGTCACTTGGCTCAGAGATGGTGAACTGGCGTAAGTTCCTGCTATCAGCGTCTTTACCGTGGCCATACCCCTCATTGCTTCAGCTTCTGGAAACACTGAAGAGGTTTCAGGCTGTAGATCCTGACTCGTGTGGCATTGTGAATGAACAAACCTACAACCAGGTAATACATTTGTAGGGTTATTTTCACTTTTAGGGCTTGTCTCCACATTGGCGGCTGGCCACGGGGTGACACAACTGCACAGGCGGTCGCAGACACCTTTTTTACCATTTATTTCAATGCAACCACCCCCGGATCGTGTCAATAGAGAATGAATGTATGTGGTTAAAAATCGTATCTACATGTGGTTTTTGACCGCGTCCATTCATGTCTATGGGCTTAATTGGCGATTGGGACAAGCCCTTAGATGTAACCATAAGCCTAAAAAACATCTGGAAGTAGTGTCTACCAAATGCTCTAACAGGGCTCAAAGTTTATCCAAAAACCATTGCATTTTTCTTGTGCTTTAGGGTTAGGGCTTCACTGTGCTAAAATCCCTACATTAAATCAGTGCACAAGACAAGCACTGAAGGTAATTGGCTATGGCACAGCTGTCTCCACAAAGGAAAACATTATTATTATTATTATTATTATTAACATTTATTTATATAGCGCCAGCATATTACGCAGCGCTGTACAAAATATTAGAATGGAGATACAACACAGTATAACACACAGGTACAGGTAATGACACAGGAGGAATAGAGGACCCTGCCCGGACGGGCTTACGGTCTAATAGGTTGGGCAACAAGGTATTCAATAGGTGGGGGGGATGGGACTGGCATGGTGGTGATGTTAGGAAGAAGATGGGTAAGAGAGGCTAAAGAGGTGGGTTTTTAGAGCTTTTTTGAAGGTGGCAAAGGTAGGAACATCTATGTGAATCTAGCCTTACAGTTATACTGACCTTTGAAAGCCTGATACACACTGAAATTTTTTTATCTAAGGCTACTAAACCTTCTTTAACCCCTCTAGTGGTACTGCATTTTTTTTTTAAATGTGGTACAAGCGTTCAAAGCATATTACATATAGTATTACAATAACAGGTCGTTCAAACTAGGACAAAGGGAGAAAGTGTCCCTCAGCCAAAGAAGCTGACCAGAAGTTTGGGGGTTTTAAGGCACAAGCATCTAGCCCAACAAATGAGTAAAAAATATATAGTATATTGTTATTATGATTTCCCACCCCTCTCCCCTTCACATCCATGGCGTCTTAAATAGCACTGGGTATGTGAGGAGGAAAAGGGACATTGGCTGCATTACAAGCAGGTCAATGGCACAGCAAACCCCTGCCAAAGAGGAGGAATCTGGAACAATTGATGAGTTTGCTGATGTCAAGCATTGCCTCAGGCTCCCCGGGACAGGTAAGTAAAGGCCATACACAGGTTCGAATTTTGCACAATCGATCTTGGATTTGATCAGCTTTTGCAATTTAAATATAGACTGAAATACCTAGAAAACCCATCAGATATGGGTGTAAATTATCGACTGAAATTTACAAACACGTCAAATCGCTGCTCAATCAATTTTCTGTTCAATTTAGATCACTTTTATTCAATCGCCCCAGGCCCGTCTGACTCAGTTCAAGCCATTGTTTTTTTTGGACGATCAGATGGAAATATCGAACCGCGTTTGGCAGTGGTTCCCAAACTGGGAGCGGGCCCCCCTGGGAGCGGGCCCCCCTGGGAGCGGGCCCCCCTGGGAGGGGCGCAAATGTATTACAGGGGGGTGTGAGCCCTCATTCTTAACCTGTGTTTGAATAGGAAGGGGGGGCTCGATAATGTTCCTAAATAGAAGAGGGGGGCTCTGCAAGGAAAGTTTGGGAACCACTGGCGTATGGCTACTTTTAATTGTTTAACAAGCTATAGGCTAGGGCTCCACTGTCCATTTAAACGCCTGTGTTGATTGCAGGGATTTAACGGAGTGCACAAGCTGCCCATTGGCAGCATTAGGGCTTTGACAAGGCTGTCTCCACAGCCTGTGAGAGCCCTGGATCCGCTGGTTCGAGTCTCCATCACGTTGAAATTGACTATGAAAGCTACATCTATGTGACCACACTGGAGACTTGAGCGTACACCAGCGGATCACAGCGTACAGAGGAGCGTAGGGCATAATATATGTACAGTATGGTTACCTTTACCATAAACATTTGTTGGAAGATACACTTTGTAAGATCACAAATATTTTATCTTGCGTTTTTAGTATTGTCAGATTGTATACATTTTCTGTTTTTCCAACAGGTTGAGCTGTGGTTTACAGGTAAAACTGAAGAAAAGATTCCTGATGACCCAAGCGAACCTCTGCCATTTAATAGGCTGGAACATCTAATAAAGGTATATTGTTTTATTTCAGCTGCACATATGAATGTGTCTGTTGCTGAGAGCTGAGCTCACTTGTAGCAGCAAGGAGTAGAAAATGGTTTATCTAAGCCAGTGGTGCAGGAGCACAAAGCAGCTGCTTCATACAGCGTGCCTATACAGTTTAAATCATCCCGCCTTTTATCAGATGATCGAAGGTGCTTAAGCTAGCCAAACACGTTGTAATTCCTTCTGGTGAGATCAGCAGTGCCACTTGTCCCTCCCTGCATCATACCACCATTCTCTCCTCTGTACATAGAGAGCATGCCAGAATGTATTGAGATCAGTCTTTGAATGTAGAAAAGACCCAATATCAGGTCTGCGGGCTCCTGGCATGTGCATGCATACAAGTACTCGCCCTGTTCCCTACTTCTGTCATTACAAATTGCACGAATATAACAGAAGAAGAAGGGTTCTCTGATACGTCCTGGGTTTTTATTTTCACTTCCTGTAGCTAGAAGTGACTCTCTCTCTCCTTACCACTTCAACCATTAATAAATCCCTGCCACTTCCTGTCCCTATGTAACCCTGGCTTGCTGCTATAGTGTGACTATTTGGTTTGTTTGGTACTGACCTCTGCTTGGAAATCTGACTACCCTGACCTTGACCACATTTCTGCCATTTGGATGCCATGCATGGATTATTTCCTGTGTATGACTACTGGCTCTGTTTTTACTACACATCTGTCACCTTTGTATGTTGTTGTCTGTCTAGCAGTGGATGTCATTGGTTATGACCTGGCCTTGTTTGTTTATCCCATTGTGTCAATCTCTGGGCGAGCCTAAACAGTGGGGAGTTTTAGATAGGGACAATATGGGTGGTTGCTCAGAGCAGCATCATGTTGGTGGTGGTGGCAACAAGGCATGAAATTGTTTTCAAATGCCCAGATGCCTCCCCCCAAGTGCACCCACCTACCAAAAGTGCAGGGGGTGAAGAAGTCCATAAAGCAGAGAACAGACGGCTCTATATTCGAGCCGTCCGATGTTCCCTACAGCAGTGTGATGATGTCAGATATCGGCGGATCTGGAGAGACAGCTCTGCTCTCTCCCCAGCTCAGCCAATGCTTTGCCTGGAAACCAACAGTTTCCATGTAAAGCAGCGGACATCGGCCGTCATGTCCGATACGTCTGTTTTTGAGAGGGTTTGATTGGTCCCGCTCAAAAACCGCCATGGCCGCATATGATATGGGCCAGATAGATGGCCGTGAGTGTGCACGGTGCTCGAAGCGGCCATCGATGTGGCCCATATCTCCATGTCTGTAACCTGCTTTAGTCTGTCACTCACCAGCACAACCCCCTAAACCCCCCCCCCCCCCCCCCCCCCCCCCCCCCCCGGGAGTGCTGCAGTGACCAGAAGTACTCTATGGGGATAATAGTAATAGTCTTTTTCATCATGTCTTAAATATTAACAGTTGTCCTTTTGCAAGTTTATGGTCATTTCATTGTTTGTTTTTCCTTTGCAGTTTTTCTTTGACTTATTTGCCACCCAGAATATGCAGCCTGCTCAGCTTCCTTATGTTAGCATGTTGTTGTACTTCGCTTCTCATCCGGATCCCACCGAGGGATTCTACCGAGCGCTCAGTGTGGTCACAGGACGACCAATCACCATTAAAGCAGATCATTCCTCACTTGTGAAGGTACAGAGCATATAACCTCCTTCATACACCTCCTTTATCATGTTCTCCATTACTCTGACCTTTTATTTTTTTGATTTGCAGTCTGTTCCAAATATGGGTTCTTTTGAAGAAGGAATTATGGATCATGATGATGACAAACTGAAGAACACAGAAGATGTCACTGTCACACTGCAGGAAGTCCTACGGGTGTTAGATCATGCAGCTGGAGATGATGGGGAGAGTCATAGATTTTACTCACACCAGAAAGAAGCAAGTAGTATGCATAGGGTAATGATACAAATAACTTTTATAAGACAGAATGGTGCTAATACATTCTGATTATTACTGTAAAGCTCAGCTCCAGGTGCAACACAAAAGAACAAAGCAAGCCTATGTGTTCCAGTACTGATATAACTTTCTTTCACAATATAGCTGGGCATGCACGGCTCAATATTGTAATAGATTCAAGCACAATCCAGTGTCGTGTGCGTTACCGGTGCATGATTTTGCTCAAATCTATACACAAATTTGAGCCGAAGAAGAAGCTTGACCAAACAGGTTTCCAACATGTTTGAAAACCCTGTTCGATTTCCATTACTTTAACTGGGCACCAGTATCGATGACGCAGCAGTGCTGTGCCTCTATACCAGTGGTGGGCAATTGAGTTGCTATGGAGGGCCACAAGTGCGGCCCTCGGCATCGCTAAGGGGCCGCACATAACATCGATCCAGACACTCCCCCCGTCAACATATCTCAGCAGGCGGTGGACCAGATCCCAACAGGCAGTCAAAACCCAAGAGCACCCCCCCCCCCTCCTGCCCCTGGGTGCAGCGCTCATATATAGACCTGGTTTCCCCGATCAACATTGACAATGTTACTGATGTAGGAGCCAAAGATGATTAGGAAAGCCAGGTCAGCGTGTGACCACTTCACAGGTGAGTTGCTATGCCCTATGCATTAACAGTTAGGTTTTGGGGGCCACATGTGAAGGACCAAGGGGGCTGCTGAACACCACCCAAAGGGCCGCATGCGGCCCCCGGGCCACAGGTTGGGCACCTAGGCTCTATACAGATGAAGCTTGAGTGTCGCTCGACACTCCTCAAATGGCACTGGTATTGACCAGTGTATGCCAGCCTACACTTTGGATCGGGAACACAGTGCCTGCGCTACGCTCGGCTGGGCATCAGTCACACGACGATCGACCCGTGTATGCCCAGCATTAGTCCTCGGTTTTCTTAAGGCGGTCATTCACGGGTCGATTTTTCACTGGATTTTTGCCTGATCAATCACCGCACATGTTCGCGACGATAAATTGAGTTCTTCCTACCCTGAACAATCGACCAAACTAAATCGAAATTGACTAAAAATCTAAAATTGAACCAGCATGAGGGTTTTTTTTAGTCGATCGTTTGGCAATTGAAGTACGTTGGTGGACCCATAGCTTTTCCGATTGATGGATTTTGTGTAATTGGCCATTTTGGAGATCGGCTCATGTTCAAATCGACCACAAATCCTAAGATGGTGTTCCATCAATTCCAAAACGATCGATCGCCGGTAATGATCAAATCGGGAATCGATCGGTGACAAATTGAGGCGTCTATGGGTACCTTAAGACACATGTACTGTGCGTTCATTAACCCTGGTCAGAGTTTTACAAATGATCCAATCAACCAATCGATTCAACTTTTTAATTTGCTTTCTCTGCAGAGTATCCAGCAAATATTCAGTGACATAAACTTGGACGGTCCAGTCCCTGTCAGCGCTCTGCTGAAGCACCCAGCTTTCTGTGATCTGGCTGAAAACTGTCAGCACTACAAGCTCCCTGTAAGTAAATATTCCAGACAAGTGTGGGGTATAATGGCCACTGTCTGCCATCACTGTACATTTCCCATTTCCACTGCATACAGATCTTCATCTTCTTATGTGGGCAGACAACACACTGCTAAATGATTCAAATATCCCTTCTATGCTGATCTTACCAGGGGAAATATTTGCATTTACATTATATGTTTGCCACAAATCTGCTTTAATAGAGTGTTAATTCCAATGGTGACTGTAAAGCAGTTAAAAAAATAAAAAAGACACAAACATTAAATAGACACAATACCTGTCAGCAGGCTACATCCTGAAAAACTGCTACACGCCTTCCTCTGGTTTCATTCCTGGCGCCAGCATCTTATGTACTGGCTAACCAAAGCCACTTTTGCCCAGTGGCTTCACCCAGAGCTGGGGGGGGGGGGTTGCTGACTGCAGCGGACACCCCAGCCCCCACCCCCAGAACTTACAAAGATGAGACTCTTTCTCCTCTGGCAACACCAGTGGGGGGGTTGGATTGCAGTTGCAGTGATCAGAGGTGCGCATGCGGAGGGGGAAGAGAAACACTCTTCTCTGGAGGAACACCTCTCATCACTCAAAGCCTCACAGATGTGACGCTGACATCACAATGCCACAGGACTGGGCAGGCACGGCTTCCTTCAGCGGCGCAGGCTCTTGGGACAGATGACCCTGCAGCTGAATGAAATTTTGTTCGGATGTGCTAAAACTAAATATTGTTAAATTTGTTTGTATTAGATCGAACAAAAAAGATTCAAAGAAATTATTTGCCATGTTCGTTACATTCAATGGTTAACAATTCGATCAAAATTTCTGATAACTATAGATTGTTTTTTTTGTTCGGTATTGATAACTTTTTTATCAAACGAACAAGTTGTTCGGTACTTGATTTTCTTTCAACCAAGCGAAAAATCTTTCGTTCCCAATTGATTGAGCGGAAATATGAGCAGTCTAACTAATTCAACCTCACTAGAGGCCATTCCCTACCGCGCCATTTTTAACTGCGTAGTATGGGCTATCGTACTCTGCTTAAATTCCCTGACCTGTCCACGCTCCTGTCCACGTCGCCGATGTCATTGGTGTGGGCTGGGAAACCGACGCCCCTCTCTTAACATGGAGGTCTACCGATGACAAAAATGGCGTTCCGGAACCTTGGAAATGCTGTGGTGATATAAAAAATGGTTCAAGCTTACCGCTGATATATCAGATTGTTCCGGTCCCTGCTCCATTAACGTTTGGGAAGAACCCAAACAGTGCTAGGGAGGTTAATTGTACAGTAGTGAGGAAGGGACAAGCTTGCGTACTATAATGAAGCATTGCCTATGCCAGTGGTTCCCAAACTGGAGCAAGGGCTCCCCAGGGGGGTACGGAGGTTTTCCGGGGGGAGGGGGGTGCGGAGCTACAGGGCTAGTGTGAAATGGCCCTCTGAAA
>CM070032.1:16211256-16228297 GCA_036250615.1 Ptychadena robeensis
CCCTCCAGTAATCTCTCTCGATGCAGTCGGCAGAGCTTTCTCTCAGCGCCCCCCACCCGGTAGTGATCTCTCCCCCCCTGTGATCTCTCTCAGTACGGTCGGCAGAGATTTCCCTCAGAGCATCTCTCTCAGGGAAGGCCGGGGCTCTCCTTCACAGCACCCCCGCCCAGTGATCTCTCTGGGGTCTTGGGGAAGGCAGGGGTGGAAGGGCGGCAGAGGAAGTGCTCGTCCAGGGCAGAAATATCCCTAGGACCGCCCCTGGTCACCTATAACAGTGAGCAGCAATAAGACAATATAGATAAAGGGGGTTGAACAGAAGTCAGATTCTCTATAACAGTAAATTGGTCCCAGAGCACCTGAGGTGGTCATGCTCTCTCGTTACTATAAAATAATATACATTAGAGCTTACAGGAATCAAGACTAATCCTGAAAAAATAACATACTACACTAGACATACAGTATAAGAATAGCTTTAAGTTATTTATGGGAGTCTGGAAATGACATGTAATGGCGTATACACTTGGTATTTACCTTGCCATCTCAGCAAGGAAGCGAGCCCCCAGCCACATATTCATGTCTTTATAAGCCTGCTCCGCTTTTGACAACATGTCCTGGTACACTTCCAAAGCTTTGGTTTTTATCAGTTCAAGTTGAATGTTGACAGCTGTCTCTGGTGAAAAAAGAATAAAATGTCATAAAATGTGTGAATAGATGTCAGTTCATATATCAACAGCAAGGTTAAAATATAAAAAACAAACTTGTGGATAGAGAGCACAAATTCACAGTTCCCATAGCTCAAACTCTTTTTAAGTATTGGCAATTTACTGAGCTTCTGGAGAAGACGTTACCCTATGATATCTTCGCCTATGTTAGAATTTATTTTAAATATGGACAATATAGTTCCATGTAGTTTTTGCATAAATTGGGTTTAAAGTAAAGTCAGTCTTCCGCTGGCTGGAAGGTCAGTGTAGTACAGTGTAGTACTGGTGCATCTGCAGAAGGGAGTGAGAACACGGGTAATGTGTATTGGCTCCATCGGGACCCAGCCAAGGAATGCACTTGGCACAGGACGAAGCCAGCCTTAATTTGGAACTAATTTTGTGCAAAAACTTCATATGCTAGAGCCATACATTTTTCCACAACCTATAGCAATTTTGGTGATGATATCATGTTCAGAGGCTTTGTGATTAATTTACAAATCTGTTGAATTAAATAATAACATATCAAAAAAAAAGATGTGTGTTTTTGAGCCTAGTTGCTGCACCCCCCCCCCCCCCCCCCCCCCCCCCCCCCCCCCCCGGCTTATACTCGAGTCTTATATTCCGGTCGGCTTATATTCGAGTATATGCGGTAAAACTTTTTATCCTAGTGTATTTACTACCCCCAGGTTCCTCTGTGCTCTTTTGTGCGCTCTATTTGTTAAACATTACAGTCTGCAATGACTATTTTAGAAAACAATATATAATATATAAACGATATTTCCTATTTTAGAAAACAATAATACCTTCACATTCCAGAGCAGCAAAATATTCTTCCTTCATTTTCATTTGTAATTCTTGCTGCCTCTGCAGCTCTGTGTTGTCCTCAGGAGCTGCAGGTAGAGGTGAGGGGGCTGCAGGTCCCGGAGATTTTCCACCTGTAAAAAAGATAAAATGCTCAGGAATTCATTTATTTTACAAATGGACATAATGTATAGAACATTCTGGTCCCCTAATATTCAGTCAAATAACAAATTAAGATTTTAATAATCAAGAAACTGATTCAGGAGAAATTAGTCCTGACGGCACAGATGGAAGAACTCAGAAGTACCAGGGATACCCACATAATCACTTTAGCTGGGAGTAGACAGTACGATGTACCGTCTATTCCTTGTCCGATCCTATGCAGTAGCAGGCAGCCTGATGACGTCATCCCGCCCGCCCGCTAGTGCCGAGAATCGGCCAGCACTCTGCTTCTGCAGCTCATTAGTTTGGCTGAGGGCAGCCGTCCCCAGCTGAACTAATGGGATTGGACTAAAATTATCCATCCTGTTGGATCTCTGTGCGATCCGACAGGACGGCTGATTTCAGTCCAATCCCTATCAGTTGCAGCCTCCAATTCCTGCACGACCCGATCCTTAAGGGATGCGGGAGCGCGCACGGCATCCGATACCCGATCGGATTTTGCAGGAATTGGACCATGTATGCCTAGCTTTACATATTACACATGTATCCTATTTACCTTGTTTGCTGTTCCCTCATTCATATACAGATATGCGACTTAAATATGGAATGCCAAAGAGCGTATTAAGGCTGCCATACATGCACCGATTTTGCTGCCGACTGATGGGCGTGCGCGTTTGCGGCCATCAGTCGCAGGCAAAATCGACCGCCGATCGGGGGTGCCCACATGGGGCGAAAGATCCCTGTCGCCACACAGCTCGGCCGGCTAGAGAACGGACATGTCCGATAAGCTCTGGCCGATGCCGTTAGTTTCAATGAAGACCGGCGTCTCTATTGAAACTAACGGCCGCCAATGCTGTCAGCTCTGGAGAGCAGCGTGATGACGTCATCACACTGCACTCCAGAGCTGATCTGAGCTGCTCCGTCGGCCCCCACTCGGTACGTGTGTGGGGGCCTTTAGTCATGGAGGGTGTTCATTCTGCTTTGGGTCGTTGTACACCTTTAGGCTATGTCTCCACATCCATTGGGAACCCTTATGCTAAGCGCAGTGCTTGGCGGGGAATTCTCACGGATCACATACACTTTACCTGCTCGCCGGATGCTCTGTTCTCACTACGCTAAGTCGATCCGCCGATGCATGAGTAAACGTAGTGTAGTACGTTAACCCCTGCATCCGTGGATGTCTGAATAGAGCATCCGCTGGCCAGCTAAAGTGTATGTGATTTGTCAGAACCCCCGCCAAGCACTGTGCTTAATGTAGGGGTCCTGACGGATCACAAAACGCTGTGGAGACCCCCCTTACCCTACCCTACCAACCTATTAGATTGTAATCCCAACCGGTCAGGGTCCTCAACTCCTTCCTATTTCATACCTGTGTGTTATCATGTGTTTGTATCTCCACTAATGTATTGTACAGCACTGCGTAATATGCTGGCGCTATATAAATAGATGATAATAATGATAATAATAATACCTTTCTTTCTGTTTGGGGATTTTGGAGGCTTCTTTTTTCCCCCTTTTAAACTGTCTCTGGAAGCTGCCTGAGAAGCTTTAACCCGCTCCTTCTCCCGAATTTCCATCATCTGCCGTTGCTGTTCCTCTTCTGCTTCTAGGACTTGTTTTTCTTGGGTTACCTGGAGTCACATAATATGAGAGTCACGAAATATCACTTACTCGTATATACTCGAATATGAGCTGAATTTTTTTGCACCTGAAATGTGCTCAAACATGAAATTCAGCTTAAACTCGGGTCAAGAAATTAAAACTGTTGAAACTTTCTGAAAACCGCCTGAACATGGTATCATCACTAAATTTACTGGAGATGTAGAGAAGGGTTGTGGGAACATTTGAAAAACAAATATTGCTCTAGGACATGTCGTTTTTGCATGAATTAGGTTCAAAGCTAAGTCAAGTCAAGTTGTGAATTTAATTTAGATCAGACATGGGCAAACTTAGGCCAGGGGGCCAAACCGGCCCTTCAGTCTTTAAATTAGGTCCTTTGTCACCTTGGTGTCAAGACGTCTTGAGAAAATGCTTCATTCCCTGCAAGAAGAGAACACCTAGAGTATAATTGTTTCATTGTTTTCTAGAGGCCGTAAATATTCCGCAATAGTTTAAGCTTCTCTATCAAAAGTTTCTATTTATGAATTTTGTAAACATAATTGACTTTTTTAAATATCCTGTCCTAGCTACGAGGACTAAGGACCCCTATGATGGTCAAAAAGTTTGCCCACCCTTGCGTAAGAGTGAGCCTTTATTCTTTATAATGTTCCCACAAACACTTCTCTACATCTCCAGCAATTTTGGAGATGATATCATGTTCTGGGGTTTTGCAATTAACCTACAAATCAGCTGAAATAATAATATCTGGAAACAAAAGCACATTTGCTGTGTGTTTCTGAGCCTTAGCTGCTGCATTTCCCCCCTAGGCTTATACTTGAGTCATTCCGTTTTTTCCAGAATTGTTTTTGTTGGCTTCAGTTTTTATTCTCAGCTCTTATCAGCTTATACTTAACTATATACAGTACATTATGAACCACTTACACTTCAGACACCAAACCCTCAATGTATTCAGCAGTATATGTATGTACATTGCTGTATGTCACGATGACCCCACAGGTTAGGATGAAAAGGGACTAAAACATTTCAATTCGTTTCACCACTATGCCATACCCTGTACTGTTATACTGTCATGTCCATAGAAGCAGGACCTTTTCTAGCATTTGGGGGTGCCCTATGCAAAAGGGTGGTTGTGCTACCATGTTTCCCCGAAAATAAGACAGTGTCTTATATTTTTTTTGTTCCCAAAGATGCCCCTACGTCTTATTTTTGGGAGATTTCTTATTTTTCCTTCAAGAAGAATACGGCACTGGGGTATCAGTGTGGGGGGATCACTTAAAATAACACAGGGGGATCAGAGGGGGGAATCAAAATGGCACAGGAGACACAGAGGGGGGAATTACTATTTTAGTAACCCCTTCTGATCCTCCTGTGTCATTTTTATTGCCCCCTCTGTTCCCCGCTTACCAGAGTTACAGTACCGTATCTTTGGGGGTGCCTTATTTTTGGAGGGACACCTTATATTTCAGTATAAGGAAAAAATGTAAGGATGCCTTATTTTCAGAGGATGCCTTATTTTCGGGCACACCGGGTAGCAGAAAAGTTGTTGAGCATGGGGGGAGGCTAGCACAATATGCTAGCAAAAAAGGTGAAAGTTGGGCCTATGTGTGAATGGGTGCCGGTGCCCTGTACTTTGCATAGCGGGAGAAACGGCCCTGCATAGAAGTCATAGTGCTGCTTTGTATAAGTGGCTGTGTAGATCTGCATCTGGCTGTTGTTGCATAACGAAATTATTTGTATGGATTCTCTTAAGGTGCCCAATCTGTCTATACCAAATAGTGGTGATAAGCAATGCACAGTGGTAGGTGTAGTGTGCTATGTACTACAATTACCATATTAGTGATAGCGGATATTGCTGCTTGCCATGTGTCGTGGATAATTTTCAGATCGGTTTCACATATATGCCCAGTACTCTCCGTGGAGGGGTCCTCCTTCCCTTTCACTGCAGCATGCTTATTTCTCTGCTTGGCAGAGCTCTGTTCTGGGGACTGAGCTCTTCGGGGTATAAGCGGAATCCTTAAAAGAGGAAACACTTTCTTTACAACTTCTATGTAATTTGAAATCTTGAAATACATCTCTTACAAGTATGAAAACAGTGGTTATAAACAAGTTAGTAGGAGTTACTGTATTTTTCGGACTATATGATGCGCTGGCCCATAAGACACACACAAAGTTTTGAAGAGAAAATTAGGGAAAAAAACAGAGACACAGCCATTCAGATATCAAGTGAATATACAGAATGTTCCAGCAAAGTAGGCAGGACTGGACCATGCAGTATTTATTCTATATTCCTCCAGCCAAAAGGCCAGCGCCAGGAGGGAGGTCTTTGCTGCAGCAGCATGTGCAGGTCTGAAACTTTAGCATGTGTCTTTACACTAGCAGTACCCATTCTCTGAACACACTGACCGACTTATAAAGAGATAAATTTTACAATCTGGCACTGAACAACTTACCCATTAACAGCTATTAACATATGGGAGGAGATATGAGTCTTTGTCTTAAAATGTATTTATTGCAATGCAGGATGTTAACGTAAATACACAACTCATGCTATCTAATTGTAAACTGTGTCTCTCCATAAGTTGGTCAGTATGAGAATGGGTACTGCTAATGCTAATGCAGATAAGATCTCTTTTTGGCAGTGGCTTTTTGCTTGGCTGGAGGGAATGGAACACATTTTTGTCTCCTGGGATGCATAGCTATTGCTCCCAGGATGGTTGGGACAAAAAAATAAATATATTTTTTTTAAATATTCAGACCATAAGACGCAGGGACACTTTTCCATTGATTTTAATGGGAAAAAGTGCATCTTATGGTCCATAAATATGGTATCTTTAAAACCAGAGAAGAAGATTAAAGCAAAGAGTAGTTATGTGAACTGTATAGAAACGTTTTGTACCTTTTTGGCTGATCAGGACCTTCCTGTAAGCTGGAATCAGTTATTTCGAGCAAAGGAATCCGAGCAAATTCCTGGCTGTTTTCAGACGGAATTTTGTTCTCCATTCCTTGATAATAATCATGAAGAAATCTCATTGTATCTTGAAATCTGTCAACCTCTGCCTGTACATAAAAAGATCCCAAATATACAAATAAATAACAAATCAAGCCTACTTGTTTTGCTCTGGTATTCTGTACAAATTGCAGATGGTGGCCATACAGTGCATCCAGAAAGTATTTACAGCGCATCACATTTTGTCATGTTACAGCCTTATTCAAAAAATGCATTAAACTACCTTTTTTTCATAATTTGTAAATTCTACACATAATGCCCCATAATGACAACATTTGAAAGAGGTAATGATCGGACGGTCAGTAATCGGTCGTAGTTCCCATCCCCAGAAATCATAGAACTAAGAAAAATACCCTCATGGGACTTTAACTGTTCCAGTTAAAGACCCATAATGACAACATGGAAAAGGTTTACTTAAGGTTTTGCCAAATTTATTAACCTCCTTAGTGCTCTTGTGAGGTCCAGATTTCTGTACCAAAAGCGCACCATAGACTTTTCCGGTCGGAGTCGCCGTAGCAGTGCGGAATGGTTATTTTGCGCTTCGTGGCTCTAATCTTCAACAGACAGCCCCATCTCGCCTAGTGCAGTACTGACAGGACAGCACTGGACAAGATGGGTCCATCAGGAACACTAGGGGGTTAAAACAAATGAGAAAGCACATGTACATAAGTATTCATAGCCTTTTCCACCAAGCACAAAATTGAGATCGGGTGCATCATGTTTCCCCTGATCATCCTTGAGAAGTTTCTGCAGATTGATTAAATAATCTGTGGTAAATTCAGCAGATTAGACATGATTTGGAAAGGCACACACATGTCTGAATAAGGTACCACAGTTGACAGTTCATGTCAGAACACAGAGCAAGCATGAAGGGAATTGCCTGTAGACCTCAGAGACAGGATTGTTTTGGGGAAGGTTAAAGAAAAAATTCTGATGCTTTGAAGGTCTCCAAAAAATGTGGAAAAAGCTATGTGCTTTCTTAATGCACTGTATATATATTCTTTAATAGTGTTGAGCTCGAATATTCGAAGAATATCGGCTATTCGAGAATTCGCAAATTTTGCGAATATGGCGGTGGATATTTCCAATTTTGAATATTCGCATTGGAATGCTTATGGGCATGGATTGCGAATATATATGTACACACATGTATCCAGTACAATTCCCTTTGGCATCCTCTCTTCCCTGGTGTAATGTAGCAGCACAGAATGGTAAATCTGCGCTGCTGGGGCTCTGGCTCCATCTCGTCCTGTCAGTCCTGCACTGGACCATATGGCTGCGGAGCCCCGGCCGCGCAGATTTCTGCTCTTTAGCCTCCTAGTTGTGGCTCCCTGGCTGCCAGCAAGCCTCCTTAGTCCCATCCCCATGCATTGAGGGTGGAAGAAGAGAAAGTGTGCCAGCAGCTTTCTCTCCCTACAGGAGATGTGGAGCGAGCCCTGCAGCATCTCCAATGGATGAAATTGAACAGGGGATGTGTGTGTCAGACAGAGAGAGGAGGGTTACAGGACCACCTTGTTATATACTATCTGCTGGACCTTTCACAATATATATTCTACATTGGCAATTCATGTGCATGGAAACCGCGTGCATTGGATGTTGTGCTGTAACACAGCGCATACAAGTATGAATGAGTTTTGTGGCTCCGACACAATTTTTCTGTAGAGAAAGAGGGGCATACAGTGGTTCTTATAATATTAAAGCCCCCCCCCCCCCCCTGGATAGATTATACTGAAACACATGTGTATGCGGCTGTAGGCACAAAGCCCAGTGCACATGGGGTATCAGTTACTGTCCTTCCGTTCAGCACCGCTCCTTGGATTGCCTTAGTGAGAAAAGCGAACAATGGAAATAGCAGCACCTGCCTCAAAGATTTATGAAGCTGGCTTTGAAAATAATAACAGACAAAACGACAATGTTTAAGCCTGGGAACAGGAGAAAAACCACATTCACAAGCAGCCCACACTAGGAAATAGGAGGGTAGACGAGTTCCCTTTCATGTAGGAAAGACCCTTAAGCTAGCCACACATGGTTCAATTGACTGTACAATCAATGTAATTTGATCAATTATTTTAGTCGGTCGATTGAAAATTGAAGCATGTCCACATGGTACGATCGTTGAAATTCGATTTTAATTGTCATTTTGCTCCATCAAAATTTGATCAGACCAGTTGGAAAATTTTGATTGATTGTCCCCACATTGTGTCTCATTTTTTGTACTGTTGTTTGATCTGTCCAATTGAGATTCAATTCAATCAATCATACTGTAACTCCTGGGAGGAGGGAAATGCAATACAGTCATTTAAACCATGCAAGCATGCATTGTAATGGCTTGTGTGTCTGTTCACTGACACACAAGCATGCAAATGCGATCTCTGTGAATACATCTCCTAATGTAATGTGTGTCCCCCAGTGTCCTTTTGCCACAATTATAATGCACTGGATTAAAATGCAAAGATATGACCTATGGGTTTTTGATCCCTCTGTGACCATCATTGGTCCCTTTTTGATCACTCTGTGACAATCGCTTTTTGATTACGTTTAAAAACGATTAAATTCAATCGAAGTCGGGCTTTGATTGCATACTCAATGTGGTGTGTACTTCGATTCAATTACAATCGACATACGATTTAATGATCTAAAACTTCGATCGAATTGATGATTGATTTGATGTCAATTGAACCATGTATGGCTAGCTTTACCTGCGCTGCCAGAGTTTACATTCCTCCTGAGTTTTGGAATGTATTTTAGAAAAGTAGATACAGTGGCTTGCAAAAGTATTTTGTCACATTACAGCCACAAACATGACTACATTTTATTGGAATTGCACGTGAAAGACCAATACAAAGTGGTGTACACGTGAGAAGTGGAAGGAAAATCATACGTGATTCCAAACATTTATTACAAATAAATAACTGCAAAGTGGGGTGTGTGTAACTATTCAGGCATCACTTCTGGCACGACCAGGCAAGTGTAATGTCCCCTCCCTTATATTTTCCCACCCTCCTTGCGCAAATGATTTGTTGGGTGGGAGGTTAAGAAGGAGAGCAACGCCCCATCCCTACTAAGTTATGAGGTATAGGGCATTACTCTCTCTCCTAACTTCTCATCCTGCTAGTGGGCATCAGTGCTGTGGCTTGTTAGCTGTAGCACTGATACTTTTAGTGAACTTGTGACCCCTGTGAAATGGTCAATTGACCACCAAGGAGTCCAATTATACAGTTCAGATGTGAGATTTGGCTGTGGGCGGATCTCACATCTGACAGTTCCCCTGCTAATCTTCTTGCAAGAGGGAGAGCTGTTGGGGAGCCAAGGCGCGTATTTGTCACGTATTCGGACCATAAGACGCAGGCAATTTTCCCCCCGATTTTCGGAGTGAAATGTGCGTCTTACAGTCCAAAAAATAAGGTAAGTATCTGCTGAATTTGTAGAAAATGTGGGTGCATTATGTGACAATAGCAAAACCTGCCTGATGCTGACAGAAACCATGCCCAAATAGCTGGCAAACTGCGGGCCACATGACGCCAATATGTCCATAAAGGTACCTGCAGCTTAAATTTGTGGGATCAAGTAGCACTCCCCATTGTACAGATTTGATACCCAATTCTTGGTACAGTCACTGTATTTACAGTAACATATTGTAATATTTCCTGTAACTGATTAATGCCTACTACTATTTGCCACACACATTTGCTGAATATTTATTTACATTTACAACAGGGATTTTTTTTTAAAACTTTCTAATTTTCTTCCATTCCCTGTTCCATCAATTGATAACAATTTGCCAAGCAATGGGATGGTGCCGCTGTATGGCAGTGAATAGTGACAAATGTGTAATTTAAATTTTGTATAAAACTTTTTAACCCCCCGTCGTTCCTGATGGTCCCAGCTCGTCCAGCTCTGCCCTGTTAGAATTGCAGTGGATGAGCTGGGTTCATCAGGCACAGTACGGAGCCACAGAAGTGCAAACTCACTGCTTCGTGTGTCTCCGATCTAATGAGGCAGCTGCAGGAGAACGGATCACCCCCCCCCCCTCTTAATGCTCTCCTATGTAACCTGACACATCTGCAGCGCCATCTAGTGGTTGCAGTGCTAATTTACCTGATACAGTGAATCATTGATATTCATTATCTGATATTGTGAGTTATCCACAAAAGCATCTGAACATGTTATTATATTCAGGATGTCACCAGACTCCTGTATGGACAGACTTTGGGAAGTTACAGGCTTACAATGTAAAAAACTTTTTTTCCATTAAAGTCTATGTTGCGCTTTTGGTACAGAAATCTGTACCTCAGCAGTGCGCTAGGGAGGTTAATGCAGATGTTTGGTGAGTTGATGTGGCCACAGATCTGCAGTCTGAGTAATACCAGTGCTGGCTCTATACATTGTTGTAGGTCGTTATACTAATATATGAAAAGGTATTTGCTTAGTACCTGCATTAAAGAGAAGAAGTAATTCATGAGGATTCCTAAGTGATCCTGGAGCCAGCCTTCATTCATGACGTCCCCTCGCTCCTGCTCAGCTTCCTCCTTCCTGTTGTCACAAATGTCCCACAGAAGGTCTCTTAGATCCTTACACACCCAAACAATAGAGAAGGGTTTAGGCATAAAGTGAAATCATTGTAATCACATTTTTTTATTTTATTGACTGAACTATAAAAAAGTCAATGTGTAAATATGTAAACACCCCCCCCCCACATTACTACAGTATTTATTATCTTCCAGAACAGTTAGGCTAAGTTTACACTGGCGGTTTTTTACCACCAGGTAAACGACCGTTTAGCGTGACCGACCGGCGGGCGCCACATTAGGCGTCCGCTGGTCGGTTTTCGGCGGCTGTCCCATAGAAATTCTATGGGGTCCTTAATTAGATGCCCTGTAATCGCCTGCACTGTTGTGCAGACTACAGGGAGTCGTTTATCCCGCCGCTGCGGGAGCCCACTGGCGGTTTCCGATCGCCAGTAAACTAAAAAGGCTAAAGGGGTCTCAAAGCTGTAGGACCAAGATGGTTTTGTAGTTAAAATCTGTAAAGTCTCCATTAAAATCTATATAGACAATATCACCCAAGTGCATGCATACAGGAGTATATTTGAACCCCTTTAAGCCCCCCTACACGTTAGATTTCCACCCGTTTTTCAGGTGGAAATCTAAAGCTTAAACTTGTAATTCGGCTTGAAACCAGCCATCAAATCGATCTAAGCCATTATGTACATAACCGTAATTCTTACATCGTTTTCATAACTTTGGATGGAGACCAACGTCCCCATCCAAAGCAAGTGCTGGCACACAAAGGGTGCCTGGCCAATTCTCAGCAGGACCGGGTGTGCATGATTTGCTTCGATTTTCTGGCATATCAAAGTAAAATCTAAATTTGAGTGGGGGGCTTTAGGCTGTGTTTCCACTACATTATTGCAGGGGTCCCATTTGGCTGCATTTCTGATGCAGTGTCAGGGGGATTCGTTCCTTCTTTAAATGCATGGAGTGCTCAACGTACTCCACTAAGTTCAGCCCTGCATCGACGGAACGGCTCGGAGCTGTGAAGACACAGCATCCGCCGAGCAGGTAAGTGAATGTGCTCCGTCGGGACCTCCTGCAATACGCTTAGCAGAGTGGGTCCCAACGTACTGTATAGTGGAAACATCAACAAGAGAATATAAAACATCACATACCCAGAAAAAAAGCAACACACAATCCACAAAAATAAGAAAGATTATCTCTCTAAATGTGTAAATTCTGCAGTAAACACAGGAAATGCCCAATAATATGTGTCGTTTGGAAACCATGGCTGCTTATAGTCAATGTGTTCACTAATTGCAGCGGAGAATCAAAGGCTACATTTACATGGTCGTTTCCTGGGCTGTTGTCACTCCGCAGCAGCCTGAAAAACGACCGGGCACTCCTGTCTGCGAGCGCCTGGAAGTTGTGCAGACTCTCACGATTTGTTTAGATAACGACTCTACAACAGGTCTATCGAGGCCAAAGCCCAAAAACACTAACAGGAGGGGATGTTACTGGGGGGCAGGGACTCTTAATGTGGGGTCAAAGCCTGCCATACACGCTCCGATTTTTATCTAATTTTTCGTCTGATGGACCGTGCATGTAGATGCCAACCGGCCTGATAAATTGGGGAAAAAATTGGCCGGGCACCCTGTGTGCCAGCACTAAGGGTATGTCTCCACTGTATTTTCGGGTCCCCCTGCGCTAAACGCATTCCTTTGGCGGGGACCTGACAGAGCCAATCCACATACCTGTCTGCCTCTTTCTGCCGATCTGCCGGCCAGAGATTGATGTACTGCACTATGTTGACGTTCCGGCTGGCAGATTGGCAGAACACCGTGAGAACAGCCGCTGCTGCAGACAGGTAATGTGTATTACACTTTTAAGCATAAGAAATGTACAGAATAACAGAAAGTTACTCAGATGGTTCAACTGACAATGGTTTTACACAATGACAACAATGGTTTGATCCCTAGACATAATTACATGAGAAAGTTCATCTTCACCATTTGGAAGTCCAAATTGTGAACTTTTTCATTCCAGTATAACCAATAGGTTGAACGCATTAATAGAAAATGAATCTCCTCTAGTCACACACCTCCCATACATACAAATATTTTCTTGCTGTGTGTTTCATAAAACAAAATGTTGTGTAGAGGTGTTTTTTTCATTTGACTTACATCCAGTCTTTGATGCAGTTCTGCTTTTGTCTCCTCATCGCCCATCAAATCTTCTGGAGTGGAATTGAAATCAGATTGCCACTGGGACACAAATTCCTGTTTATGGTCTGGGCGTTTCAGATAATCTTTAAATTTAGTCCTAAAATAAAAATATCTTCACATTATAAATTTGTAGATCACATGTGTTATGTACGGCTCTTTAGTGGTGCCGAGGGCCGCACTTCTGGCCCTTCATATCAACTCAGTTGCCCACCACTGCTTTATGTAGTTCAGGGCTGCTGTCAGGGAGGAAAGGGGGCAATCTTGTCCCACATTGCCCGATCTGCAACAATTCCCCGCACTGTAGCTTTCTGTTAGCACCTGACCCCCCCCCCCCCAACATCCTTTCGGAGGAGAGGTAGGAGAGGAGTGTTTTTTTTTTGTTGCATGATACTTTGCATCAAATGGCAAACATTACATTTTTTTATTTTGCATAGAGTGGGGGAGGGGTAACACTATTCCATTCACCCTGGTGACCTGGGAAAACAAATCAGCTATAATTCAATATACATATGATATCAAATATAAATAATGCCACATACCGTATATCATAAAGATAATGGATAACAATGAAGCGTTCTTGTCTCATGCTCATTAATCCAGCTTTCACAGCCCTTTCATAGGTTTTTTCGATTGTCTCCCAGTAAGGAATCAGAAACTCTGGAATCTCCTATAAAAAGAGGTTCATAAAATTGAAATTCAAGGCCATTTATAGATTTTGTGGAATCCATATTCAAATGGAAATGCCAAGCCTCCTGCCTTGCAAAAGGTCCAACACAAGCTCTTCCCTTTAGCTCAAAGAAAAGCTATCACGCCTGACACCTAGAAGTCCCTGGCCTAGGCCACACACTCCCTGTGTGTCCTCTGCATCTCCAACATTGTAAGGGAGTCCTGACTGACTGGTCTCAGCTCAGTCATTAGGGTTCCAGTTACCTCATTAGGGTCCAGCAGGTGTATTTGGTGGAATGGGAAGGCCCACCCAGTTCCTTCCCTCCCATTCCAGTGCCCAGGTCCCTGTAACCAAAAAACATAAGAAAAACTGGACAGCAACCTACTGTTTCTCTCCAACACTATACTGGAGTCCTTCCAGGATACACCATCAGACACTTTCACTGCTGGATATGGTCCATTTACAACGTGACAGACAACTAGTCTGTCACAATATATGTATATATATATATATATACACACACATAAAAACAAGTATCATAAAATAAGAATGCTACAAAGTTTAAGTATTATAAATATAGATATAGCTCATACCTTGGGAATAGGCTCATTTACATATACCCATTCCGCAGATCCAGGCTGAATGGGTGGAGGACCCACGGGTGTGGGTGCTGAAGGTTCAGGAGTAGCTGGTGCTGACTTATTTCTCTTTCCAGGAGATCGACCTCTGGGTGATCCTTACATATGCATAAAAAAACGAAACACAAATTATAAACATATAAATCACATATAAACATATAAATCTAGACATCAGATGAAACTATCTAAAAATGCAGAGATTTTATAATTATACAGCAGCTGATCTCCATGTGATGAAATAGATCAGGGGTGGGCAGACTTTGTGGGCCACAATGAGTTTCACAGAGGGGCTGCCGCCCAAGGGGCACCCCATTCTCCGGTCAGTTGACCATGAGGATTACAAGGGGGTGTTTGTTTGTATTTGACAACTGCTGCCCAAGTGTCTACATAATACAGCTGCAATTTCAGCCCATTGTCACCAGACACCTTGGCCAGGATGGGCCGGATTACAAACCTACCCAGGCCAGATATGGCTCATGGGCCATCGTTTGCCCATCTCTGAATTAGGTCCTCTTCATACCTATCCATACTGACTGTTAATCCATGTCCTGCAAATGCACATGATAATCAACTACTGCACCCTATACATTAGAGCGTTTGATGGCTCAAAAATACTTTCTCCTACTCTGCTGGCCTGGAACAGCTAATAGGAGTTAAAGAGATGGAGAAGCTGTCTCTGACCATGATGATGGGCGTTCGGGTGTGTGCCGCCATATACTTTGAATGGGTCCCCATCCAAAGTAGGGAGATCGGCCCAAAAATTACACATAAGTCTCTTTAGCCAATTGATTTATGGGCCCATTTATGGTGGGAGCCTAGATTTGTGGCCAATCGATCGTCACAAGCAGGCACTGTGGTCCATCTGCAGCAAAATCAGCCACAAATCTAACCGTCTATTGCAATATTGTCACTACAATATTGTCACATTGCACAATAATTTTTTTTATATCTAAACAATGAAAAAAAATTAAATAGTATCCTACCTGCTTTTGGCGACTTTGGTTGTAAGTCTTTTCCTCGAGGAGTATCTGCCTTCTTTTCTTTCTTATCTAGAGATCCGTCTATAGAAATAAACAACACAAATTAGCTCAAAATGAATGATTCTTTAAATATAAAAAGTTTAAAAACAACTTAAGTTCAGAAAATAAATGAAATTGTAAAGAAAATAATAAAAAATGTAATTAATACAAAATATATAACAATACATACATAAACAGAACACCCCTGTATGTATTAAACAAAATACATTTATTTAAAGTGTTATCATTTATAAGTGAATAGATTTCAGAATATGTAATATATATATATAGTTACTCTTCAGATCTACATAGTTTTATAGATTTACATAGTGAAAGAGCAATACATTGTACACCAGGCTTAACAATGTGTGTGACAGCTTCTGAATAATTTCTATCATCAGGGTTGGTTCTAGGCGAGCACCCCCACGGGCCCTGGAGCTGCTGGAGTTTGAAGGGGGGGGGGGGGGGGGGGGGGAGAGTAGTAGGTGTTCCCCCTACCCCCTGGATTTGTTCCTCTGCACCTCTCATCACTACCAGACAGCTACTGGGGTGCTGTGGGGTACTGGGGTCACAGATTACAAACTCTGACTGACCAACTCCTCTCTCCCCGCGCAGGTTTGCATTTTTATGCCCAGATGCCGCCCCCCCCAGTATGATGACACCCTGGGCAAGCGCCCATGTTGCCCATATCTAAAACCACCACTGACTATATTTGATACAGAATAAAAATTCACATCTGCAAGTTGCCAAAACAACTGACATATTTCCAGCTTAATTACTGTATTTTTCACTATATAAGGGCTTGTCCTCACAGTCGAAGCTGGCTGCGGGGCGGCGCGGTCCTTCCAGCCGCTAGTGGCTGTCAAAGATCACAAGCGGTCGCGGCCGCCGCTAGCGGCTAACTACATGTCAATGAAGCCAAAGCAGCGGTGGCGGCCGCGGGCAGCCACGCAAGTGGGGACAGCCCCATTGAAAACAATGGAGGCAGCCGCGGCAAAGTTCGCCTGTGGGGACAAGCCCTTAGACGCACATGGTTGTGCACAGAAACAAGATATTTGAAAACAACTGATAGGAGTATTTACAAAGTAAGCAATTGTACATATTCATATATATATAAAGAATATTACAGTTTCCACAAACATTAAATTTCAACAGATTGTTATCATACATATTGAATATTATATTAAAGCTGTATCATCATGAGTGTGAACGATTTTGATTGGTGGAGATTTATGGACATGATTTCTTTGTGATTTGCTGTGATTAAGTTCACAATGATATATTAGGTGTAAATGACATTCCTGCTTTGATGCAAATTCCTGATTGGAATGCACTTCAGAAAATCCATCATATGTTCAATTAGTACAAGTTGCAAAGCATATTCATCTGCCCTAATATTTACATGTTACAATAATGTTTTCAATAAAACTTTCTGAAAACCTCACTAGTCTCAGATCCTAATCTGCTAGAGAGAAGCCATAGTGAAGAAGTGTCAAACTCAAATACACAGTGGGCCAAACCTTGATATTTATAAAAAAATATAATTTTTGGCCTATGGGTCAGAGTTTTATACTTCTAAACTACACACACTGTCCACACAGGAATTGGAGCAGACATGGACTATATATGAACTATACAATGCATACAGAGTGTGTGTAGTCCATGTGTGCCCCATCCCTGTGTGTACAGTGTGTGTAGTCCATGTATG
>CM070032.1:16255820-16268112 GCA_036250615.1 Ptychadena robeensis
CGGACCGGTGCAGGCGTCATCGCGCCGCCCGGCTGAAAAAAAATTCTGGGGAGAACACTGGTCACGTTGTCAGCTAGAGAGACAAAAGTGAAGGTTTTCTTCCCCGTTGTCAGTGCTCTTCACCCTCTTCGAATTGCACACAGTCCACCCACCCTCCCCTACCACTGTCAGCCAATCAATAGAGATGGTCAAATTTTTTAAAACAAATTCGACCATCTCTATTGATTGGCTGACATTTTGACGATTTCAAGTTAATTGCAAAGCCCCTGAACATGGTATCATCACCAAACTTGCTGGAGATGTAGAGAATGGGTTGGAAAGTATGTCTCTGACACAAATAGTTTTTGCACAAATCAAGTTCAAAAAATTTCGAAAATCTGAATTTCGACTTTAACTTTGAACTTAATTTATGCAAAGACTACATGTGCTAGAGCAAAACTTTTTTTTTCAAATGTTCCCACACCCTTTCTCTACATCTCCAACAAAGTTAGAAAGTCGAAAAATTTGACCATCTCTACCAATCAAGACAACCATGGAGGAATTAGCTGCAGACAGTGGGTAAAGTGCATGTAATGTGTGTGTCTCTGTGTGTCTCTATGTGAATGATGAATCCTTCTGTATAATTGGTGTGTGTGTATATGATGCATGTCTCTGCATGACTGGTGTGTGTAAAAAGGGAGCATTTTTAATTTTAAAGGCAATGTCACACTAGCTGCACTGCTGCTGTGGTGCTTTTTTTTACCACAAAGGAAGTGCTTGCAGTAATGCTACCGCGTCTGTTGCTGGTAAAAACAACCCTGTGTTTCCACATTGCGTTGGTCCTCATTCTGAACCTGTGTAGTTTGAATAGGGGGCTAGATAATGTTCCTTCATATAAAAGGGGGGCCCTGCAAGAAAAGTTTGGGAACCGCTGCTCTAGCTCATAGGTGTCAAACTCTGTCCCACAGGCCGAATTTCTGTACTCCCACTCAACAGAGAACTACAAATCTCAGTTTGTAGTTCTCTACTCTCCAAGTACAGAAGCACGGTGAGTGTATCAGACAGGGGGCTTGCATGGAAGGCAGATCTCTCTGCCACATCTACCACCGCAGACATCAAAGTGAGGGAGCAAGGAGGAGCCTAGAGTTTGGCTTTAAATGGAATTTGTCACAAAGTAAAACTCCCCATACAAGCTTAGATTGTTCGGCCGACCAACCGCCGAAAAATCAGGTGCCAATCTTAAGCTTGAAGAACTTAAATCAGCAGCCAAATCGATCTAAGCTATTATGGACATGTCCGTAATTCTTAGATCGGTCTGATACTTTAGACGAAGACACAGTGTCCCCGTCTAAACTATGGGTATGTCTCCTCAGCTTCGAGGATCCATCGGGGCTGATGAATCACTGCACAGGCTGCCTCCTGCTTCTCTCCCTGTGAGGGGGAAGGGGAGGTGCTTCTCTCCCTTTGTGCTGACACACAGCACAGCCAGCGTCACTAGATGCCACCTGCCAGGTCTGTCTATTAGGTGCACCAGTCTAAAGCCCCCCACACATGCAACCAGCGGTGGCCGATTTTGTAGAAATCGGCCGCTGATCGGGGGTGCCCACAGTCAGCCAGAGAACGGACATGTCCAAAAATCTCTGGCCACTGCCATTAGTATAAATAGGGACTGGTGTCCCCATTGAAACTAACGGCCGGCACACAAAGGGTGTCCGCCAATACTGTGAGCTATGGAGAGCAGCATGATGACGTCATCACGCTGCACTCCACCACTCATCTGTTGGCCCCCACTCGGTAGGTGCCTTAACCTCAGGCACACTTGTTTCTTTTCCTGTGCAATATCACAGATTACAATCGTGTTAGATTTATGAATGTGATAAATCAGGCTTAAGCTAGGTATAATCCTGCATACAAGTTTCCTGCTTCTTTTCACAACAGTCATCGTTTTTCATTTATTTGAAAGACACATATACAATAAGAATGCTTACAGAGGAACTGTCCAACATATGGGAAGAGTAAATAAGCTCACATGGTCCAAAGGTAATTAAGATATTTTAGTCTTGCCTCTTATTAGTTAGCATCTCTCTCATGTAAAGGCCCCCATACATGCAGTGATCCATGGCCGGCTGATGTGCCTGGCATTTGCGGCAGTTGATCAGCAGCAGTGCCCTGCTGCCCACATGGAGCGACAGAACCAAAATTGCCCAAAATCTAGGTTGTTCAGATTTACAAACTTGGCCTTGAGTACCAGTAGACATTTCAGCATGACAATAACCCAAAACACACAGCAAACGTTTTAAAGTGGCTCAGCCAGAGTCCTGACTTGAATCTAACTGAAAATCTGTAGAGGGAGCTAAAGATCAGAGTGATGGCAAGAAGACCCTCCAACCTGAAAGATTTGGAGCTCATTGCTAAAGATGAATGGGCAAAAATAGCTGTGGAGACATGCGAGGAGCTGGTCTGCAACAATAGGAAGCGTGTGATTGCTGTAATAGCTAAAAAAGGCTTTTCTACTGATTATTGAGAAGGGGATGAATCATTTTGGACTGGACAATTTTTGTTCAAATAAAAGCTGAGAAATGTTTTTTTTCCCCCAAAAATACATCTAAATATCTTTTCAGAGACACCTATGTCATTTCCCATTAAAAATAACTTGCTGGTTGAATAAAAGTAACTTTAATTCATAATTTGCCACGGGTGTGAATAATTATGGGCTCGACTTTTTCTAGATTTTAGCTGAAAATAACTTTAAAAGAAGGAATACAACACTTGACCAACTTTAGTCACTGACTACACTGTAGTAGGGATCAGACAGACCAACTGCACGAGTCAAGGTTTCTCAATTCAAATCATTATGAATCCAAACGATTACAAATCCACACGAGCATTTTATTATTAAGACACATGACAAGTGAGTATTTCAGAGCCTGGGAACTGCTAGGGGTACCTTGTACTCTTCAAAGTCTTTGGCATTTAATAGATTATCTTTCTCCATTTCCACAAGTTGGTCGGGGGTTAGTTCAGAAGGCAATGGATCTACTGAAGCTTCTTCATACAGGGGAAGTCCAGCGATAAAGATCTCTTTCCATTCTCGCATTAACTTGTTAGGTATTAACCTGAGGAAGATCAATCTTTTAGTATATGTACACACATATGTCACGATTTGTCATCAGAGCTGCTGGCAACTTGTTCACATCAACACCATATTCATGCAATTGTAAACGATGGGCCACAAAACACATGTATGAATACATGAAATTTAGGGAAAAACTATTTACTTAGTAGTCATGGAAGATATTAGCTTAGAGCAGTGGTTCCCAAACTGGGGGGTGGGGTGCAAACGTATTCCAGGGGGGGGGGGGGGGGGGCGCTGGCCCTCATTCTTAACCTGTGTTTGAATAGGGAGGGGGCTCAATAATGCTCCTAAATAGAAAAGGCGGCCCCGCAAGGAAAGTTTGGGAATCACTGGCTTAGAGGATTCCCACTAAGCCCCAACATTGGTCACTAAACTGCTTTGTAATTCAATTGTACAAATGTCTACCCACAATCCTTTCCAAAGTGCACTCCTGCTATGCTTTGACTGCTGTCAAGTAGAACAAGGACATTACTTCAAAGTTGGATCAGCCTGTAGTGTTTTTTTTCCACTTTATTTTTGAGTGTAACTCCAAATCCAGACCTCTATGGGTTCATAAATTTGATTTCCAATGATAGTTTTTGTGTGATTTTGTTGTCAGCACATTCAACTATGTAAAGAACAAAGTAAAGCCCCCCACACACGCAACAAGCGGTGGCCAATTTTGGCGCCGACCGCTGTGCTTGCGCTCTCGCTGCCATCGGTCTGTGGCAAAGTCAGCCGCCACTTGGGGGTGCCCACATGGGGTGACAGATCCCTGTCGCCCCAAAGTTCGGTAGGCCAGAGAATGCCCATGTCCATAAATCTCTGGCCGATGCCGTCAGTTTCAATGAGGACCGGCTGATCTGTCGGCAATCCACCTGGCACGTGTGTGGGGGTCTTAAGAATATAAGAACATTTCATTTATTCAGATCTAGGATGTCTCATTATTGTACCCCATTTATTTTTTATGCAGTGTAAATACTTGTCAGAGAAACTGTATTGGAGCCAATGAATCCAGACGCTGTGCCACTTCACTGAACAGCATGCTCTGGAGGCAGGAGACATGGTGTCAACCCCCCCACCTATGCTCATAATGGTGCGCACCCCCCGCAATCTCCCTGCGGACACCAGGTTGTGAACCACTGGCTTAGAGCATTTTAAAAACACACATCTTTCTCCTTAACAATCCCCTTACATTACAGTGCAGCAACTTCAGAATTAGACAGCAATGACCAGAAAACACGCGTTCAGGTATCTCTCACCTGCTAGTTAGTTCTCTGTATTCTCCTGTCTTTGACACCAAATCCACAATCTGGTTCACTATTCCCTGACACATGCCGTAGTGTTTCTTGTATCGTGCCTGCGCTCTTTCCGCTGCTATCTGGTCATGTAATTCCTGAACCTTCCGCATTTGTTCCTCAGCATCCAGCTTGGCTTGATGCTGCAGGGCCTGTAATAGAATATAGGAGTTAGGTATACATTGCAAACTTACAGCAAGCTTTGCTGAGATTTTTGTTATTACCTCAGCTAAAGAAGCTTTTTAGTTGAGGTGATATGTACTCTGAGGCTATGTTCCCACATAGGCCATTAATTGCTTACAGTTTAAAAAAAAATCACCCCCATTATGGAAAGAAAATCGCTTCCATAGAGAATGAATGGACGTGACCAAAAATCACATACATTCATTCTCTGTGGAGGTGATTTTATTTCTATAATGGGGAAATTTTTTTTTAAATCGCGAGTGCAAGGAGATTGGTTGCCCATGTGGGAACATAGCCTTATTGTGGGCGATAAAAGATCTCTCTTTTATGTTTTTTAAGCTTTCTTTTATGCTCAGTATCCCTCAGACGTTATCTCCTACATTTCCATAATATTAAATTAATGGTCATGCTGACCAACATTTGTTTGGTACATCAGACTTTGCATGCGTATCCCCACAGCCAGCAAAGATCTGGTTATCCAGTAGTGTTTATTTATTACGGATATTCAATTTTAGTAATTGGGAACCATTTCCACCCTGTATTGTATTGTATTGGACTTGTATTCCACTCTATGTGTCTTTTTACTGCACAACACACCATGTACTCCACCCTATGTACCCTGTACTGAACCATATGTACTATATAAAGCAATATTTAAAGCACCCTATATTAAACACCACATACCTTGATATACACCCTATGTGCTTAACTAGCTACTACTAACAATGAACATTTAAATAGACTCTTCCCATTTACTGAATCCAAAGTACCCAGGACCATATGTACAGCCCATCACTGTACCATGTTCTAAAACATTTGTATTCTATTTTGTACAATATACCATATACTGAACCTTTACTATACCATTTACTGCACTACAGTGGGTACGGAAAGTATTCAGACCCCCTTCAATGTTTAACTTGTTATATTGCAGCCATTTGCTAAATTTTGAGTTCTTTTTTTGTCCTCATGAATGTACACACAGCACCCCATATTGACAGAAAAACACAGCATTGTAGACATTTTTGCAGATTTATTAAAAAAGAAAAACATAAATATTACATTAAATTTAAGGGGGTCTGAATACTTTCCGCACCCACTGTATATGTAACTTGTACTTTAGCTTGTGCACTGTATGTATACAGTAGCATCCCAGATGTGCCCTAAGTGCCCTAACCTTATACTATACCCTACATAACTTATGTATCATGTGCACAATGTACTCAGTAAATGAGCAGTGTATCTAATTTACCCTGTAAATGTAGGGATGTGGGGCAACTGCTATGCCTCTTAAGGTATGCCTCCAAAAACGTGAGAGCACATTTGGCACATTGTTTAACCAATCAAAGTAATGAACAGAGATAGAATGTGTTTATAATTTAAAACTGAGCCACTCAATAGCTCCAGAGTTTGTCTCTTTGGAATTTGCATGCTATTTATGTGTTAATGTTAAATATCAGGTCTCCCAATAATCACCCTAAAAACTAATTCCTGGTCACCACCAATTGATTTCCCTATAGCTACACACATTCTCCCCCAGGCTGGATGCAAACACAGACTTTCTAATATCAGTAGTGGCATGTGACATGGCATGTAACAGTGATGGCATGACAGACCACACATAGTGGTAAAATCTGAGACAATAAAGTAAGCATGGGTCACTCTCATACCGCTTCTCTTTCAAGCGCCTCCTGAAACTCCCTCTCGCGGCGTTCCTGATACTGCTTCTCTCTGAAGATTCTGTTCTGTCTTATGATTTCCTTCTCATGGCGAGCATGCATGAGCTGGACGGCGATCCTCCTCTCCTGCTGAGACTGTCTCATCAAGCGGTTAATAAGTTGTTCCTCCTGAAATGCTTCCTGAAAAGGGAAAGTATCAGAAATATATTGATGTGGATTTCTTTTTCCATTATAAGTCATTGTACACCGCAGTAAGCCCATAAGGAAAAACATATAGTGTGCAAAAGATGCAGTGGTAGTGATTTACTAAAAAAGGGGAAGCATGCTCAATAAGCTTAGGTAAATATATATACTGACTTTCATCATCAAATCTTTCATTTCATCTTTCAAATTATTTCACTTCACAAGTTTGGATATTCTTTAAAACATCAATAGTTACAACATTCATTAAAGCGGACCTAGGTCACTCAGCTAAGCCAATACTGCTGAGGTCCGCAATTGTAAATACAAAAACTTTTTCTGACAGCAGGAGGGGCGCTTTTTTTCGAGTGTGCCCCTCCCACTGCCTTACGTCGCTCCGAGGCAGCCGCAATGGCATTTGGGACATCTGTCCCATGCAGGCACTCATCTGCCCGATCTTGTGTTTTGCAAGACTTGTGTTGTTATCAGTGATGAGAGTGTCTCTCCCATCCAGAGATACATCTCATTAAACAGCCGATTCCCCCCTCCACACCTCCCCCCCACTGAGCTCTCGGAAGCCTAGTCTCTGTGGGAGAGGGGATGGAGTGGATGGGTGTAGTGGAGGTGGAGTGGAGGAGGAGAGGGGGGGGGGCAGTCATGGCGGAAGTAGCTTTACTTCTCCAGGATCTAAGATGCTGGCATCAGAACTGAAGGTGAAGAAGGTAAGTATGTTTTTTTTGTGTATTGTGTCTATTTAATGTATGTGTGATTTTTTAATTTGTGTTTAAAAACACTTTAAGCAAAAACTTAAAATTCCTTTGCAAAGCAAACATGATCTACTCCTTTAGTAAATCCCCCATGTGAATTGTAACTTACCTTCCAGATATGGTGAGCAGAATAAACATTGTACATAGTATGGCTAATGTTGAGATCTACAGCTTTTCCCTCACGTCAAGCTTAGGATGCATGACCTGCATAGACCATTGTTGACAATGTGCCTGTCTCCCTAGGTGTGCCTCTGCCCATAAGACATGGGGCAAAAAAGGGTGTTGCCTGTAGGAATAAATTAGTTGTCTTAAGAGCCGCATCACAATAACATGATGCTTATGCGTCATACTGACACTAGTGATGGCCCGAACTGTTCGCCGGCGAACTATCCGCGGCGAACATCGCATGTTCGCGCTTTTTCGCGAACATATGGCGAGTTCGACCCGCCCCCTATCTTTTTGCATTAAAGAAACTTTGACCCTGTGAGTCACAGTCAGCAGACATAATCCAGCCAATCAGCACCCCCCACCTCACGGACCTTCACACCCCTTATAGCATAGCAAGGAGAGGACGCCATTTCACATGCTGCTGAGAAGAAGACAGTCAGATCATAGAGCTGCTGTTGCTGCATAGGGAACCATTAGCTAGGCAGTGTTCTTTGTCATCTACAGTCTACTCTTCTTCATTGCTGTTACTCTGTCCTGAAAAGACCCCAAAAGCCCTTTTTAGGGCTATTTTTTTGCTACACTGTTGCCTTCTTGGTGGCACTTAGTTATCACAGGGGATTTTTTCAACCTACGCCTTGTGCCAACGTGTGTCGCCCCACTGCCGTGCCCACCCAAGTTATCTGGTGGCACTTGTTACTAGCCCAGGGGTTTTTTCACCCTATTTAGGTACAAATATATTGCAGGCTTTCCGTCCTACGCCTTGTCCAACTGGTGTGCGCCCCTGCCAGTGCCCACCCATCTTATCGGGCACTTGTAACCCCAGGGATTTTTTTCACCTATGTAGGTATTATAATTTGCGGGCTTTCCATCCATTAAAGCCTTGTGCCATGTGTGTGCCGCCACACTGCATGCCAGCCACAGTTATGGGAAGGGTATACCCGCAATTTTTTGACCCTATTAAAGGGATACTAAAAGTGCACGGCTTCCATCCATTACAGCCTTGTGCCACTGCTGTGCCCATTGCCCAGCCAGTTCGTGGAAGGTATACCCAGATTTTTTTTGTACCCTTTCATAAGGGTATTATAAAAAGTGCACGGCTTCTATCCATTAAAACTGTGCCAATGTTGTGCCCACCAGAGTTATCTGCTGCCACAGGGCCTTGTACGCAAACGATAAAATGACAGCAGAGGCAGACCATCCCGCAGGGGTCGGGTGGTCGTGGTGGTGATATTTCTTTGGCCCTAGTAAGGCAGTGTTCAGAGGCCCTACCGTAACACAAGTTCCATGTGCCACTTCCCTTCGTGTCGTACCTTGTCTGGTGAAGGCTTGGTATCACATGAGCGATCACCTCAAGGTGTGGGCCATGTTGGCACCCCAGATGAGAAGGCGATTGCTTCCTAGTGATCAGACCAAAGCGATCGGTTGATAATGTCGTATGAAAACTTAAATGTGGTTACTACGACTACGGTTTGCCCCGGTTAAACGCAAAGGTACCTACACTGGAACTGAGACCAGTGAGTCCTCCAGACCCCCTCTAGAGAGTGAGTTCAGAAACAGTGACAGATGCCAAAGTCCAGGTTTGTGGAGCAGAGTCATACAAAGGATATAAGTCCAATCAACACACGGTTAAGGGGAATAACTCATTGCAATTTATTTTCACATGCACTCATTGTAAAATCCTTCGTGCGGATTTATTGGGTGAAAAAATTTCTTGGGAGTTTTTGCCAGGGATCCCCCTCTGTCATGTATTGTCCAGGTGTTTGACCCCTTGAACAACTTTTCCAACACTATGTGCCAGGAAGGCCCCTTTGTTTATTAAATTCGCCTCATTGAAGTCAATGGCGGGTTCTTTTGCGCTAGTTCGCGTTCGCCGTTCGCGAACATCAAATTTCGGGTTCGAGCCATCACTAACTGACACGCCCATGACACCTAAAGGAGACAAGGGCTGAGTCTGCTAGGCTATGTTTCCATGGCGTCCGTGAGTCCGCCAAGGTCCCTCTGTCTAATGCATCTATGATGCGTTAGGACATCCGTGGGCATCCTCTAAGAAGGAACCCCTTCTTCTTCTCCTTTGAAAATGATTTCCACAGTTCCGGAAGTGATGATGGTGAAAGACTGGGAGTGATGTTGGGTTAGTATTTAAATTTTTTTTAATGGAAACCTATCTGCTGGTAGCGCGATCAAGGCATTATGTATGGGTGCATCAGTGCACCCATACTTGCATTGGGCTCCGTTGTGTTAATGTTGACACAAGGCTCTATGTTGAAATTAAACCAAGGGAGCACAATACAACACATCACTCAGTTGGGTACAAGGTAATTAAATATAAAGGAATGCGTCTACATCCCTCTGTTTGATGCACGTCAAACGGAGGGGTTTTGACGAAGTGGAAACATACCCTTAAAGTTGCAGAGATTTGGCTTATGAGAGCTAGATGTGATATGCTAAGCTGGCCTTTAAAATACACCTGCAATGGAAGATTTACATGAGCAGCCATCACTGACCTCCTCCTTAAAGAAAAGTTACCTGTTTTTGATTTTTTTTTTTTGTAAAACTGTTTATTTATTAAAGAAAATTTTCAAAATAGAACAATACAAATGATAGAAAAATACAATATAACAACACAAAAGGAAAAAAAAGAGAAACAAGATAGATATGATTGACAATACTAGCGAAAAACTAATAGCATTAATAAAGACAGCAATACAGATACGTGACTTAATGAGGGGCCCCTCAAACTGGGGGTCTCAAAACAAAAATTGCAGTTAATTTCTGACCAGATTGTTTAAATCAGTGTTTTTCAACCACTGTTCCGAGGCACACTAGTGTGCCGCGGGATGTTGCCTGGTGTGCCGTGGGTTTTTGACCCCACCCTTGGCCCTCCTATCTAGCTGCCTCTTATAGTATAAGTCTTATACTATAAGAGGCAGCTAGATAGGAGGGCTAAGCAACCGCATCCTCACAGAGCCGGTCCGTGTATACTATAAGACTTATACACGGACCGGCTCTGTGAGGATGCGGTTGCTTAGCAACACGCGTCCCCACAGACCAGGGGCGGTGTTTTTGCTCTGCTGGTATGCATCTGCATTCCAGCGGGGCACCTGCTGATGACGTACTTCCGGCGGGGACCGGAAGCGCGCCGCGATTATGCGTATCGTCGGTGCCCTCCGATTTTTTTGAAACAAGTGTGCCTTTGCCCAAAAAAGGTTGAAAAACACTGGTTTAAATGATCCACTTGTTGGAACATTGGTGCAGATAAGCAAAGCCAAAACACCAAATTGAAAATCTTATTTATAGGCACCGATTTAACAAAGCATGATGATCAGTTCATCACCCCTAAGGCCAGGGAAAAAGAAGTCACACAATAAGAAAGAGGCAAGATGATGGCTCCACACTATACAAAGTACTTTCCCCACACCTAATGTGTAGGGACTCTTGAATATAAGAAAATGTCCTTACCTCTTGTGTTTCATGAGCAACAAGTTGTTCCATAAGGACTCTGCGCCTTCTTTTTTCTCGCTGCTCACGTGCCACTGTATCCTCCTCAAGCCTCTTCTGAATCTTTCTTACATAATCATCAGTAGATTCTAGCTTGAAATGACCACTTCCAATGCTGCCATTCGACTTTATTCTTTGTAATGTTGGACTCCTGAAAAAAAAAGGTTTTAGTATTTTACAGCCTAAATTATTTTATTTTTTTTACAATACTCCGGGTCCAGTCACATGACATCTATGGTTCTATTCTATCTGCAGTGGCAGGTCCTAGGTCTAGTCCCTGACTGCCTACACACACATAAGGTGGGTTCATTCTGGAACAGAAGTGGCAGCTTTCCATTTTTAATGGAAAGTAGCGAGGGAGGAGATTTTTAGAATGGGTTCTGAGCACATAGCTACATAGAACATAATCTCAGACTAGCTCATAGATACTTAAAAGCGGATGTATACATAAAATCTAAAAAATATATAGGTAAAATAAAAGTGTGACTTACCTCTGAGTTGGTATGGTGGTGGCAAAGCACTCCCCTTTAAAAATATACTTACCTGCTGTTCCCTGAAATCATATGAAAGATTCCATATTTATTTGCCAGGCTTCCGGGGGTTTACTTGGGTGCAATATCGCAAGTGGCCACTGGGGGGAGTTTATAATGGTTTTCTTAGGTAAAATACATCTGTGTACATTGCAATGGTGAGCCGAGATTAGAGATTTACCCATCTATCTCTGCAGTGAGATCCTGGGGGCACCATGGCAGATCATTAGCAGAGCCAGGGAGAGAGGAGGGGCTGCGACGGATCTTGTTAAATTACTCCTTACAGATACGTTTTCTTTTGGGTTTTTTATGCATTCTTCCCTATCATCAGGATGATAGGGATAAATGCATTCTTCATCTATCACTTCTAGTGCCATTCATGAAAAAAATAATTTATGGTGGTAGGTCCTCTTTAAGACAAATCAAAACTTTAAAAACAAAAAGGGCCAGTCTCTCAGTTAAGACTAAAATATTGAAAATTTTGTACACACATACCTTCCATTTGGTGTCATACTGTTAACCATGGTATCTTTTTTCACAGATTTTTCAAATCTTGCTAGTTCTTGATAAACCGCCTATAGGAAAAAATTTAGTTCGTAAGCTTTTTAAATAGTGCCATCTTGTGCTGAAACATATAACTAAAGAATTACAGAAGTTACAGAGAACAAATAAAAAAACATAGAAAATGTGAGAAGATGGAAAGGGATAACCAAGAAATCAGTCTAGGTAAATTACAGAAGAGACATACCAACACACGCAGGCAAATGTCATATACTGTATTTGTAAGCACCCCATACACCTTACAATCTTACCATACAATTTCTGTACAATTAGATTTTCTTCTACCAAAACCATGTAATATGAGGAGCTTTCAAATCCTTCCAATCACTATGTA
>CM070032.1:16313260-16330398 GCA_036250615.1 Ptychadena robeensis
CCGACATGTCCGTTCTCTGGCCGGCCGAGCTGTGGGGCGACAGGGATCTGTCGCCCCATAAGCGGCCGATTTTTCCGCTGACCGACGGCGCGAGTTAAATGGGCTTGTCCCCAAACAATTAATTGGGCATGGACTCAGTGTGAACCATGATCATAATCACTGTTCCCCGTGTTTTTGACCATTATGGGACCATTTTTTTCATTCTGAGTTTTATTACAATTTTACAATAAACAGAGAAATATACAGTCATTTGCAATGAGCGCTTATACAAACTGATCAACATGTGAGGTCAATAAAGAGGCAAGAAGAGAGGAGGAGGGAGGGGGGGGTACCCACTCTCCAGGTGGGATTTAGTTATGCAGCAGGGGGCAAAAGTTGTCAGAGATAACGAATTGCTCCCATGTGAGCCATGAGTTCCGAAATTTTGCCTCTGTCCCTTGAAGCTTGTAAGGTTTTCCATCCTGTGAATATCTACTACCCTGTGGATAAATTCTGTGATTGTGGGGGGAGGGGGGCCATTTAAAAAAAATGCCTAGTGCTACATCAGGCGTAATGATGCTGTAACGGCAGCTGCTGTACGCCGCCGTCGCCTCCTTACTTACCATTGCAGATCTAGGCGCCCTGTTCAGCAGTGATTGTGATATTCCTACACACTTCCTTAAACACCAGTGCATGTCATTTCCTGGGATTTAAGGTATTCATCATGTGACCTGGCTGACCAATAGTGGACCTCCTGCAGCTATATAAGCAACACTGCCTTTTCAGCTTTGCCTCAGTATTAAGGTCTTTGTGTAACGCTAAGCACTGGCTGCCATTGCTGTTCCTGTGAGATAAAGACTGCCTGTGCTACCTGCGCTGCCCCGCCCTGTCACACTGTCTGGCTGACGACACTTGTGTCCCTGGAGTCTTCCCTGCTGTCCCCTGGACCAGCTGCCTTGTGTTCCTACATTCCCTCAAGAGGTAGCGACCTGGTGATCCCCTCAGGATGTTAAGTCTATCTCCACCATCAGGAGTATTGTGAAGAACGAGTGGGTTCACTTAGACAACGCCCTTAGAGGAGGTAGGACACGTGGCACAGTGGGTCCACACCTGCTGCTCCGTGACAGATGCATTGTGTAGTATGATGTCAAATAAAAGCACTTTTGGGTTTTTCTGCCCCATATTGCCATTTTGCAGTGATAAGGCACCCCAAATCTATACGTTGGGCATCATAGACATGTTGGTGTGTCGGGTGTAAATTCAACCTTATTTGTATGAATTAGAGGTTTCTGTATTCCATCCAATACACTGCAAAAGTTTAAATTTCTTGCCCCGTGAGTCATCATGTACCGGCCACAGTCCTCAAAAACACTCACACTAAGGATGCTGAGTGGATGCTGCCTGCCGCACCAGGCCTATGTTCAGCTCTAGAGTAAAAACATGGGCATAAAAAGAAATGTTTTATATACACATACTAGGGTATTCATTTACTCATGCTGCTACAAATGCTAGAGCTAAACATGTCTATAAAAAATTGGCTTATGTTTACATTTCTCTTGAGTGTGCCAAATATGGGCACACTCAAGATTTCACAGGTCAACTCATAGCAGGAAAAAGCTGATACAAGTTCCAGGAAGACCATAACCTTCCCATGTCACTTACTATATTCAGCCTGTATGGTTCAGCCTTATTCATAATTGATTTTATTTTGTTAAGAATTGATTTGATTTGATCATCTTCCCTGGCAAAGTTCGCTTCTTCTCTGAATTATTCACATTTAAGAACAGCAATAAAAAAAAAGTGTCATTTGAACACGCTGTACATACATATTTGGTAGAACTAGGTCAACTAGAAGAAGGCAGACTTTTTTTTATCTTTAAAATATATACATTACAAGTGACTGTGAGATGCAGCCATCCCATTATATATTTTTTTCTATAATCAACCACTTATACGTGCTGATAGAACCAGTGCGGAAGAGGTAAAAGGTATTCACCTCTTACAGCACAGATATCAGGCACAAAGCTTGTGATATCATTAGGTCCACTAAGTAACATACAGGAATTATGGGGAACATTTAGGGCTATTACAGGGAATATTTCTCTCCACAAACCACAGAGTGCTTTATGATGGCATTAATATAGCTCATTGCTCACCTTGCAGGCTCATTTAGTGAGCAGGGATGTGCTTCGCAATTTCTGTCAGGGAAGCATAATAGCAACCCGGCATCAGATGAAACATGGGAAGAGCATAAGCCGGAGTAAATATAAAATGCTTAAGGCCTGAGTCACTACTTTCAGCTCTACAACCATTGATGAGTTTTGTAGTGAAATGGTTTTACACTTTATTGTATATATTCTATACGCATATGTGTATTGTAAAAATATGCAAAAAAAAATGGGTGTGACAATGCAAGAAATGTGACAACATGCAGACAACAAATTAGCAACTGTTACCCTATGTCAATGGTTCCCTGGGGATCAGGGGGCGCAGCTAGAGGGTCAGCTGAGGTGGAACTTTGGTAGTTTTGATGGGGGGGGGGGGCTCAATAATGTTCTTATATAGAAAAGGGGGGGCCCTTAAGAGACTAACCCTGCCCCATGTTTCCCTCCTAAGAGGTTTCAAATGCTACCTTGCTTTGCTTCATATTTCCAATTGGGAAAAAAAGGTCTAAATTCATTTTCTCTGGAGAAGAAGTACATTGTGGGTTTCTCGGCTGAATTATTCAGTGCCCATTAAATATGTTTCAATCAGCTTGGAAGACTGAGCACATACTGAGAGTAACGAGTTTGCATCACAGCACCCTTTATTCCCCGGCATACTGGTGAAGAGAGCAGGTTTGACATAATGATATCTGAAATGCTCTTCTCATCAGTGATGATCTCAATGCCAATGAGGACCACCGATGGGAGTGCATTGCAGATCTCTGTCACTGAGCTGGGGTTTAGATCTCATATCATTGTGCTTATGGAATTACGCATGCAGTGCCCTAAACAGCTTTTATTGCTAGTAATAAAAACACTTGTAATATCTTGTAGTGTCTGCTCCTATTCATGTGGACACAGAAGATTTACTTCACAAAGCTTTGTGCTAAATCTAAATCTCTGTGCTAAATCTGACCAGTGCTCTAAGCTTTACCAAGCTGCAGAAAATATATAAATATTCTCTATATATTATGTATGATCTCAATTCAGCAGCTGCCACAAGTCTGCCAACGCATCTGCCTACATTTTCCACCATGTGATCCATTTAGCCTTTTATTTTCTCTCAGTAGTTCATGGTACTCAGAATATTTATTCCTCACTTTCATGTATTATATAACATTAGCTTACAGAGAGTACAGATTTCTTTCCCTTGCCTTATTATTTGGAACTACAGGCCATGGTACATTAACCTACCTAGCGCTCTTGCAAGGTCCAGATTTCTGTACCAAAAGCGCACCATAGACTCTAATGAATTTTTTTTTGCTGTTGCAGGCCTGTAACTTCCAAAAATATGTCCGGACACGGGTCTAATAGACACCCTGAATATAATAATGTTTGAAACACACAATTATTATACAAAAATACATTACATTTTTTTTATAAAATGTATAATTTGAATGATAAAATCTCTTGAATACTTATTTGGTATGAAAGAAGCACATCTGTAAATGACACTGGGGGTGATTTTCCAGATGTGCTCTTTAAAGATAGCCAAATTTGCATATGAATGTCCCGTGGCCTCCGTGCGGGACATTCATATGCAAATTGAGGTGGGAGAGGGGTGGGAGAGGGGTGACATCGGCTGGCTTGCTTCAGTGAAGAAGCAAGCTTAGAGCATCAGATCCCCCTGGACAGCACAGAACAGAATGTGCTGCTGTCAGAAGCGCTAGGGGTTTAAACATCATTTGGAATATGATTTCTCTTGGCTTACAATGTTGGAGTGGCGGGTTCAGTGCCTACAAGAAGTGGAATTGAATAAATTTTGAATGCTCTCCCCCAGTTTAAGGACTTTCTCGACAATTCAAAACAATACCAAGCTACTAGGCTTTCACTAAAAAATGAACCTAGCAATAGAAGCAATAGTTTTATAACTATGGTGTGTGCATCAAATAATTTCTTAAGGGTCAGACAATTATTAAAGTTGATCTAGGTACTGCTAAAGGAGGCATGCCCACATTTGGTGGGCTACTGGCCATCTACTAATAATACAACCCCCCCCCCCAAAAAAAAATACAAATACAAACCCTGCTGTCAATTAAATGAATGTTCCCTGCCTATTGTATACTCTGTTCTCCAATTTATTAGATTGTAAATCCGATCGGGCAAGATCCTCAACTTCTATGTCATAACCTTAACCTGTGTGTTCTCTTGCATTGCATCTCAACTCTAATTTAATTACAGCACTGCGTAATATGTTGGTGCTTTATTAATAAAAGTTAATAATAATAATTCTAATACTTGATTTGTTATTATTAGAGAGTTTGGAGTTCAAGTAATACCGTTTATTGGCTAACTGAAGTCATTAGAGAAGCAAGATTTCGGGATGTTGCAGATCCCTTCTTCTCTATATTTATCGATGGCTAACACGGCACAACACTCTACTATTTATTATTATTAAAAGAGGAGAAAAAGCAACTTATTTAGTTCCTTGTGTTAATTAGTGATGGCCGATCCAGCCATGAACCTAGATATTGCATTATTTTTAGCCGGCGAGCAGTACAAGTGTTCGACCCACCCTGTGGGCTTATTATTCTTCCACTGGCAGGATCAGGAGCAGCAAGATCTTTTTCACTAGAGAAAGAGTAGAGAACCGAAGACATCAGTGATGTCACGTCCGGCAATCGGTACCAGGACACAAAAGTGTCTTTAAACAATGTCAAATAAAGTGGAATTTCAAAAGAAAACAGCTGACCAAAATATAAAATATTGACAGGGGGTTTCCTTTCCAGGTTAATCCAAATTGTAAAAAAAAGGTTTAATCTATGTATGTTTAAAAAGAAAAAGCTGGTTCATTGCTAATTAAATTCAGTAAACCTGTAACAGTGTGGAGGGCTGGATATTTCAACTGTTCCCTTCTCACTCCAGTGTCACCTCTCTGAACCTTTCCTCTCTAAGGTCAACAGGCTATATGTGAATTCCTCACCCCCTTGAGTAACAATATATTGCAACCTTTTGCAGCAGCTTGTTCAGGACCACAGTTCTAGCTAGTGAAGCATTCCTATCTCCTTCACTATGGAGCTACTGCTTGAACCGCACTGCTTACATCCATATCCTGCATTTGCAGGTTTAAAAATAACTGGGGCTTTATTGGTAAAGATGTTATTTACAGCAGTGGTGGGCAACTGAGTTGATATGTAGGGCCACAAGTGCGGCCCTCGGCATCACTAAAGGGCCGCACATAACATCGATCCAAACCCCCCCCTGCCCCTGGGTGCAGCACTCATATCTAGTCCTGGTTTTCCTGATCAACATTGCTAATTTTACTGGTGTAGGACCACCAAAGTTGATTAGGAAAGCTGGGTCAGCTGCTATGCCCTATGCATTAAGAGTTCGGTTTTAGGGGGCGCATGTGGAGGACCAAGGGAGGCAGCCGAACAATGGCCAAAGGGCCGCATGTGGCCCTGGGCCTCAGGTTGGGCACCTAGGATTTACAGGCTTCCTCTGCTTCCTGAAACCAGGAGCAGGGTAGTTCCAAGAAATAACAGTCTATTAAAACCTGTGCCAAGTTCAAGTGGCCGTGTTGCTTGCCCTACTTTCCTTTAAAGGCCTCTATGGTTGGTACCCATACACGTGTAGATAGCCACCTGATTGATGTGCGCTTTGAGTGATGCACATGTGCAAGTTCCCCGCCGTGCGAGTTCACAGCCTTTGAAGGCAGCCACCCCGTCTTTGAGCGGGATCAATCCGGCTCGAAGATAGGTCAGTCAAACAGGGAACGGACATGTTCATAAATCCCTCTCTTCAACTACCATCCAAAAGTCAAATAGGAAATCAGCACCTAAAGTGGTGCAACTCAATTCCTGCCCAATTGAGGAGTGCTTGAGCACAGTGTGGTAATGTCTTCGTGATCTCACAGGGATCTACATGTATGGACACCTTAACAGTTACCCTTCACCCTAGCTTGGGGAAGGGGGTCTCATACCTGTCATCATCGCTGGCCGGGAATAAGGGACGTGACATCACTCCCGGTATGTCGATTCGGCACTTCCGCGTTCCAAATACCGACTGACGTCACTTCAAGTACTGGGTGATTAAAGTCCCCATCCTCCTATTTAGTACCTGCCTAACTTAAGAGGGAGCGGGCACTACTCTCCCTAATAATGTCCCGCCCCGCATATGATTTTCACAAGGAGGGGGAGTAACGCCCCCTCCCTCCTAAGTTAGTCCAATTTCAAAATCCCGGAGAAAAATCCTGGATTTATTGAAATCAGGATTTATAAAACATGCGACTTTACTGGACAAAACGGGAAGGTTGACAGGTATGCACGCTTAGTCCTGCATTCAAGCCTGTCTGCTCACATAGGACAGCACTACTGCTCAGTGACAACTTCAGCAAAAGAAGAAATAGGGTATTTATAGACTTTGCATGGCAAGCAAAACCTACTTTTAGGGTAGGTAATCCATCCACATCACCCACAATTAACACGTTATGGTTTAGCAAGAATTAAAGTAAATCTAGAATTTAAATACCCACATCTCTACTTCTCCTAGGGTATTTTCTACTAGCAGTTCCACCCCATTAGAGAACTAGCTCAGCTGGTGACAGATATGTGGACAATACTTATTACATTGTTACATGTAGCTTAGGACAAAACAGCAACAGTTTCGGTCTAAAGAGCTTTTTTTAATTATTTTATTATGAATGTTGAATTGCTCATTCTCTTCCTTGAGCACAACTCCTGGCAACAGTTCACTTCATTGCTGACCATTTGACACTTTATGATAAGGAACATCTCATTAAATGAGTGACCTCTTATCTGTTTGCATTCACAGAATATGTTTGAATATTTTTCTCCAACTTTCTCCAATATAAATAAGCTGGGGGTCATGCACTGTGACATATGCTTTGTTCTCAGGAATATGAAGCCCTTGTGTGTTGTTTATTTTATTCTACAGTTATTATTTCACCCACACAAATAATCATTTATTGCTTGTAAGGGCCACAATGTCTCAAGCTGGAAGGGAGAGAAATAACTCATATCTGCAAAAACAATATAGCAGGGTTCAAAGACAATTTTAGCTTAATAGTTGCAGAGCTTTTCTATGATATCATGTAACAATAACATATTTTTGTATTTAGATGTAATGTAAATGTCATTTAAAAAACAAAATCCCAGCAATTCTACCAAGAGAAGACAGATCTCGTGACGTCTGTTTTATATGTTAAATCCATGTGTACACAAAGCTACATGTCCACAGGGGTCTTTATTATGTTTGGGTTTTTTTCATTGAAAGAAATGGCATGGATGCCCATCCCAAATGACTAACTAGGCCCCCTTTGGTATAGGGTCTGGTTTACCTCCAAAAGTGGGGCATGAACAGAGCGTACCAGACCCCCTGTCTATCATAGCCTGGAAAGGGGGCCCCACTTACAGGATGCACATGTATATGAAGCTGCATATGCATAGGGAGCTCTGCATGGGGGGCTTCCAGGCAAAATATATATATATATATATATTTTTTTGGCTCACTGCAGACAAGCACCAAGCGTATGTTTATTGGCGTTTTTTGTCCACATACAAATAGTGTTTAGCCCGCAGGTCATATAACACACATACAGTTTCCCCCCCAATTTTGAGAGTACAATATAGTATTTATTGTAGTATTATTCTTTGACTTTAGGAATTAATAGGAGATTCAGGAGACCTCTATATTTATTCCATTTTATATGTAATAAGTTGAAAAAAAATTTGGGATATATTTTATAGTCAATATTTTGGTGGCCGAAATGAATTTTGCCCGTGGGGGGTGAAATTTTCAAATGTAGAGGGATTCGATCATCACTAGTAATGACTGAGGATTTAACTCAAACATACTAGATGTAGCCTTTGGTTGACATTTTCTGAAAAATTTTATTAAAAATATGTACCAACCCTACCATAAACATCTGTTCTCTTTACATTTTTATTAGAAAATTTACAAATTAATGGAGATTCTTTTCAACTAACTCCAAGAATCCTATTTCTTTTAGATGATAATCAACATCTTGAATTATGTTTCAGAAGAATTCAATGGGGGGACAACTATGTCTAAGAAAGAATTAGAATCTATGTCACCCCATACATGCTTGGATTTGCGGCTGATTTCGCCATGAAATCAGCTGCATATCGAATGCGCCCTCCTTAAATCAGGCCATAAATTGGCTCACAAATCGATCTAATACATTGAGGACATAAAGACCAGCGTTACCACCCAAAGTAAATGCCGGCACACAAAGGTTGCATGGCTGATTCTCGGTAGGACTGGCTGCGCGTGATGACATCATCACGTGTGGTCGATCAGCCAGGAGAATGACAGGTAATCTTAAAATGTTTGGGGGGCTTAAGACCTAATAACTGTTACTTGGGAGAGGCCCGTGCATATGAACCCTTCAATTGGATTCCCTTGACATGTTGAGGAAACAGGTGGGCAAAAAGTTGTGGTGTTTAACCTCCCTAGCGCACCGCCTGTACCGCGCCGTTTTGAACAGTGTGGTACAGGCAATCACAGCAGTGTGCAAGGTACACTGCCTGCCATTTCCCCCCTCCCCTTTCCACACAGCCGGTGTCATTCATGGAAGCAGAGGCCCCTCCATTAACATGGAGGTCTATGGCACTGCCCACCCTCGCACCCTTCCGCGTCACTGTGACGCGATCAGTGAAGCTGCACAACCCCCCCGGAAATGCTTGAAGCAGCATCGCCGTAGATTTCCAGGGATATGCGGCTTTCATGGGAGCCCAGCTAATCCAGAGTTTGTTCTTCACACAAACTCGGGACGAGATGGGCTCGTCATGAACACTAAGGACTAATGGACACCGAGTATGGAAGTGATTGGGGCCTCCCGGACTAACCAAGCTGACCCACACCCCAAAGGCACAGGGCCGTACAGGTCAATGATAGATCAATCCTGGAATTCCACAGGAGACTTGGCCAAACAAAGGGGACACACCAGCAGACAGTTTTAAGGGTAAGCGACTGGTGTATGGAAGCGTCTTGAGTTGCCAGTCCCTCTAATCTAGATTTTGCTGGGATGTAGACGTCTCCAGATCTTTTCACCAGTACTTCCCAGTATTTTTTTGTAGGTTCAGTTGACTGAATTTACAGACCCTAATAATGTACTATAATCAAATTACAACAATTTTCCAACAAATCCTGAAAACATAAGCCACACATTGCTTAAATTTGATAAATTGTTCTTCTTTAGCAAGGAAAATATAAGCGGTAAATGGTCACATTTTGTGATTTAGATTTTTTTTTCAAACAATAACCTAGTTTCTAATGTGTGAATGAATCTGCAGATGTGATAATTATGGAAAATAGACAAATAAATAAAAATAATAATACTTCATTTATATCAGTCAACTTGATATTTACAAAGATTTCCTCTGCTAATTTGTCTATATTAATTAGACTGACTAAACTCTTTCACATGTTTAAAGCATGTGTGAAATTGCTGGCAAGTTAACTAGCTGTCATGAATCATCCAATTAACACGTTATCAAACTGGTGGAAAGACATAATTACTCCCATGTTAGCGACATTGGGGAATATTTACTAGTGAAAAGTACTTCAAGGTCCCAGTATGAACCTGCAAAGCTTTGCTTGCTTATCATCTGCTTGTATGTAGAGACATAGGGGAAAATACAAAAATGATATGTACTTCAGAGGTGGTACAGAGAGGGTTCATATTATAAGTTCATATAAGTTACAAAAAATATATATCCAAATGCATGCTCAATTGGATTCAGGATTTGATTGACTTGGCCATTACATAACATTCTACTTCTCCCTCTTAAAAAACTCTTTGGTTGCGTTTGCAGTATGCTTTGGGTCATTGTCCATCTGCACAGTGAAGCGCCGTCCAATGAGTTCTGAAACATTTGGCTGAATATGAGAAACAGATTATATTGCCTGAAACACTTCAGAATTCATCCTACTACCTTTGTCAGCAGTCACATCATCAATAAATACAAAGGAACTAGTTCCATTGGCAGCCATACATGCCAATGCCATAACACTACCACCACCATGATTCACTGATGAGGTGGTATGCTTAGGATCAATATCAGTTCTGTTCCTTCTTCATACACTTCTCTTCCCATGACTCTGGAACGAGTTGATCTTGGTCTTATTTGTCCATAGGGTGTTGTTCCAGAACTGTGAAGGCTTTTTTAGCTGTCGCTTGGTAAACTCTAACCTGGCCCCCCTGTTTTTGAGGCTCACCAATTGTTTACAAATTGTGGCGAACCCTCTGGTGAAGTATTCTCTTGATTGTTTAACTTTGACACACATACACCTACCTCTTGGTTCTTGATCTGGCCAACTGTTGTGAAGGGTGTTTTCTTCACCAAGGAAAGAATTCTTCAGTCATCTTCCACAGTTGTTTTCCATGGCCTTCCAGGTCTTTTGTTCACCGTTGCTCACCGGTGCATTCCTTATTTTTAAGTATGTTCCAAACTGTTGTTTTGGCGATTCCTAATGTTTTTGCTATCTCACTAATGGGTATATTTTTTCAGCCTATTGATGGCGTTCTTTACTAATAGTGACAGCTCTTTGGATTCTCATCTTGAGCGTTGACAGCAACAGATTCCAAATGCAAATAGCACACTTGAAATGAACTCTGGACCTTTTATCTGCACATTGTAATTGGGATAATGAGGGAGTATCACACACCTGGCCATGGACCAGCTGAGATGCCAATTGTCCCATTACCTTTTAATCCCTTAACAAGTGGGAGGCACATATGCAAACTGTTGTAATTCCTACACCGGTCACCTGATTTGAATGTAAATACCCTCAAATTAAAGCTGACAGTTAAAGCACATTGTGTTTGTTTCATTCCAAGTCCGTTTTGGTTGTGAGCCCAAAATATTAGAATTGTTTCTATACCCCAATATTTATGGACTGGACTGTACTGATATCCTGATTATAATATGGAAATCAAATTCTATGATTGACTATGTACAGAAAACTTAGATGAAAGGGAAAACTTTACATATAAAGCTGCTGGAGCATGGTTTCTGAAATGGAGATGGGCAAAAATATTCAGACAACAGCATACATGCAAATTATATGCACACTGAAATTAAGCCAATCGAGTACAACAGATCCTGTGCTTGACTGGTTAAGTTGGAGTCTATCTACAGTTTGAATAAATTTTTAGTGTGAATGTTGAAATTTCACAATCTCATTGACGAAAGGACAATTCAGTAATTCTTAGCCTTATCCCTTCCCATCAATGACATCAATATAAAGAGAGAAGCAACTGATTGATAAGCTCCACTCTATCTCTACTAACAAATATAATACTTGCAATGCAGTGCCACTCTTTGGCTCCTACTTTAAAGTGGATGCATACTGAATATATAGTTGAATTGAAATATATATTTTTATATATAGTTAGATTGAAAAATAGTAGAGAGGTATGCCACAACTGTTAAAAAAACTACTGTTTCCTGGATCCATCTAGCTACCAGTATTGTGGGGGGTCCCTAACTGCAGTAACACGAGTGCCCACAAGATGGTGCTATATTTTGAATTTTCTTAAAACGGATGTGTATTCACAAACTAAAAAATACATATGGGAAATGTAAGTTTTACTTTCCTCTAAGCTGGTATAATAATGGCTTAGCACTCCACAATCCTAAAAAATCTTTATCTGCCAGGTTAAATCAGGGTGCAATGTCGCAAGCCATTATATAACCATAATATGCTATAAAACTATTATAAAGATTATTATTATTCTATAGGAAAATTCAACTGCATGCATTTCAATAGAGAGCTGAGATTAGTGACAGCTGTCACTGTGCTCAGATATGTCGAGCTCTTCCGGCTGCACCGTAGTGTGTGTCATCAGAGCCAGGGAAAGAGAGTGGACTTTTCTGGATTCTGATGTCATTGGGAAAAGCAAAAGAATTGTCAAAGGATCTGCGGGCAAAGGTAGTTGAACTCTATAAAACAGGAAAGTGTTATAAGAAAATAGCAAAGAAAATAAGAATGCCAATCAGAAGTGTTTAAATTCTAATTAAGAAATGGATAATTAGGTTCTGTTGACACCACGGTCAGGTAGACCAACTAAAATTTCAGCCACAACTTCCAGAAAAATGGTTCGCGATGCAAAGAAAACCCCACAAATAGTGTCAGGTGAAATACAGGAAATTTGATGTGGCTCTTTCAAGATGCACCATAAGGAGGCACCTGAAGAAAGATGGGCTGCATGGCTGAGTTGCCAGAAGAAAGCCACAAAGTGTCCATCTAACAATATGCCAAACAGCAAAGAGACGCCTCCAACCATCTGACACAAAGTAATTTGGTTTGATGAGAAAAATGTTTTACTTTTCAGGCTACAACAATAAACTCTACATTTGGAGAGGAGTCAACAAGGTATATGATAAAAGGTACAGCATGGGGATACATGGGGAAACCAGAAACAAAAATGGAGCTTGTATATGTATTTTTATTTTGTCCATAGTTCTTTATTAGGGACTTGTGATGTTGAATGGACCATCTGACCCAAAGTTCAGTTAATACTGAGCTGGAAGATAGCGCAGGGGACAAATTCTTAAAACTAGTTACTTAGCTGGCTTTATATTAATCTAAAATCATTATGGAAAGTATATGTGCATAGAGAGATAGGTTGCATTTTTCGACTAGCTGACTTTGTGAGCTGAGCCTCTGAATATGGTATCACCAAGTTGCTGGAGATGGGAACATTGGGGGGGAAAAAAGTTTTTCCATAAATTAAGTTCAAAGTCAAAGTCAAAGTTTTGACTTGACTTTGAACTTTATTCATGCAAAAACTATTTGTGTTAGAGCCATATTTTTTTGTAGTGTACCCCCCAATCCTTCTCTACATCTCCAGCAAGTTTGGTGATGATACTATGTTAAGGGGTTTGGAATAAACTCAAAATCGTCGAAATGGTTGAATTAAAAAAAAAATAATAATAATTAAAACTTAACATTCAATATAAGGGTTTACGTAATCTTTAACTATTATAATTTACAGAAATGATATTAAAAGAAACACTATTTTGTTTCCTTCCCTATTTAAAGGATAATATGGTAAGGAGTAAAGAATTGAGAGTCACAAGTCTTCAGCTGAAGCACAATTATTCAATTTCAACTTTTTTTTTTTTACAGATGAATAGTTTGGTGGGCGGCTTTTCACCTCTTATGTCACATTTGCAGAGCACAAAGGAAACACCAGTGACTAGCATGCCTAGTCTGTCTAAATGTCAGTTTACAAGACATGAGGGGTCGTCATAAAATGACAAAGGCACAAATTACAATAGCGAGTTGAAAAGGTGATGAATACAATACAAAGGAAAATGCAAGATCATTACAAAAAGGTAGATAGGAGAAGCAAATACAACAAATAGGAAAGAATAGAAAAAACCTAATAAACTATTAATAAACAATGGAGGGGCAATCAATTACTCTGGGAACTGTAATAAGGCTATTTCAGGGGTGGACATACATGGTTAGATTTTACCGTTTGATGGACTTAAAACAATAGATTTTTAAGTCGATTGAATGGAAATCGATTCCTGTCCAGTTGGTGTAATGCACCAAAAGTGATCGACATCGAACAAAAAAAATCGATCGGACATGATGGAAAATTTTGGTCGATCTTACAAATGAAATTGATTCCTATGAAGGAATCTATTTCCCAGGGATCGATTTCTTTGGATAAATCGATACCTTGCAATGAATCGATATATTTTGAATCGGATCAACGTTTGCAGGAAAATCGGATTGACTATCGAATCACAAAATAATTGCCCCGTGTATGGCTAGCTTAAGGCCCTTTGTCACATTGTCGAAAAGATGTTCCCCTCCGCTTGTTTTCTGCAATGAGTGCACATAATGCCTAGAGGTGACCAAACATTGTCTTGAGGTCGATGCAGTGGCGTGATCATGACACTGGGTGCATCCTTATTTGAAATGTGAAAAGATAACAGCGTCCCTGGTGACGGCGAAGCATGGCACACCTATGGCGGGTTGGCCATTACAGGCTCTTGGTCTGGCCCCTTTTATCTAACTTAAGAAGTCAAAGAAGTCAACCTGGCCACTAAGTCAAAAAGTTTGCCCACCCCTGGTCTAGGGTCACACAGGCCCTTGTTCACTGTCTGGTTGCCCCCTGCTGTTTTTTTTCTTTTGTTCTTTGGGAACCTCTTGGACACTTTGAACAGAATCCCCTCTTAATGTAAAACACCTATGCTCATGCATAAGAATTTGCTCAAATGGGAATTTGATATATTTATTTATATTGGATTGTTAAAAAAATCCATAACCAGATCCCCATTTGCCATACAGTCCCCCCTCTGGTCATGGCAGACCCCTTCAAGGCATACAGCCTCAAAAAAGGGGGGCCATGAACAAGCATGCCCGTGTCCAAGCATAACGGGCCCACGGCAGACCCTGCAAGCCAGGGAAGTGACAAGCATGCAGCCCCATTTAACCACAACCAGGCGCGATGCCATCCCTTAACCAGGACAATACACCTCATTAAGTGGCTCCCTCCCATAACATCTCCCGTTGTTGTGGGGGTCTGAGGGTGGGGTCACATTCATGCCAAGCAGGTGGTTATTTGGAAAACCCACATACCCAAACTATTGGTCAGTCTCTAATGGTCTCTGTGTTGCCTCCTGATAACAATTGTGTCACGGCTGGTGACACCAGAGCAGCGGTGACAGCGGTGAATCAAGGGTGTGGGCCCACTGGACCAACTTGCATGATTGGCAGGGTGCAATCCGGGGCACAGAGTTTAAGGGACTACCTGGTATTCACCAGAGCTCCCCGCGAAGGGAGTTGGATTTGGCTGCAGATAATCTCCAGGTTGCGGTCCCCAGAAAGCACCTATGCAAGATGGCTGCTAAACCAATACGCAGTACCAAAACGTTCAGGAGTGAGGGAAGTCCGATAAACAAGCCAAGGGTCAGAAGCTGTGGAGTCAGGAGGATTAAGATGTAGGAGCAGTCCGAGGAACAAGCAGGGGGTCAGGAACCGGGAAGTCAGGCAGGAAGCAAACACATAGGAGACCAAAAGCTCAGGCGATTTCCTGTCAGCTACCGCAGACACAGATCCTCCAGTCCTGCTGGGATCTGTGACACATTGTATGAAAAAGTGATGAGAACCCCTAAAATGTCACTAGAAAGGATTAAGGAAAACTTTCCAAAACTGAACGCTGTCTCCCAGAGGATTTCATTTTGTCTCTGGGACTGAAGGGAATTTGGATTGCAGTTTAAAATTTTCAAATGAAGAGCAACGTTTCTGCAAAAGTTTGGTGTATGATCTGCTATTGATATCTGTAAGATTTGTTTTTTTTCATCACCACTGACAAAATGAAAATAAAAAGTACCACAAGGTTTATTCCTTTCAAACTTTTCATGTTTCATACAAAGTTCTGCATTAGTATTAGTATCATGTAGCATCAACGGCAGTAAATCAAGATCACGAAATGTTTATAACTAAAACACCCATGAGACATAAAACAAATATTCCTATGCTGCCAAAGGGTAATCTGATTTTTGTTTTCACTTGATATTAAAAGTGACACTTTAATCTCCTTCTCCAGGACCAACAATTCACTAACCATGACCTTGGCAAAGGCATTCCGTGTTCCCAGGCTGGAGGCTCAATGTATTTCATAAAAGAATGAAATAAGCCTACAGGATCAGCAGACCCCCGCTGCTGCTCATAATATAGAAATCACGCCTTTATTTCTAAAGCTTGGATCTGAGTCCCTTCGTTTGGAAGAATTATTTGTCTTTGGATTACTTAAAGAATTCCCAGACTCCCGATTTCAAGTACATTAGTTACAGTAGGAACATGTAAGCTTCCGCAACAGGGTGGAAGTGTTGGCAAGAAATGGGTTACCCTGTAAGTATAGTTCCTCCAAATTTAGGAGAGATTGTAATGTACACATTGCCAGCATCTAAGTAACACTGGCGTTGTGTAGAGAGCCAGGGGGACAGCAGCGTAATGCCCAGGAGGTTAAGGTAGCCATACATGGTATGATCCCCCGCCGATTTTGTTTGGCGGTCGCTCAGCCACATATTGGCTGTGCCCACCTGGGCAGATCAACCAGGATTGCACTGCAAGTCTGATCACACATTGACCAAAGTCCCCTTCCACAGCACACAAAGGGTGCGCGCCAATTCTCTGAGTGACTGGCTGCAGTGTGATGACGTCAGCAGGCAAGGATCGTACCATGTATGGCTACCTTAATATTTTCCAAGTGCGGTATGTGTTTTCAGTTTGCATGGAGACAGCTTTTTTGCTGATTAAATCTCCAAACTCTATGCAGGTGGGAAAGTGTCTTTGTCATTTTTAAATTATGTATAAAGCCCCCATACACGCTAAAGCTAGCCATACACAGTCATACACAGTCGGATTCCATTCGATCGGCCAATTAAGTGTGTCCGATCGCTACATACCACCTTGTCCCACGCATTCCTGGACGATTCCGTGTCCGATCGCTTACTCCACAAATGGCAACTCCCCCTGATGTGTGCAGAATCGGATCAGAAAGACCAACATGTTGGTTCTCTGTCCGATCCAATTCTTGGCCCCCGAACAATCGGACGTGATCGGACGGACAAGGTGGGCTTCACACGATTCCGGGACGATCGTTTCGCGTGCACGCGCCCGGAATCGATCGTCCCGGAATCCGATGGGAAACGGACCCGTGTATGGGGGTCTTTAGATTTTATGGCCGACAGATCACTGACCGACCGCCGTGCGTGCTCTCGCCGATTGGTCGGCCGAAAAATTAAGCTTAAAGAGCTTAAATCGGCCAAATCGATCTAAGCCAAATCGATCTAAGCCATTACGTACATGTCCGTAATTCTAAAGCTAGCCATACATGGTTCAATTGACATCAAATCGATCAGTTTTCGAAGTTTTCGATCATTTAATCGTATGTCGATTGTAATTGAATCGAAGTACACACTACATTGAGTATGCAATCAAAGC
>CM070032.1:16335807-16348386 GCA_036250615.1 Ptychadena robeensis
TGTGTCTCCTCTTTTTTCTTTGGTTCTGGTTTTTCTTTTTTTTTCTTTTTCTTTTGGGGGACTGTTAATTTAGTTTTTTGGTAGCTGGCTTGTCCACTGTTTACGCAGGTAGTCGGTTCACAGTAGTGCCGGCAATGCTGGCATTGCCTGTTTGTATATTGCGACTATTGAGGTGTGATTATGTTTTTTATTGCATGGTTTCTCTTTTTTCTATTTTGTATTGTACAAAAATTTCTATAAATAAACAGTTTAAAAAAAACAAAAAAAAAAAACAATGGCTTTCTTCTTGCCACTCTTCCATAAAGGCAAACTTTGTGCAGTGCACGACTAATAGTTGTCCTATGGACAGATTCCCCCACCTGAGCTGTAGATCTCTGCAGGTCGTCCAGAGTCACCATGGGCCTGGTGACTGCATTTCTGATCAGCAAGACCGTCCACCTAAACTCACAGGCTGAACAGTCCTTGTTCGGCCTGTGAGTTTAGGTGGACGGTCTTGTTTTGGTAGGTTTATAGTTGTGCCATACTCCATTTCTGAATGATCACTTGAACAGTGCTCCGTGGGATGTTCAAGGCTTTGGAAATCTTTTTGTAGCCTAAGCCAGCTTAACATTTCGAAAAAACGTTATCCCTGACCTGTCTGTGTGTTCTTTGGACTTCATGGTGTTGTTGCTCCTAATATTCTCTTGGCTGCTAGAGAATCGGGTGGGCATCGCACCATGCATGGCTACCTTTAGACACATGCATTCATTTAGGGCACCAGCATAAGTGAAGACATAACCACAGATTTGGCACCAGGAGGTCATGAAAAATTCATGTTGTTGGCATCTTTTGGCCGTTTACATTTCCTAACTTCCCAGAAAAGCAGACCGTCATAGGCGAGGTTGTCTATAGTAGACACATCATTTAAATAGTGTAATCCTATTGGTAGAAAGTGGGCCATAACCTCTTCCTTTGATCTGGACTTTATAAAACAGAGTTTTATGTTGAGTTGCCTTTAATGTACGTGATTCCTGCTGGTGTGAAGCGAACTGTTTAAGATTTTAATTTTATTTTTGTTGAATCAAAGACAGTAGAAGGAATTTAGAAAAATATTCAATTCTTCTGAAACACCTCCAACATAAATGATATATTAAACTTTCCAAAAAGTTTGATATTTTCAGAGAAATGGTTTATAGTCCATCAAACGCTGCTTGTATCTGAGGACACTCACTGCTGTAAAATAAGAAAAAAACAAACAAATCCCATTGTTACAATCTAGATTTTACAGAACTATAAAACAGGAGATAGTCAGCACATTCCTAGACTCTTAAATCACTTCTCCCCGAAAATCCTTTTGATCTGTTTATATATTCTATAAGAATTAGTGTTTCCTCAAGTGACCTCTAGGGGGTGCTGCAGCACTTTGTAGGGTGGAGTGCAACTGTCAGCTAGTGAAACACAAGCATGTCAACCAAGCCGGCCATATCATACCTTCTACTTGGCACAGTCTAGTCTAGTCTTTTGCTTTTTTCAAAATGTTCAAAACATCTTGTGGGCCAAATATAATTGCTATGTGGGCCAGATTTGCCCCCAGTGTTTGTTGCCCCTGCATAAGAGAATTTCATATGTGGGATTGATATGCCAGCATAGAAAAAAAATAGATTCTAGTTAATTTGTTAATATCTCCACAATGCCTAAAGCTACAGTAGTGAATAAGTGCTGGACTTGATATGTAGTAGGTAAAAAATTTTCTCCCAGTCACTAACCCCCACCATCATGCCTGTAACATGAGTCTAGGGGATACCAATGCCAAAACTAGCAGTGCAACACTCGCTTACATTCCACCACTTAACCCGAACGTAGCTCATCATCATTGAAACTCATTGCCCTACAGATGTGTCCAGGCAAATAATTGGCATGTCTACATTCCTGATCACATGACAGCTGGTCTCTTTTGAAACATATTAAAACATACTGTATTTTTCGGACGCACCAAAATCAGGAGGAAAAAGTGCCAGCGTCTTATGGTCCGAATGCAAAAACCCTGTGGCCCAGTGGTCAAAGATAGTTGAAGAAATTTCGAAAAATATTCCATTCTTCTGAAAGACATCCTACATAAATGATATATTAAACTTTCCAAAAAGTTTGATCTTTTCAGAGAAATGGTTTATAGTCCATCAAACGCTGCTTGTAGCTGAGGACACTTACTGCTGTAAAATAAGAAAAAAAACAATTCCCATTGTTACAATCTAGATTTTACAGAACTATAAAACAGGAGATAGTCAGCACATTCCTAGACTCTCCATGTCTACATTCCTGATCACATGACAGCTGGTCTGTTTTGAAACATATTAAACCATACTGTATTTTTCAGACCATAAGATGCAATTTTTCACCCCCAAAATCAGGAGGAAAAAGTGCCTGCGTCTTATGGTTCGAATGCGAGACCCCCCCCCCCCCGGCCCAGTGGTCGCACTTTGGCTCTCCGCCAGCTCTCCCGGCAAGGAGATTAGCCGGGGAGCTGTCAAATGTGAGATTCACCCACAGCTGGATTGCCCATGTAAACTGTATAATAGCTTATGCCAACAGAGCCCAGAGCCCTGCTGACATAAGCAATGAAGAGAGAGAGGACATAAGCAATGAAGAGAGAGAGATAGATGAACTGGCATCTATACCTCTCTCCTGTCCGTGAAAACTGCAATCACAGCTGCTTCCACAGACACACGCAGCCAGAGAGGAGAGGGAGAGCAGAGGACTGGCAGCCTTCTGCCCCCGTTCCTTCTGATAAGTGAAGAGGTGGTCATGTGCTGTGTGTGTGACACCTACTGGCTGAATCTGATATTGCATTTATTTAATCCATGAATGCAGCATTAATCCAATTTTATATATGAAATATATGGTCCAAAAAATATGCTATGTAGGAAATGTAGTGCGATAATGACACTTACTACACATGTCACACTCCTGTGTCTGTTGTCATGTCCTTCCAGAGAGGTACATTGTGAATATTTGTGATTAAAGAGTTAATCTGCAGAAATGTGTGTTTTATGGCCTCTGCTGTACTTGCGGTGGTTCTTTGTGTTGTAATATGTGAAGGTTGTACGGGGTTTTCAAAAGCTTGGAGATGAATGATTCATTGGAACTGCTCACTGCAAAGCTTACTTTTCTATCCATAAAGCACAATCTGCTCCCATTACAGTTTCACCGACTAAAAATTTTCTAAAACCGAGAACAGAAATGTAATGTAGTGCTGCTTCCTATTATTTAGCTGTGGCAGCTGCTTTATTGTACATTATTCTGTCCACATTTTTTGATGAGAAATTAAAAAGTATTTTTGGCTCTATAACACATGCCCCAAATGGAAGTACATGTGCAGAGACAATAGGAACAGCAGGTAATATATTCACTGCACTTGCACTCCTGAGAGCCCGATAGTAAGACTTTCTGTAATTTCTTCTTTAAAAACATTGGGGTATCTTATGGTCTAGTGCATCCTATTGTGTCTAAGATATGGTACTGTTACGGTCATGGGGGCAGACAGGAATGGGGGTAGCAGGTGACCCATTAACTGCTTGCTTCGGTCTCCCCTCACAGGCCCCGGCTCTGACCGGTAACCTATGCAGGTTTTGTTGTCACACTACCCTTCTCAGGGAAAGAATATCAACAGCAGGCATGCCTTTTCAAACAAACTGTGGTTCTTTATAGCCAATAGTCAATAAAGGGGATACTCATATTTTACTGCAGCCCAAGGGGGCCTGCAGAGTAAAGTCTTAGGGGACAATTCCAAACATAAGGTCACTTATTGTGCCAGCCGTGGTGGGGGTTGCACTGCCATTCATGGATCGGCTAGACACCTGCTCCCTCCTAGGTCAGGGTAAGATCACATGCCCAGACAGGTACTCCTGCAGGCTAATAAGCCTGTCCCACGAGGCAATGGTACAGGCCGATAGTGTAAACTGCTGCAGTCCTTGCTCTCTTAGAAGAAGACTAAACTACCCTGTTTCCCCAATGATAAGACACTGTCTTATTTTTTTTGGAAGGCCAAAATATGCCCTATGGCTTATTTTCAGGGATGCCTTATTTACCATATAATATGCCGGGTCCAGAGTCCCATATAATGTGCTGGCTATGGGGGTGTAATATGAAGAGAGGGGTGTGCAGTCTATGGGGGTGTAATATGAGAGGGGTGTGCTGGCTATGGGGGTGTAATATGAAGAGAGGGGTATGCTGGCTATGGGGGTGTAATATGAACAGATGGGTGTGCAGTCTATGGGGGTGTAATATAAGGAGAGGAAGCCCCCCTCCCCTCACTCCGTCTGGGTCCTCACCTCCTTGACAGGGGGGAACCCTGTGAACAGTATGGGTGTTCAACCCGCCACGTTCTCCGGCAAGAAGAAGATTATTATTCTTCCATTGGCCGGATCAGGAAAAACAAGGTCCAGCCAGTGGAGGTATTGCTACACCCAGTAGTGCCTCTTACACTAATACAACATAAACAATACTATTCATTCGGTAATGGAGCCAACATCCCAAATTCAAATACACAATTATAGATCACTGGGAGATTGAGCCTTGGTTCACAGGCCCAGATCAAAGTTTCCCCCTGAAATAATCAGGGGCAAGGGGACTTTAAAGGCTCCAATGGCATGTACCAAGTACATGATGTAAAATAATAGTAAGTTTATTACAACATTAAAAGAAACAATTGGTTCATAGGCCGCAGGCCTTAGGTAATGACCTTACTAGTGGTTACAAAAATTTAAACAAAAACATATGGTGTTGATCCGCAGATTGACAGAAATGAGACAGAAATGATATAACTCCCAACCCAACGTACATTTCATTCTTCAGGGTTCAGCAACTTCTTCAGGGTTTTTACAGAGAGGAACAACTTCAGCGCCTCAGAGCCAATTTTCTATTAAGATGACAACAGAGCAGTGGACCAGCAATTCAACCAAACGTGTAATTTAGGTGCTGTAAGTAAGTTTAGCCTATGAAGTAAATACTCACTGGCCCAAAACGAAATTTTCTGGAGAACCACCATATGGTGACCACCACAGTCAGGGGAAGGGGGTAATTTAATGTCCCCACCAGGAAACGACAGCCACCCTGTGTCCAGAAAGCAACCAGGTTTATCTAATAAAGATATATTAATGAATTTTCTATTTATTTTAGTTAATTTATTAAGGAAACTAGTAGCAAGTGCATGTATAGTAAAGGACGGGAGCGGGACGGGAGGTACAGGAGTGGTTCCTTGATTACACTTATAGGTACAGGTGTGCTCTGGGTCCCATTCTCAGGCCATCACTATCTATTTATTCCAAGATCTAGTCTTCAGCATATCTTTTTTGAAGTTACTCAAAATTTCTCTTCATTTCTTTTCATACTTTCATCTGTCAATGAAAAAGTACACAACTTGCACTCTTTAATAAATAATAATAATAATTATAATATTAATAAAAATAAATGTCATTGTCCACCAGTACATGGGTGACTCCATTTTCTTGCTCACCTTCCAGCTGAATATATTTTTAAAACTTTTAAGAACTGGCAAGCTCATGTTTCGGGGGCACCCTGGCTCAGATCGGACTACATGATAACCCTCAGACACTTAACACCTTTCTCTCTCTGCCGGTACCATATGCATCTTGCACAATTCCTTCTGTAACAGGAACTTGATTGAAGTTTGTATCAGTCGTCGCCTCTCCTCTGACAGCTACTGCGTGTTTGCAGGGAAAGCACTCAGAAATGGCTCAAGTATCAGTATTAGTTTCGCATTACTGAAATAAGTATACAATGTAAGGACTGACGTTTATTTGAGGGCACCTTTGTAATCTTTCTTTACTTTTACCTTTCTCTGGTTACCAGAAAAAAAAAGGTTCAGCTACAGTGTGTTACTTAGAGCAGCATTCCAACACAAGAATGTGATAAAGCAAACTGCTTCGTAATGAGCAACTAAACTTTTAACCCGGTTTTCAACAATTACCTAAAGAATCCTATATAAGGGGCATTTTCAAATAGAATGTACACTGCCTGGCCCCCAAAAAAGAGTTGCTACCTAAAAATAATGTCACACACTCTAAACTTTCGATGGACCACCTTTAGCTTTGATTACGGCATGCATTTACTGTGGCATTGTTTCGATAAGCTTCTGCAATGTCACAAGATTTCTTTCCATCCAGGGTTGCATTACATTTTCACCAAGATCTTGTATTGATGATAGTCTGACCGCTGTGCAAAGCCTTCTCCAGCACATCACACCGATTCTCAATAGGGTTAAGTTCTGGACTTTGTGGTGGCCAATCCATGTGTGACAATTATGATGGCTACTTGAATCACTCTTTCACAATTTGAACACGATAAATTCCTGGCATTGTCATCTTGGAATAATACTGTTCTATCAGGGAAGAAATAATCCATTGATGGAATAACCTGGTCATTAAGTATAGTCAGGTAGTCAGCTGACCTCATTCTTGGAGCACATACTGTTGCTGCACCTAGACCTGACCAACTGCAGCAACCCCAGATTTATATTAAGTATTTGCTTACTTAAATCCAGGTGGCAACTTCTGTTTTGGCCAGTCTGTTTACATGTCAAAATGTTATTTAAAGTGGAAATTCCTTATTTGTTTTTTGTTAATCAATAAAACAGATCCATTTTTTCTCTATAAGTTAAGGCCCCCATACACCATACAATTTTACCATTCAACTTCTGTACAAGCAACTTTTCTTCTACCAAAACCAGGACCTTTCTAAACCTTCTAATCACTATGTATTCTATCAGGGAGGCCACTATACTACATAGTTGTTGGTAGATCTAATGGAAATTGTATGGAGTGATCTTAAGGTGTATGGGGGGCTTTAGTTCAATGTAGTCAAACACTAACTTTAAAGTAATTTGTGAGTTCATTGAGAAGGTTTATCCTTACTGGAGTTCTTTTAATTAGATTCACCTAAGCCAAGAAAATGAATTGTAAAGCTATCAAATCAGCACCAGTGACTACAGCTGAGATTGCTGGTAGGCATCAGCACAGTAGAATGAATACAGAGACTCACAGACAATATTTTATCCTCAGTAGAATCTAATGAGTAAGGAACTCGACATGACATGGGTAAAGCCCCCCATACACCTTCAGATCACTCCATACAATTTTTTTAAGATCTACCAACTATGTAGGGTCGGGTCCTCCCTGATAGAATACATAGTGATTGGAAGGTATATATCACTACTATGTAGTGCCGGGTCCTCCCTGACATAGTGATTGGAAGGGTTTGAAAGGTCCTCATGTTCCATGGTTATGGTAGAAGAAAAGTTGATTGTACAGAAATTCTATGGTAAGATTGTAAGGTATATGGAGGGCTTAAGCCCTACAAGGAAAAATTGTGGGGTAATGCAAACTGTAGAAAACTTGGATTTTTAAAAAAATTGCAATCCATTTTATTACTATATGAAACAATCTTACATCAAATAAGAAAGCTACACAAAAAGTTTTTTAAAATGTAACAGTAATCACGAGAAGATAAATGCTCTAAGAAAAAAATATATATTAACATCAGTACAACCTTGCACATGCACAGCCCATTGCCACATAAGCCAGACAGGCCCAAGTCACATTGCCACTCGATAAACCCGTATTATGTAATACCAACACAAATGTTATTGTAAAATGTATCTGTCAAGGTCATGGGACCTCGCTGTGGCTTGCCTTTACCGCTCGGACCTGCTTGGTTTGACTATAATTTTTGCCTGAGCTTTCTGATTCATTCTCATTGGGGACTCTGACCCCACTTGGTATTCAACCACACTCTGTCTACTGCCTACCCTGGCCCTGCTAATACCTCACAAAATTTCTGCCTGAGTGTATCCAGTACTGTGGCTGTGAAGCAGCCTTTTTTTTGTGAGCTCCTGGTCCTTTGCCGATCCCTGTCTCGGACGTTATCACAAGAGACCTGGAAGCAACTGATTGTGGGAAATGGTACAATAAACCTCCTGAGGCTGAGCAGGGGCTTGTCTACTGGTGAATAGTGGGGGGCATCGACATCTGGGCTGCAATGACTCTGGGCCAGAGCGTCAACTTATCATCGATTTTAAAATAACATAAAAAGTAAAAAGAGAACAGAAAGTGAAGAAGCAGAAAGAAAGTCAGGGTAAGGGGGAGAAGAAAGGATGGAGGAAGTATGGAGAGGAGGAATGAGAGGGTCTTTCCCGGTGCTGGAATGATGGAGTAGGATCATCAGATTGAGGATGATCCCATCAGTAAGTAATGGAGAACCAGTAAGGGTTAGTATAGATTTAACAATCCACAGGTTCCAGATCACCACAACCTTAGGGTATGTTTCCGCGATTTGCAGGTTGTTTGCTCATTATTCATTAGAATAGGGAAATTGCGGGGAGATCGCACCGCTTTGACTACTCAGAAGTGCGCATTGTCCCATTCACTTAATGTAACTTACATTGTTTCTTGATACAGCCCCTCGGTTCTAAATTCAGTAGGGCTTCCGTCATGGGCAAACCATGGGAGCAGTGGACCCACAAGGCCACCAGACAAGCATAAACCAGGGCACAGAGTCTAAGGAGCCCCCTAGTATTCACCATTGGTTTTGCTGCAGGAGACACCCAGGGTGTGACCTCTAGCTACACTTAGGATAAGGCTTCACTATGGAGGACAGAAAAACCACATGCGGAAAGCATTTGAGCCATGGAGTGAAGTCCAGCTCATTGGGGGCAATGGGAGTGGTTCAGCCACGGCTAAAAAATCACGCCGCATCCGCTCCCAAACTCCCCAAGTGGAGCCTTACCCTGACTGGCAACTGCTGACAGCAGGAATTTCAAGACGAGGTACAGAATTGGCAGACGTCAGAGGCAAAGTCAGATGGGCAGAGGCAAAGTCAGATGGGCAAGCAATTAGGCTATGTTCCCACATGTGCGATTAATCCCCAATAGGCGTTGATCGCGTCCATTCAGTTCATGGCCGTGATTGTGCGTGAGCGGTCACAAATTTTTTTTTGATCGCTCCCATAGACATGAATGGACGCGATTTTTGATTGTGTGTGGACTCAATTAAAAAATCGCGTTCATTCTCTATGGGCGCAATTTTTTTTTATAATGGGGCAAAGATTGCCTGGTTAATTGACTACGCATGCGATTGAAATTGCCAGCGTGAGGCAATTAATCGCCTATGTGGGAACATAGTCTTAAGCTGGCCATACACTCTGAGATAAAAATTAGGATCCATTAAAACAGACCAATGTATGCCGACGGTGGTATCGGTTTGGATCGTAATATTCGGCAAAAACGCTGCCACATTGAAAATCCAACTTACGATCGTAATTTTTTTTTTTTACGAGAATGTCATCGAAATTAATTGCCGTTTATATCGGCCATTGTGATGGATTTTTTTTTAAAGGGGAAGTGATGTAGGAGGGTATTGTACAAAGCTTATTGGATACAGTTAAATAGGCGTAAAAAAGTATAATTACGATCTTTAAATCACAAAATAAACAATAAAACTTTTAACCCTTTCTCTGGTCTGTTCACGTTTGTACATTTATTAATATACACACATATAAATACAGGGCAGGGACCAGAAGTTGGTAACAATACAGCAGAGGGTATCAGAGCCTGTGAAAGAGAGCCTGGAAGACCACTTTGCTTAAGCAACTTCCTGTTGCCTGAGGCTTTATGGGACCGGACTCCAGGTGAGTGATAAGGAGTGCTAACTTGTATCACCCAGCAGAGAGAGCAGGAGCCACATCAAGTGCCACAATGCCCACCTCCAACAGAGGGAGCTGACCTATGAATGGTCCTGGTCCTCTGAGGTTTGGAAAGTGACACAGCAGACTGGATAGAGGGCACATCAGCAGTTACAGATCACTGGGAGCCACTGTGATCTGTGACAGCTTCCCTAGGAACTTGATGGGTACTGTATATAGTATAAATTAATAATACATTTGCTTGACCTATTGAATTTGGCTGTGGAGGTAATTTTTCTTGCACATGATTGATAGAGCTTTCACATATTTATATAGCTAAAGGAAAATGCAGTTGAAAACTAAACATTTACTTTACTAACAGAATTCAGTGTTTTAGTAAATAATCTCCTTATATGATTGGTAACTTGCTCTCTAGCGTAATCATCATGAATTTATGAATTATTAACAGACCTGTACTGACCTGTTATGCTTCATGTCCCTTGCATTATCCAATCTATTTAAAAAATAAAAAATGTTAGGCACAAAGATACTTATAGGAAGAGAGACATCACAAGTACCAGAGATACATTTTCAGCATTGAAATTATCTAGCACCAGTTACTGGCCATTTACAGTACTACAGTTAGATTTACCACTGGAAGACTGGCAGAGAGAAAATCTATTTTCCAGGACTACAAATGGCAACTGACAATGTTTCAGTAAATAGCCTTTAAGGTGTTGTTTCCATTATGTCCCGACGGCAGAGTTTCGTGGCTCGGATGAGCTCCCGCTAAGCGAATACGGTATGTTTAGCGGAGGGGTCCCCACGTAATGAAAACATAGCCTTAGTCTGTATTTTGTAGGATTTTATTTAAAGTATACATGCTCTAACTTCATACATCCCAGGAATACAAGCTGATGATCATCTTCTGGTATGACTTTATTATTGATATCTGACTGGTGGTATGTTCATTTAATGAAACACAGAGATGTGGTTTGTTATGTTCTCTTTACCAAAGTTCTGAGATCAGCAGGAATTGTTACAGAGTTTTATCTAATACCTATGCAGTGTATTGGAATTGCACTTTAAATGTGTATTTGTATATGTATATATATCTGGCCATGACATGGTTAGAGAATAGAATGTGGATATACCTTTAAATGTTACAGGTCATGTTCTGTTAGCAGGTGCAGAGGGTGGCTCACGCTCTAAGTTTCCCTCTCTTTTGGTTTGTACCTTTTCTATTCTGCTTGGAGGCTGGCTACTGCCCTCCCCCAAGCAGAGGTGATAAATGGACCTGTTTCTGTCCTCCCTCAGTTCAGTTCTTAGTTAAGTTCCAGTAACCAGTTCCAGACAGTGTGTCTCACCTTGGAGCGTTGTGCTCACCTTTTCTCTCCTGGATTCTCCCGCTGGGCGTTCACTTTACTGTCAGTTGCCAGGACCAAGGATCCCCATCTGTGGCCAATGACAGGGATCCCCTCTGGACCAGGGCTGTCGTTCCCTCATCTTGCCTGAGCAGGTGGACGTGGATCTCTGACAGGTGCACTGAGTAAGGTAAGACACGCAGGATTCCTCCCTACTCCACCTTCCATGGGACCGCTGCCTGTTTTCCTGACCACTGGGCTGTTGATGCTAACTTTCTCCTCACTGGTAAGACAGCCATTAGTCATCACCTGCAGCTGGTAGTTGTTTGCAACCTAAGCCTGTGCCCCATCACTGATTTTGGGTTTGGTTTAAAGATGTAAATATCCCTACAGTAAAACTTGTAAATATCCCCTACCAGCTTCATGGACAATCCATTTATTGTGTGTCTGACATGTGTGACAGAGCTGGACATAGGAATTAAGGAAAAGGATCTGGTTGTTGGTGCACCACAAGTACCACTACACCTATTTGTTAATCTATAGACCCCATACACCTTACAATCTTACCATACAATTTCTGTACAATCAACTTTTCTTCTACCAAAACCATGTGATATGAGGACCTTTCTAAACCTTCCAATCACTATGTTTTCTATCAGGGAGGACCCGGCACTACATAGTTGTTGGTAGATCTCATGGAAATTGTATTGAGTGAGCTAAAGGTGTATGGGGGCCTTTAGTAAACAGGTTGTACAATCTTCCCTTTTCCCTTATGTGAAAGTTGGCAAGACTGGAGCCCAGGTCCGCACTGACGATCTGCGGAGTTCTATGGAAAAACGTAGAGCAGCTGTTGTGTATTATTTGTACATAATATAAAGCTTTGACTTGCTGCACTTTACACATTCTCATTATTCTTTATGCTGACTTATTGAATAAACTCATGTGAGCAGCTTTTAGAGATAAATATGTGAATAACTTGTTTTTCGGTTCTATAACAAGATGCAATCACTCGATGTGAAAATTCGTCCATGCAGAGAAATAGCTCATTTGCTTTTAGATCTTGGGGGAATATCCTGGTAAAAGGATCTGTATGCAGAATCCAATGACTAATCAGCACTACGGGGCACCAAGTCAGCTCTATGGTGTCTCCTCACTGCTGCAATAAGCATAATAGACAATATTCTTGATTGCAGGTTGAATACTGTGGTCCAGTTTAATGTCTGAATCATATGTATATCACGCCTGTTATTATTTTTTATTGATCCCTTAAGTATACCAGTACTAATTAAATACAGTAAACATTGGGAATATTAAGGATTGCATCTAACACAGTGCCTCTCTAGATGCCCGAACCTTGAAGTGACGTTGAAGTGACGTTGCGAAGTGTTACTTCCTGTAATTGGAAAGAAGAAGTGCCAGTGCGGAGTATCACTTCCGGGTTCCACATACTGGAAGTAACACTGTAGTGACCAGGGTATGCACCTTATTTGTATATACAGTGCTGCTTGAAAGTATGTGAACCCCTCAAGTGGTGTAGATGTTT
>CM070032.1:16370271-16382683 GCA_036250615.1 Ptychadena robeensis
CCTCATACTGACCCAATTTTACTCTGTGATCTTTGCCCAGGCCCCATACACCCACTGAGGACCCTTCTGGCCACTGATATCACTGTAGCTGTGTATCACTGCTGACTATTTATTACCTTACTACGTTTAGGAAAAATGGGATGGCTCTTTGGCTAGTAGAGTTGGTGGAATTTTCAAATTGCAAAGAGTTGGTTGAATTCAGCTTGTTGACTTTGTGAGTTGATGGCAAAGATGTGTAAATAAGGGTTGTGGGAACATTTGAAAAAATATATATATTGCTGTAGCATATGTAATTTTTGCAAAATCCAGGATCCCCCTCCAAAGTATCAAACTAGAAATGATTGTACAAAGTGGTGCACATCGATTTGCTTTTGGATTGACAAACGACGTCCCGCTCCATCATAGAGATGGTCTAATTTTTTGTCAAAAATTCAAACATTTCGACGAAGTTCATTTCAAAGCCCATGAACATGGTAGCATCACCAAACTTGCTGGAGTTGTAGAGAAGTGTTGGGGGTATACCACTAAAAAAAGTGTTAATTTAACATAAATAGTTTTTGCATAAGTTAAGTTCAAAGTGAAGGCAAAATGTCAAAAGTCAAAATTTCAAATTTGACTTTGAACTTCATTCATGCAAAAACTACATGTGCTAGAGCAAAACTTTTGTTTCGTTCCCACAACCCTTCTCTACACCTCCAGCAATTTTGGTGATGATACCATGTTCAGGGGCTTTGCAATCAGCTTGAAAAATTTGACCATCTCTACTTGATGCATTAAAGGCTTCCCTAACAAACGATTAACTATACCTAGGGGTTTCAGGAGGTGAACATAATGTCAGATATATACTGTATTATAAAAAAGATCTTTATTGTATAACGGACCTATATATAACAATAATATAAACACATAGTTACAAAAGTTCGAGTTGGTCATAAACATGCCACAATAGCATGTAACCTTTGAATCCAAAAGCGTGGCACCCTGCCGGGTCCAAGACAGAAAAAGTCCTGGTTCCGGTCACAGTGGACTTTTAAGGTAGCAGTGTGTTTGGTACCAGTGTGTTTACCAAACACACTGCTACCTTAAAAGTCCACTGTGACCTGAACCAGGGCTTTGTCTGTCTTGGACCCGGCAGGGTGCACGCTTTTGGATTCAAATATTGTATTTATTGGATGTTGGTAGCATTTATTTGGGGTGAGGGTGTACCTTAGAATCTCTTGAATAGCATGTAATCCTTACAGATACAAAAAAATCATTATTGTGCAAGCTTAAACATCATGGTTATTCTTCCTCTGACATGTTTCGCCCTGTCTGGGCTTCCTCAGGGAGGGCCAGATGTGCCTAGTAGAGATGGTCGAATTTTTCAACTTGCTAACTTTGTGAGCTGATTGTAAAGCCTCTGAAAATTGTATCATCACCAAAATTTCTGGACATGTAGTGAAGGGCTGTGGGAATATTTTAAAACAATAAGTTTTGTTCTAGCACGTGTACTTTTTGCATAAATTAAGTTCAAATACTAATTTGAAATGCAAATTTTCGAAATGACTTTGAACTTAATTTGTGCAAAAACTATTTGTGTTAGAGACATACTTTCTGTGTAGTATACCCCCAACCCTTCTCCACATCTCCAGAAAGTTTGGTGATGATACCATGTTCAGGGGCTCTGCAATTAACTCAAAAACGTCCATTTTTTTTTACAAAAAATTCAACCATCTCTAATGAGAACATGCTCAGGGGTTTTGCTCACAAATTTGAACTGGAATATTCGACCATTTCTACTACATATTCACTAATTTCCTTTGTCTCTCCTTCCTGCTCTACATATTTGGAATAAAAATTCGCCCATCTCTAGTGCCTAGCAGTAGTGGATCAGGAGTGGGCTCAAGGCATCCAGTGTATCAACATGTGACAGGGTCACCATCCAGCTGGTTTCTGGTTGGCCAGCAGGTAGGGCCATTACCCCCAATAGGGAGGAAAGGAGACACCTATCCACCCAGATGGAATACAGGTAATACGGGTATACGCACTCACGCCTGTTGGCTAACTTAAAAGTATGATCCAAAGCCATATCCATAAACAGTCCAAAAGGATTACCCTTCTGCAGTTTGAGGTCCACCACGGTCTGTGCCAAAACTATGTTTGACTTCACTGGTTGAAACACATCTCCTATGACATCGTTTGAGCGGGTTCCGACACGTGTATGGGAACCATCAGAGTTTAATGAAGCAGAAAGCTGAGTTTCCTTTAATTTATCACATTCATATCTTTTTATATCTATAAATACTACGGCTTGTAGATCAATGCCAAGCCTTCCAAAAGTGACATAAATAGATATAAAGAAGCGACAAGCACATGCCGCCACGGAGGAGTCACAGAATTAGAAGCAGGATTACCTGCTCACTTGTTACTGCTTACTGTCTTGGAGGATCAAGTAAATACCATTAGGTAATACACTTTAAGTCAAGCCTCGCGTCAACCTTGACATCGCATGAGCCCGCCGATGCCGTAGCAACTGCAGCTGGGTTGTCGTGGAAACAGCCTTGTACTCTCTAAGCAAAACCAATGAGGATTAAATCGTGCCGCTCGCCAGCTAAGCTTGGATGACCTTATGAAAAAAAAAACAAGTAGATACGCTTGTTCTTTTCCAAACAGGTGTCCTTCAGCATAATGAGATATTTGTACATTGTGTACCTGCTTTCCATGCCTCCTCTGGATTATTTATATCGGCAGATTAGCTTTTATTTTCCTCCATAGTGTAAATGAGATCATGTTTCACACTTGTAAGCTCAGCGATAATTGCAACAAGTTCAATGAAGCTGAAATTCATGGTGTTCGTTTTAAGAAATGTTCAGGAACTGAATGCGGCCTGGGGACCGAGACTTCCTGAGGTTGGCAGACATTCTATTAAGCAACCTTTCCATTAAGCCAGGCATACACGGCTCGATGAAGAAACAGATTAGTGCAAAATGGCAACTGATGTTGCTCTAATTTATTACAAGATTTCAGCCATCCACTGTTTCTTTGAGCAGGATCAACGGATCCTGTTCGGAGGAACTCGACCAAATGGAAAACCTTGGTTGAAATCCATTACTTTGAAGGGGGACTCCATTCAAAGTAATGTCCGGGCTGCAGCTGAACGGCACACAGGCTGCTGTGATCAGATAGCTGCAGTCCGGGAGTGTGAAGGGGGCGGGGTCAGCACGTCTCTGTGCGAGGGGAGGGGGGCACACAGGATGGCTGACTCTGCTTCTACCCAGCCGGTGGTCAGTGGCTGGGAGAAGCAGAGACCCAGAGAACTATGGGGAAACCGGGTCCCCAATGAATGGGAATTGATGTGTCCATGTGGTGCACATTGATTACTGTTTGATTGACCCGCGATCAATCACAGAGTGGTGCCATCACCACGCTGTGATTGATCGTGGGTCAATTGAACGGGAATCTACCCATGTATGTCCAGCTTTAGAGAGACACAGAGGCCACCATCTTGGTCACTTGGTTTCTATAAACAATGCTAGTTTTCTGGCTGCAGCACTAATTATGTGACTGTTGGTAATGGAGGCTTCCATAGATCTCTCGTTGTAGGTGATGTTCCCTAATGAAGTTGTATCAAAGCAGATAAAGCCCCACATGCACGTTTAGATTTTTACCCGATTTTTCATCCAAATAATGATTATGTCATCACATGCGGTCAATCGGGTAAAAAATCAGCCGGGCACCCTATGTGTTCCAGTCTCCACTATGTTCTCGGCTCCATTGGCCCCCCTGCGCTGAGTGCATTCCTTTGGCAGAGACCCGATGAAGCCAAGAACACAGAGGAGACAGCCGATCCACATACCGTCTGCAGCAGCGGCTGTTCTCTTACTGCTTATCTGAAGCCGGAGAAACTGCATTTCCTTCAGGCCAGCGGATTGGCAGTACGAGAACAGTCACTGTGGATCAGCTCTGTCAGGTCCCTGCCAAATAAATGCACTTAGCGCAGGGGGGGTGGAGCCGAGAACCCAGTGGAGACATACCATTACTTTGGACAGAGACATTGGTTCCTAATAAAATAGATCTAAGAGATAACAGACATGTCCCTAATGGCTTAGATCGAATTGGCGAAGATTAAGGCCTGAATAACACTTTTAAGCTTTAGATTTCCACCCAATTTTTGGGCTGATCAACCACCACGTGTGGGCACAGGCGTGTATAGGGGGCTTAGGAGAGCAGTGCACCCAGGAAACTTTTAACAGCTGGTTTACAAGAGTACTAATAAACAAGAGGCAACTATAACAGACTCTCTGAACCCCCCAAAAACGATATAGAAGAAGCGATCAAACAGTAGGCGATCTGACATGTTACTGCTTTAAAGACGATCGCAATTGATGTATCTTTAGTGGTGACCCTCGATGGATTCCTGTTCACTCAGACTAGTGGAGTATATACAAGCACTTTAGATACACCCACCCTCAACATTTTGTGGGAGCCTGCAAGCATTTCTGGGCAAAGATCGAAGATACATCTATTAACCAAGGTGACTTGGATCGCTTTGCACTCGGTCGATGATTATTCGATTGCATGTTCAGATCGATATAAGAATAGCAAAGGAACCAACCAATCTATGGCTATCTTTGGTGTCCATTGCTTACTTTTCCCCACGGTGGATGCTGAATGGGACAATGCCCACTCCACGTTCGCGCCACTTTGGTAAGATCATTAGACGTGTCTACAAGATGTGGAAAAGCAGCGGCCAATGCTGTTCAAAGTGTCACTCCACCTCATCACTTCCATTTTTCAAATATAGGAAGTGAGGTCATGGACGTCACTTCCAGTATTAGGAGGTTTACCTTCCTTCCCTCCTATTTAGAAGCTGGATAACTTAGGGGGGGGGCGCATTCCTCCTAGGTTACCCCAATTTCAAAAGCCTGGGGGAAATCAAGGTGTGATGTCGGTACCGGTCTCTGACTTTAACCCCAAAATGATAGATTGCAGGTGCTGGAAGACGGGTCACGATTCTACTCATTGTTAGAGATGGAAAATATTTTTTCAAAAAGTTCGACCATTTCAAGTTAATTTCAAAGCCCCTGATAATGGTATCATCACCAAACTTGCTGGAGATGTAGAGAAAGGTTGGGGGTATACTAAAAAAAAAGTATGGCTCTAACACAAATCGTTTTTGCTTAAATTAAGTTCAAAGTCAAGTTAAAATTTTCAAAGTAAATTTTTTTACCTTGAATTAGAAAGTAATTTATGCAAAAACTCCATGTGCTAGAGCAAAAATTTTTATCCAATGTTCCCACAACCCATCTTTACATCTCCAGAAATTTTGGTGACGATACCGTGTTCAGGGGTTTTGCTATCAGCTTACAAAGTCAGCTAGTCAAAAAATTCGACCATCCCTACTCATTGTATCTCCTGCCGTCCGGCTGTTACTGATCACAGCCAGCTGATCCCAGAGGTCATAAGACCAAATGCAGCCCTCGGAAGCCACCCGCACACCTCCTGACTTGGTGTTGCACCTTGGTACGAGTCTCTAGGCCCTGCTCTCCTTGACCTTCATCCACAACAACAAAACAGAGCAAGAAGCGATGGGGAGCCAACATTTTTATAGGGCCTGGGTGGCCTTGGTTGAAACCTGATGACAAATCTGACTACACATTCCTCCCTTCCCTATTTTGAAGCTGGTTGCTGCGGTTGTCAGGGCGCTGTTTTAAGTAAGTCATTCACAGACAACATGTGTTGGCGATAAACATGCTGGGGGACATAAGGTTGGTCGTAGTCTATAGGTTGAGTTTTGATCACACAACAGTGGTTTTGATCGCACCATCATTTTCAATCTTCTGTCTGGAGACCTTGGAATCACATTGGTTGGACAGCTTCCTTAAGTTTCCTGTGAAGTCATTTCCATGGTGCTTGGAGTGTTTTGCTGGAAATTTTATTTCTTTAATCGCTCTGTTTTCTGCATCCTTGCTGTTCTGATGCTTATTAACCTCCTTGGCTTTATTCCCGAAGCCAGTACAACCGCCAGCTCTCCCTGTGCCTGCCTATTTGACACCAGGGGTGTGTAGAGGGACTGACCTTTATGGTCTTGTTGAATTAAGAGTTATACTGCTGACAGGCATTTTTTGGACTTATTGACCTTTTTAATTAGGGATAGTGTCCTGTGTTAGTTGTTGGGTGTATTTACAGTTGCAAGCCAAAGTTTTTGGAGATACTTTTGTATCCCTTTCCAGCGTCATACAAGTCATTAATTCTTGATCATAGGTCTTCTGAGAGCTCTTTTCTGCGAGGCATGCTTCACATCAGACAGTGCTTCTTGAATCCAGTAAACCCAAAACTGGTGTGTGTTTTTAAAGGACAGGACAGCTTTCAGCAACACATCCAATCCATTCCAATCATCACACTGACCTTGGACTCAAGGTTGGCTCACTCCTGGCTCCAATGAGCTCTTGGAGAAGTCATTAGGTTAGGGGTTCACTTAGTTTTTCCACCCTACACTGTAAATGTAATGTTTTAAAAAACGTGAAAACATATCATGTTTGTGTAGTATTATTTTAAGCAGACCTTGTTTTTCTATTGGTGTGACTTAGATGAAGATCAGAGCACACATTATGACCCATTCATAAATTAATCAGCAGAATCATACTTTGTATTATACTATTTCCTCTTGTTTATTTACTTTTAAGTAAACCTGTGATTTGTGAAAAAAGGCATATTCATTGTTACATTTTCGTAACTAGCAAGCATGTTTACAATAGTATAATATGTTTACTACAAGCACTTACATAACTACATAATACCTACTGTACATAATTACTACACTACTCCAAAAATGTGGTGAAAAGTAACATTTGGCTTATACTCGAGTCAAGAGATTAGAATTTCTAAATCTTGCAGGCTCACTATGTGTAATTGTACAACCCCTGAACATGGTATCATTATCAAATTGCCGGAGTTGTTGAGAAGGGCTGTGAGAACATTTAAAAAAAAATATATATATATATATATATATTGCTCTAGCACATGCAGCTTTTGCATAAATTAAATTCAAAAAATGTTTTACTTGAGTAAGTGCAACTTTTTTTGAAATATTTCTACAACCTGTCCCTAGATCTCCAGTAATTTTGGTGATTAGCCCCTTGTTCATTGGCTTTGCAATTAACTCATGAATTCTGATTCTGAGTTGGCATTTCACAATCATCTTAAATAATAACATCCTGAACAATAGCACGTTTGCTGTGGTTTTTTAACCTTAGCTTCAGCATATCCCACCCTAGGCTTATACTGGAGTCGCTGTTTTTTTTTGGTCACATTAGGTACCTCAGCTAATATTTAGGTTGACTTCTACTTGAGTATATACGGTACTTTAATAATAATTCTGAAGCAAGCAGGTTGGCATTACATTTGAGGCAGAACAGTTACACTTTCCATAAAATATCGAATTGTGTCATTCTACATGCTGAAAAACATGTTTGTTTTCCAAACCAGCAACATATCCTGTGTCTTCACAAATAGGATTACTTGGCAGAGATTAAAACTTTGTACCAAGGAGATGCAGGATTGAAGCGATTGAGGAGGCTGGGATGACATCAGCAGCACCATCAACATTAAAGGTAGATTGTGCGGGTTGCATTCCGTCATCATTACAATCATGGCAACCTATGATGAGCTTTAATCAGCCACATGTTTAGACCTATGGTTCATACTACAAGGTGTTGTGTGGGGGTGAATCACGTCATTTGATTTAAATTCACCAAGATTGGGATCTTAGATCAATACACAGGTTCAACAATTGAACAATATAGGTGTGGGCTCTATATCAGTGACCCCCATCATCTTTCCCCATTCCCCCTCCCTCAAGTAGAGGGGTCCTATGTTGTGATCGTGGGTGGCCGCACAGGGTTGTTAAGGAGCATCATGGTTGTGGTGGCAAAGTGTCACCATATTCACATGCTGAATTAATGACAAATCGAAGATATGGACTAAAATGTTTACGGCATATGTAATGTATGTAAAACATCAAACTTTTTAACCTATTGCGAGTTCTGTCTTAGAGGAAGCGTTAAAGAAAAGGGAGAAACATGTCGGACTAAGGAGTAAGCCATATAGAAGATTTGTCTAACTCCTACCTGTCAAGTTCCGGTACTTTGAAAGTGCAGAGGTGGAGAGCCACTTCTGCCTTTCAAATACAGGAAGTGATGTCATGGAAGCCACTTCCGTTATCTGGAGGTTTACCTCCCCTCCCTCCTATTAGTTGTATAACTTAGGAGGAAGGGAGTGTTACACTTCCTCCTAACTTCCCTACTCGCACATAATGTGCACAAGCGGGATGGGCACTTAGGAGGCAGAATTATGCCCCCTCTCTCAAAAGTTATCCAGCTAATAGGAGGGATGGGAGGTAAACCTCCCGATACCGCGTTACCATTGCTTTTACCCCAATTTCGAAATCCTGGAAAATATCCAGGATTTATTTCAATCAGGATTTGGCCAGGAGAATCCCATAAAAGATTTGACTCGCCCGACCAAAACAGGAAGCTTGACAGGTATGGTCTAACTACCTCCTTGTATATCATCAGTGATTTCAATTGTCTATTATGTACCTAATCTGAAATTGGTCCCCAACCAAATAAAGACCCTTTAACTTTTTAAACTATCACAAGTGACTGTAACTTGATTGCCTGAAACCCTGTATAGTTGCAGTATGTTTCTTCTTACCCCATTAGGGGTATTTATGTATTGGGATGGTGGGGCAGAACAGGTACATGCCCCCGGTGTACAGATGGTGGCCTGGTTTAAATATAGAGGAAGAGAAGATGCAACACTTTCCAAACTGTCTTCAAAGGGAGATTGTTAGAAAGTACAGTAGTTTGGGCTACTTAGAGTTAAAGAAGTACATTTTTAGAACTGCCACTCCATGTATGTTTGATGTATGATGGGAAAATACTTGGAAAAAAGAAGTTATTGCTGGGCAGCTGTTAAAGCGTTTGGCTTGGCAGCCTTGAATGTAAAGAGTCTATTTTGTTTTCAATAGTAACATAGAATGTTAGCGATCTGGTATCTGAACCATGCTAATCACTTAATCAGGCACACACTGTAACTGCTGCGGTAACATTATGCAATCATTGGAAGGCAGTCATCTGTGTGTACACAATCTGGAAGGACATTTAAAGTGCACTGCAGGGAATCCCTGTTACATGAAGCCTTCGCTTTTTAAGAGCGTGTTTGGAAGATCTGATTTGCGCATTTAAGAAGCACATGTACTTTTTTCTAGTACAAAAAATAGTAAAGTCCTCTGAAAGGCAGAAAATGCAATGCTTAATCACTTTTCTTAACTCTACTAAAGTTAGGCACACACAGGTAGATCTGTAAATAGATTTGAGTACAATCGAGTGCTGTGCACGCTCATGGAGCTTGATTGTGCACTAATCTATTTACAAATCTACCCGTGTGTGCCTTTCTTCCTCTATTGATCCCGCTCGAAGAAACTCGATTGAACAGGGTTCCAGAACCCCTTTCAATCTCCATTACTTTGAATGGTGACGTAAGTTTCCATGCAAAACATCGGATGTGCTGCTACAGCCTGGACACCGCTGAAGGGGGGGGGGGGGGGGGGGGGGGGGGGGGGGGGGGGGGTGTCTCTGTGAGACTTGCTGAAGTTTTTGTGAAGATGTCTTGCTACTCATCTAACTGGCTATCTTAAGTCATTATCAAATGAAAAAGATCACTAAAGAAAGATCTTTAAGAGCTATAGTAAGTCTTTATTTGACTTACTATAGCAAATAGACTTAAGATAGCCATAGATGAGCAGATTTCCCTCGATAGATGAGGGATCGACTGCAGCATAATGATGATGGAGCCTCACAGGATCAGCGGGCACCCTTTGTGTGAATCTACCAACATATCGGATCACCATGCAATTGGCGTTAACACGCACGGCGGTCAATCGGGCAGGGATCTGCCTGCGTATGGCTACCTTTAGACCTGGATGAGTGAGATCCTTCACATACATAACTTTTCGCAAGAAGTTTGAGTGGTGACAGAGCACTTAGTGCAGGAGAAAGCCAGGAGTTTATGAATAGGCCTACAGTGTCATAAATACGTATAATTACTTCATTAGTTTTCATGACTGCATCCTAGTACAACCAATGCAGTGGGAGAGTGACATTGCAATGCAAATATGTAAGCATATATATCTAATTCAAAGCCTAAATATAGAGTTCAGGTCTGCTTTAAATTGGACCCTGACAAGGAAATCCAACAATCCTGTCATTTACTGTGTATTCATTTTATAAGCTGATGTGTAAGAAAGCCCTTTAGCACTTTTAGGCAAAAAAATTCTCTGCTTGAAAAGTAGTGGAATGTTGGAAGGTTTGGTGTCACCCCTCCTCTGCGACCTACACTCACAGATTTGATGCTGAACCTCCAAATTTAAAGGGATTAAACTCCAGTAAATGATCAGTGAGCCAAGGACAAGCAAGACAAAGGAGAAAGGGTTAGATGATGCCATGTTTGTACAGTCAGGGAATGTGGCTCTATCACATTTGATTTAGATTGTAATACACATTCTGAATTATATATTTGACGGACCAATTGATTTACTTGCAGCCATAGAACTGTATCACTTGTTGCACCGTATAGTACTTTAAGCGGTAACCAATGGCTTGTTTCCGATGACTTATACTGTTTATTTCACTACCCATGGCCACCTTATGTGTCAAAGGTGTACTTGTAATTTTATTTGGCAGCTGCACACTTATTCACCTAAAATAGAATTATTTCCTGACATGGCTGACAGGTGCACGCTGTGCCCATGACATAATTTCCTATATATGATTTCAAACAATCCAAGTAAAGGGAAAACTTTTGGCAGGAGCGATGCATCTTATACCCAGAGCTCCAGAGCAGTTTTGTTTATCTCCTGGATCATCTGCGCTGCCCCTGGCTCCTTTTACAGCTCCGTATTGAGAGTCTCAGAGCAGCTCTCAGGTTTGTCACGCAATGAGATATTTCCAAGCCCTTTTCAAGTACAAGGGAGGAGGATGCCCCATGGCAACGGCTCCTATAGGGAATTATACTTCTAAAGTGACTCATAAGTACTCCCAGTTCACCTGTTACATTCACTATCCATGGCATGTTAGAGCTCAGCCGTGCTTATCCTGTACTTTCTAATAATACTCTCACATGCGTTTACTTTCCTTGTTTGAAGCATGTTGTTTTCATCGTTAAGAGGCATGTCACTTTCTTGCCAACAAATATAATAAATGCTTTATATGGTGTGGGGGTTCAGCTTCACATGGGGCTCCCAGTGAGGCAAATCCACACAGTGAGGTCTTCCTTTAGGACTTCTGCCCATATTTATTAAAAGCACACAGTCCAACCAAACCTCGCGTGGGTTAATATCAATCCAAACAACAAACAAGCCACCTGGCTTACATGTTCCAAAGGTTCTTCCTTTTACCTTCAGGAAACCTAAATGGCCTAACTCCCAGTAGTGTAGTGGCCCGAGAAATGATCACTTAAATATAATATATGTGCTGTATTATAGGCACTGTATAATGTTTTATATTGTTGTGTCTCCCTGTAAAGGGTTGCACCTGTTGTTTACAAAAAGCTGGGACCATGACTCATGACTGGGTGTGTACTTTATTCCTTCCCTCCAAAATGTAACAAATATAGTCCAGCCCAGTGCCAGGCCTTATGTCTGCCCCTTAGCTAGGACATAAATAGAAGACCTTAAGAAGCTTCTGGGCTTTTTCCTACTGTTCCTGGCTTGTACCTGGCTTCTTCCTGTGACTCCAGAGAGAGAACTACAGGCCTCCAGCGTTACACCCTGGAGAAGGTCCCCAACACCCAGCCATTGGTCCAGCAGCTCGTGAACAACGCAGTTTGGAACGTAGATCCCCATGTCTGAACCCCATCCCTGCCTCTGGGTGATGGTGCCACATGTGTAAATATTCCTTATTAAACTGTAAATAGCCCCCACCTACTTGCGTGGGCCTTAGAGTTATTGGGCTGCAAGCAGAACCTGGTGATCGAACAGAGCACATCCAACCTAAAGAACCTGGCCGCGTGAGTGGTTACACACACTACACTTGCACGACGCTACAGTATTTACCAACCTGGGTGTGCCCTCTGTATCTGTTGCTCCAGCAGACAGCTTTGCGTCAAGAGTCCAGGACCCTGAAACAACAACTAAACAGAAACCTATGGTTGCTGTGCAAAAATATCCTGGACTCCATTCAGGACACCACCTAATGGTCTCTGCCCACCACAGTCACGATAGTTACAGTTCTTATTTAAATTTATTCTGAACAGAAAACTATGTAAGACTTTCATTACAGGCCTATAGGCCAGGATGGACATAAAATCTCCATAACTATAGGAGGAATAGTCCCAGCAAGCATAGAAGGGGTTGAAGGTTGGGGGGGGGGGG
>CM070032.1:16382783-16393421 GCA_036250615.1 Ptychadena robeensis
GGTGATGGCCAATGCTGAAGAGGGGGTGACAGAGGTGGTTGCTGAGCGGGGTCCTGACACGTGTACAATAATATTGTGTAGTAGTGATTTGTTTTAACTGCTTGTGATTGAAGGCACTTTTATCAAGTCAAAAGTTTTACTTTTTTTAATTCAAAAGTGTATGTTAATCCATATATTAGACTAGTGTTGAGCTCGAATATTCGATTTTCGAATATTTAGCTCGAATATCGTTATTTCGCCATTTTGCGAATATTTGCGAATATATCATCGGATATCGACGCGATCGCGATTCTTCGCGATTCATCGCGCTTTGGCAATTTTATAATCGCAATCCATTGCAATGAATGGGATCGCAATTATATAATCGCAATGCCATTTTTTTAAAACAGAAATGACGGATATTCTCCCAGTCGAATATCCGAGCACCATTGACTTGCATGCATTGCGCATAATGGGTCGCAATTGCGATCTTTAGATCGCAATTCATGTCGTAAGTGCGGATATTCGAGATTACGAATATGGAATCGAATATTATGGCGGATATTCGCGAAATTACGTGAATTCGAATATTGCCTAGTCGCTCATCACTATATTAGACATGTACTATTTTTCTGCCTTTTGCAAGTGCAAGTTCTCACATGTTCTCTGTGCTCTTTACACTTCCTAAGCCTTACTTCTCTTCGCTCTTCACACTCTCCTTCTCCTTTAAGTCCTTATCTTGGATTACAGCAGTCTTTCCAACCTTTCCTGCAGAGTCCACCTTTCCTAGTTAGGAACATTATCAAGCCCACCCCTCCCCATTCGAACACAAGAATGAGGGCCAGTGAATCCCCCCTCCGCCTCCTGGAATACCTTCATGCCCCTAGTTTGGGAACCACTGGATTGCAGAATGATTTGTCTTTTTAGATTTAATGCCTCACATTTACAATGAAGCAATACCGTACGTCCGAGGCTATGATGTGCCAGTGTGTACAGACAAGTCTTAGACCATTGCTTTAAATAGGCCACATCTTTTTTTTGGTCCTATGTAGACAAGGCCTAAGACAATCTATCATTATTAACAACAAAAAGCTAAGGTGTATACAGGTGTCACGAAAGGATGTGGATTGATGTAGTAGGAGGGATCTCTGAATGACCTGCATGATGGTTATTGACTTCTAGAGAAGGAGAGAGAGAGAAAGAGCTGAGAAAATACGGCTGCCAATGGGACCATCCAATGGTGAGACTTTGATACAGTGCATTTGCATTGAGGGCTGAAGGGAAGCCATTACTGTCTTGGACCCAGCTGAGGTCCAACAGTGTCTCTGTTCTTTAACTGAATCTGTATGTGCCTCATGTAGGGCTTGGCTTCTTCTGGCCCATTAGATTCCTAAAATAGAAGATTACCAGTGAGGATTGGGCTAAAGAAGGTCAATTTTCCTGTGATTCGCATGCAATCATGTTTTCTTAGATTGGGATATCCTGCAACTCGACACAAGTTTTAATGTTGAAAGGAGTTGTGCAACATCTGCCTTCAGGAACTTTCACTATCGGCCACCAAGAACCCAAATCAATCCAGCTGCTCTTGTGGGGATTACTGCTATTCATCTTCCTAGTAGATTGAGTTTGTGTAGGATTACAGATGTGCTCTGAAACTCAAAATTATCATTTAAGCAGCTTACGTTTTGAGTCCTGTGGGCTAAGCACCTGCAAAAAAAATATACCTGTAAACTAGATGAGACCAGTCAACATGCAATTTTTGTATGGTTCTAACGGTCAATGTATAATTGTAAATGTACTTGTTGGTTGTCAATAGTGATGGCCGAACTGCCCGCAAGGCGGACAGTTCGGCCGCGAACAAGCTTGTTCGCCCTCCTTCTCGCCGGCGGACAGTACGGGTGTTCGACCCGCCGTGTCCGCCGACGAGAAGGAGCCCTCTATTCCTCCTGCGGTGGGATCATTAGCAGCGAGATCCCGCCGCAGGAAGAATCTTTCACTGAAGATCGGGTAGAGAACCAGGTCTATCAGTGAAAATCCGGCTCGCAAACCCACTGACGTCACATCCGGGTAGCACAACCAGGAACTATGTGTTCCAGGTGCCGGATGTGACGTCACTGACGTCACATCCAGGTGTACGAGACGGATTTTCACTGATAGACCGGGTTCTCTACCCGGTCTTCAGTGAAAGATTTGGGGAATTTGAATATGTCCGCGAACGGGCGGACGGCGGACTTTTTTAAAAGTCCACTCCACCCGTTAGCGGACGGACATGGCACTTGTTCGGCCATCACTAGTTGTCAACCAATAGTTATAGTTGTCCAATAAGGTATGCTTGGTTGGGAAACATCAGCAAAAGGCAGAAAATGAGGTTTGGCCATATTTTACACTGATGTATGGACTATAGTATTTAAATTCTTGTAGTGGTTTTTATCTCTTGTAAATTTTTCTCCCACATCCCAAAATGTATGTTTATCAGTTTTCCTTCAGAATTGGCCGTAGACTATGTAAGACTTGCTTATTAAATTGTACGTTTATTAAAGTTACCGTTAAGCTGTCCATGCACGCAAAGATCGCAGAATTATCCCCATTCAAAATAATGGTGATCGAACAGGGGATTTGCCAATATGTTAGATTCCTGTTCAATCGACATTTAGTTAGAGCGAGATCGAATGCTCAAGGTGGGTGTTGGATTCCAGATTTACTGATTGTTTGTGAATCAAACGCAAAATCGACCCACGTATGGGTACCCTTAATGTCATCGCTATGGTCTCTGTAAAGTATTCTATGAATACTTCATATTAAGTAATAAGAAATACATTTAATTCTGTAGAAAATGCACAAAAGCAATAGGCAGTATTTAAAAGCATTTTTCATAAGATAATTTTTTCAAAGCTCATATTGGAGCTATGTCTCGGGGCCATATTACATACATATATTACTTTAACTTATTCATAACATCTATTGAAATGAATGTATAGAGCTAGAATAAAAAGAAGCATTATGAACAGGTTGGTTAGACACTTTATGAACGTCGTACTGTAATTTATTTGTTGTTTAAGTCGGTTGAATTTGATTTCTAATTACATGCTTGTTGAGATAATTAAGAAAAGTATTAAATTATCCACAGAGCAAGCAGTTTGTTGAAGTTTGTTAAATTAAATAAATGTCTTTGTGGGTCAAATGATACCCCCTGCAGAGGGATTATTGCCCTTCTAATGGAAAGAGGTATTTTATAGAAAAAGCATTGCTGAAATCTCATGTTAGAATTTCCTTGACATTTTAAAGCTGATTTTTTTTTCTCGAGTTGATTTGAGGTCTCCACACAGCAAGCAATTCTGGAGCAACGTTTGTGTGCTTTTTTTTTTTTTTTTTTTAACTTAAACTAAACCTCCTCAGCACATGCCTCAGGTGGTTAGCACTTTGGCCATGCAGCGCTAGAGTTCTGGGTTCAAATCTCAGCCTGGGCACTATCTGCAAGGTGTTTGCTTATTCTCTACATGTCTGTGTGGGTTTCCTCTGGCTTCCTCTCACATTTCAAAAACATGCTGGTAGGTTAATAATCTGTACAGGTTCAGGATCAGACCACGACTCAGAGGCGAGTGTAATGCTATTATAATCCTTTATTTTCTCAACAGCTAGAATAAGAACCGGGAACCAAACGGTAACAATTAACAAGGAAGCAACCAGAACGGCCTGGCCAATCAAGTCCTCTCTTAAACTTGGGCTGAGATACTTCAACCTGTACCTAGTACACGACATGAGTCCCTACCGCTTCCAAGCAGTCCACAGCAATACCGCCCGGCCAGGGCTGGATCCTTCAGACACGGAAGCCACATAGTTGGGCCTGCTGAGTAGCATCCGCCCCAACCCACTTGAAGGGAGCAAACCAGGTGTCTCTGGATGCAGCAGAATACCTGGCAACTGGGTCAGCTAGTGTCGCGTGCTATTCTGTTTCCAAACTGTACGCACGCCTGCATGAAGTGGGAGCATGAGGAGCCTGGAGCCAGCTAGTGTGCCCAGTCTCCGCTGTCTCATCAGGACTCCCTGCTCTGGACTGACTTTCCACTTCCTGTCTGCTCTCTTTTAACTGCTCTGGTTGAAAAGCCTTCTGGGGCATGACCTTAAAGGGGACATCATCGCACCTGGCTTGTGTGACTACACTACAAATCTCCTATGTTAGTTACATGTTACTCAGACTGTGACCTATTTTAGTTACATATACATGATTATAGTAGGGACATTAGCTTGTGAGCTCCCCTGAGAGGCAGTTAATGAAAACACTATATATTTGCACTGTAAATTGCGCTGTGTGATATGTTGGTGCTATATAAATGACAACATAATAATAATAATCTCCTCCCATCCCTAAGTCTTCACAAAGGTTAAAGAATTTCTCACAATCCCAGAGGAAGGGATCCAGGTGCTGACAAGGTACAATACTCGTCATCTAAAATATACATACGGTACCTATTATAATTATAATTCTCACAGTGATATGTTTGTAATAATTAGTGATGAGTGACTAGGCAATATTCGAATTCGCGTAATTTCGCGAATATCCGCCATAATATTCGATTCCATATTCGTAATCTCGAATATCCGCACTTACGACATGAATTGCGATCTAAAGATCGCAATTGCGACCCAATATGCGCAATGCATGCAAGTCAATGGTGCTCGGATATTCGACTGGGAGAATATCCGTCATTTCCGTTTTAAAAAAATGGCATTGCGATTATATAATCGCGATCCCATTCATTGCAATGGATTGCGATTATAAAATTGCAAAATGGCGAAATAGCGATATTCCAGCTAAATATTCGAAAATCGAATATTCGAGCTCAACACTGGTAATAATATTCAATAGTCATTTAGTGTTGTCACATTGCCAGTAGATATCCCAATTACATTATGTTCTCCAGGTTTTTTTTTTTTTTTTTAAGAGCAGGAAATGTTTTTGGTTTCATCCTCTCAAGCTGTATCTTCTCTTTTATTGGTTTATTACATGCTCCTGATATAACATACAGCTGCCTACAGATTTTGTGCACCACCCAAAATTTTTTAGGCTCTTTACCAAAGTTTCGGGACCCTTGACCCTCTACTTTGTTCTTCCATCTCAGGTTTTATCCCCATCGCTGTACATAGGGCTGGCTCATAAACTAGTGTAGTGTAATGGAATGTACAAAAATTCATGTTAGTTCGGCATTTGGACAGTTAATGTGTTTCCTGTAAGTTCCCTAAATCCCCTGTACAGTATGGGACATTTGTCCAGTAACAGGGGATGTGCTGATGTGTCATACAGGGTTAATATATGATTTATAGGATTGGCACCAGGTCATTGCCATCACCCTGCTCTTGCACCAGGTTGCTGTGTACTTGCCAGGTCATCCCAGTGGGATTTGGCCCCTACCCCAGGCCATAAAGACAGCAGAGATCATCAATACCATGTGAGTGTGCTTTCCCTACTGGACTATGGGTTGTGATTTGAGAACTTCAACTTTAGCCTTTGGTCTCTCCAACAGGTTTAGAGCCTCAGAATTGTTTGCAACTGCAATACTCTATGGACTGTGCCCTCTACAGAGATAGTGAAAGGCTGTAAATATTCAGGCCTAGAAGAGAATTATACCACCATGTGTGTGGACAACCTTATATTGCATTCAGCCACATCAGCAGAAGCCTTGATATAAAATAAATTGCTTTAAACAAACACAATGGGCTGCCTGCCTTTGTGGAAGTATATCTGTTCTATCCATGCATGTTCAACTAGGTTACTTCCTTTATTTTATAATAACTATTTGTATTGTAAGTTTTCAAAGAATTAAACATAACTCAATATAATAATAATAAAAAACTAAAAGAAATGAAAATGCTAAAAAAAAGGAGAAATAGTGTAAATTGTGCTCTTTAGACAGCAAACAAAGCTGTAATAAAATAAAAGTATCAACAGGTGACGAGTACCATATTTTGCTGTATTAAGGCCCCCATACACCTTACAATCTTTTCATACAATTTCTGTACAATCAAATTTTGTTCTACCAAAACCATGTAATATGAGGACCTTTCTAATCCTTTCAATCACTATGTATTCTATCAGGGAGGACCCGGCACTACATAGCAGTGATACTGTATATACCTTCCAATCACTATGTATTCTATCAGGGAGGCACCGGCACTACATAGCAGTGATATATACCTTCCAATCACTATGTATTGTATCAGGGAGGACCCAGGACTACATAGCAGTGATCTATACCTTCCAATCATTATGTATTTTATCAGGGAGGACCCGGAACTACATAGCAGTGATATATACCTTCCAATCACTATGTATTCTATCAGGGAGGACCCGGCACTACATAGCAGTGATATATACCTTCCAATCACTATGTATTCTATCAGGGAGGACCCGGCAGTACATAGCAGTGATATATACCTTCCAATCACTATGTATTCTATCAGGGAGGCCACTATACTACATAGTTGGTGGTAGATCTAATAGAGATTTTATGGATCGATCATAAGGCGTATGGGGGGGCTTAAGACGAAATCATATATACAGATCTGTGCTATCAGCCACCAGAAGAGCTTAAATCACAGACGATATAGAGGCAGAGGGAAGAACCGCCCACGGGTAGATGTTGCCTTTGGCAGCTGCCCTCCTGGAACTCAAGCTTAGCCAGTAGCTGATTTGGGTGGAAAAGGTGTGCCTTGTAAGCAAACAATAGGGTACATCATAAACATTTCAAACATGTTGACAAACAAGAAGAAAATCAAGATATAAATTGCCTATATCAAAACTGCCGATATCTAGTAATTTTTTTTATATTCCACACAACAGATAATTAATTACCGACTAGAATGTCTGCTCTCAACATTCCAATTAAATTATATCTGCAAACCAAATTTGTGTTCCCATCCTTTAATTAGAGGGTACCGCATCTGCCACCATGACATATTAGTAATATCATTTATTTCATCATCACAAATTTCTACAGGAATAATGCACAAATGGTTACATCACCACCACACATTATATAACATCAATGCGTATAGTTGTCTTGTTTCTCGACATGTTTCGTGACAATTGTCATTTCATCAGGAGATTCACTTGACAAGACAGCAATGCAAAAGGAAAAAGGTCTATAGAGAGATAAATAAAATATATGGGCATATTATTGTGCTCTAAGCTATTTTCCTAAGCAGTATACTCAGAAGTATCTATGTAGTGGCCAGGGTTTGTGTTGTCAGGGTGAGGTCCCCTTTAAGCCCCTGGACCAGCATGCCCCAGGGCTTCCGGAGAACTTAAAGTGGAGAGCGAGGAAGAAGCTAGCAGCACTTCTGCTGCTGCTTTGACTGCGGCCTTGCACTCCCCACCATTCAGCCCGGTGTGCGTGCAGCCGGTAGGCATAATAGCACGCGCTACTCCCTGCTCACAGCCACACCATGCCAGTTACAATTCCGGTGAAGTGGAGGCTCGGATCCCCGTGTGTTTCGTCTGAGTTGCTTTAACCTGCTTGCTGGCGTGCCTGTTGTCTCAGCCCGCCTAACTGGTATCCGCTGCCTCTTCCCAACATCAGCCTGTGCCACCTGTGTCCCTGACTCCCCCAGGGGTAAGAGAGTGTCGGCCCGCACCAAGTTTGGCAGGGGACCTTTATTTGGACTTACTTAAGACTGTTACTGTGGACGGTTGCCGTAACTTCAGTTGCTTCAGGGGCCTCACCGATCAATAAAGTTCCTGTTTAAGCTATACTCTGTCGCCTGATTGATTCCTGTGATTACTAAATCTATACAACAAACAAGTTTTACACCTACTGTAATATATGGGAAATACTTTGATTCACGTCACACACTCTTGACATGAGATGAGGACTCTGTAAAATCCTCCTTACTGTGCCTCATATTTTCTGAATAAACAATCAATGAGTCTTTCATATCTCTAAAGCCCCCCACACATGCTTAGATTTTCCCAAATTTTTTCAGCCGATCGACCAAACCCGGCTGAAATACCGGGTGGAAATCTAAATCTTAAAGTCGTAATTCAGTATTACATTCAATTTCAATGAATTGTCGAACTATCAAATTCAAACAATTTAGATGGACAAAGTCGATAGAGCAAAGATTAAAAAGATATCCAGTAGGTGGTTGCACAGAAAAGCAGGGAACAAACGCATAGATATGGGTCGATGGGCGCGCACTCATGTCCATCTATCTGGCCCATATCTAATGCAGCCACACCTTTTTTCCAGCGGGAGCAATCAATCCCGCTTAAAAACAGGTATATCGGACATGACAGTTAACCAAGGTCGATGCTTTGCATAGGGACTGCGGGGTCACTATGCAACCTCGAACAGCTCCTATATTGATCCCGGCTTTAAGTCATGTGTATTGTGCACCCCAGTCATTTTTCCCACTTCTAGCATCTAGTTAAAGTCTAGTTAAAACTTCTACTACTGTCTATAGCAGAGCCAGTATGAACAAAGAATACCAATATACTGTAACTCCCTTTATTTATAAGATTAGGCCCATTGGTTGTCAATCAATCATACACCGCCATGCCGTCCAATATTAGCATTGCCACAGTACATAAAGCCATAACAGTGGGGTTAGTAACTACAGACTGTCTCTTCCTATCCGCCATAGCTGGCTGGCTAATGAGTTTATTTTTCAAACAGTCATCTTTCAACTATGCAATAATAAAACTTGAATTTAAAATAAATAAAGCCAACCTAAATGACTTTTCAAGTATAAACAAATGTCCGCTTTCCCACATACAGAGCTTTGTGTATACTGTATAGTCATACCAGTCCTCTAAAAATACAGGGTGGTCATAACTGAACATGGGAATAAAATCTAATGTATATTAAGGCTGATTACAGGGTCATAGTCAAAATGTGATAATGTGATGTGATATTCAAATTAATTTTCATTATTTTAGGGTCTGCACTTTAAAATTAAATAAATGCCTATAAATGCTGCCAGGAAGGTCCACCTTGTGGACTACCTTTTATTCTTCTTCTTTGTAGCCCGCTCACCAGTAGAGATGGTTGAATTTTTCGACTAGCTGACTTTGTGAGCTGAAACAAGTTTTGCTCTAGCACATGTAGTTTTTGCATAAATTAAGTTCTTTGAACTTAATTTATGCAGAAACTATTTGTGTTTAAGAAGGTCGAATTTTTCGACTTGCTGACTTTGTCAGCTGATTGCAAAGCCTCTGAAAATGGTATCATCACCAAACTTGCTGGAGATGTAGAAAGAGGTTTTGTTCTAGCACATGTCGTTTTTGCATAAATTAAGTTCAAAATCGAAGTCGAAATTTTAATTTTCTAAATTTTGACTTTTATTTGTAGTATACCCTCAAACCCTTCTCTACATCTCCAGCAAGTTTGGTGATGTTCAGGGGCTTTGCAATTAACTCAAAATCATTGAAATTATTGAATTTTTTAAATAGCCAACACTGCCCACCCAGCCGGAGGTCCTGTGCATAACTCCAGTCTCCCTGGAGACGCCGGAGTTATGCTGTAAAAAGGTGATGCCCCTCCATTTACATGTAGGTCTATGACGCCACCTACCCCCGCCCCCTTCGCGTCACCGGTGATCGATCAGGGGCAGACCCGGAAGGAATCCAGCCGACAGGTCAGTTTTTCACTAGTTAACATGAGTTTCATGATGGGTGAAACTCAGCCCGAGTTAACTCAGACCAAACACTCAGGGGATTAAAGACCCCAACTGCACCTGAGACACTATGACAACTACTAAACCCCCATCCGAAAGAAATGTCAGAACAGGAGGGAACATTCTACTTACCCTGACACTCCATAATGAATCACCCTAAATATTCTCTGGCTTACGCCCAATCAGGTATCACCCCCTTCTCTTTGCCTTCCAGCCTTCTAGTGCATTTGTAACCCTTTGTATTACCACCCCTGTTATCTAGGCCATGTGTCATATTTCTTATATCATGCTAGGCTTATCTTTCAGTTTGTAACAGAAAATACGGTAATACACATTTATGTATGTGACGGGTATGTGACGGGTAGTCAGGTTAATGCCCTCAAAGGGCCTGATTCATGGCTCCATGCTAAGAGTGGCAAATGTAATAATATTGTTTGAGCCATTCAGGAAGGAACATTAATTTAACTTGTGGAATAGTTCATTTGCAAGTTTTCCTTTGTGATTTTACATCTAATTCACAACTTTCACTGAGAAAAAAATCTCACTTTGAGTGTGAATTTTAAAAAATGTACATGAAAAAATTTATTATCCAACAGTGCTTTTGTAAGAGAGCATTGAAAGACTTGTTTTAATGTTAAACCAATATTAAAAACAAACAAGATAGAAACTCTGTAGTGTCGTGCGAGTGCAATGTGTGTTGGTACTCACGACACCAGATTCTTTGAGGTGGATGCCCTCTAGTCCGGCCACCGAACACCTTCTGTACTCCAATAAGCCAAGGTCCACGCATCTAGATAGGGGGCTATTTACAGATTTATTGAGGATTATTAACAGAGGGAAGATAGTTACTGTGCTGCCGCCAAAGTGCTGGAATCCCTAGGCTGGGTGCAGGGGGTGACTCTTGCTGGGTCCAAGGCTGTGGTACTCCAAAGAGAATCAACAGAAGAAGCCCAGAACATTCTGAGGGCTGCCTATTTATGCCTTTAT
>CM070032.1:16396673-16407614 GCA_036250615.1 Ptychadena robeensis
ATAAAATTATTCCTCAAAAATACCACTTGCCTAATAATTCTGCACTCCCTGTATAATGAATTGAGGTGGTAGGCCCTGCAGCTGTTATACCCCTTAAGGCTAGAATGTACTATGTACCATTGACAGCTATGGAAACTTTGCTGACTCAAGTCCCTCTCTAATTTTCTGAACTCTTCTACATAATAATACATACTAATATACTATCATATTCAGTCTCCCGAGGTGTCTACCAAACTGTCATACTTGTATTTGTACTCTAATTTTTTAATGAATCACTCAGTTTGTCATGTCATGTAAAATATGTCTTGACACATTCCTACCCTCAGCACTGAGCTAAAAGCACAGCTTAAATATTTCAAAGATGTGCATCTTTCCTGACATGAAAATCTCATTTATTAGTTGTTCAGTCAAACATTATTTATTTCTTGTGACTTGTATCTCCTGTCAGTTCATTCAGCTGTTTAGTCTGGAAATTCTTTTGACCTATAAGAATTATTACTGTGTCTCTCTCCCCTCCAAAGCTCCAGCTGAAGTACAATACCATACCACAGAAATATCTGAAGTGTCTCATAGGGGCTTCTTAAATGAAATGCCAAGACCACAGATGTCCAGTAACCCTTGAAGGGTCAGTCAGTCCTGAATTGTTATTTGTTTGTTCAAAAGATGCTTCTTGGGAACTGAATTGGTAAGAGTTCTGTTGGGTGTTCACGGGTCTGCACATCTTCAATGTTGGGTTTGAACTCATGTTGGCATTTGTTTTAATTTTTCTTATAATGTTATGAATTTGAGAGTAGAAGTCGGAATAAGGAAATAGACAGAATGACTCAAAATACTTTGGTGAAAAGAAAAGGAGTTGGAAACATAGCAAGACGCTCTCATTGGCTGTGTGGGACATATGATAAGTCATAGGTAGACTCACCCCAATAGGCTTGACCTAAAATTTCACATTTGGAGTGAACTGACCTTTGAACAGCTACCGTATTTTTTGCCACATAAGACTCACTTTTTCACCCCCAAAATTGGGGGGCAAAAAGTTCCTGCATCTTATACACCGAATGCGCGACCCCCGGTGGCGGTGGTCGCACCTTTGCTTCCCGCCAGCTCTCCCAGCACGGAGATTAGCCGGGGAGCCACGGGAGCTGTCAGATGTGAGATGCCGGCTAATGCCAGCTCTCCAATCTGAACTGTGTAATTACCTATGCCAGCCCTTAACTGGCATAGGCAATGAAGAGAGAAGTATAGATGAACAGCAATCGCTCCCCATGGACACAGTGAGAGGAGAGAAGACAGCCCCCCCTTCCTCCTGTAGATCAGTGTAAAGATGACGTGTGTTCAGCTGAGAGTGTACTGCTGCTAGTGACATCTGCTGGCTGAATTGAATATTGCATTCACTCAATATATTGCATTAGCCCAATTGATGTGAAAACTTACTAAATCTTTTTTTTTTTCTGGTTTTCCTGCACTAAAAACTGGGTGCGTCTTATATGCCGATGCATCTTATTTGGTGAAAAATACGGTAATCACATTTAATGTTCACATTTATGTATTACTGTGAAGTAATGCACCTGACAAGTATCCCAGTAGAAAGTGGGTTGGGTTTCATCAAAAAGAATTAACATCAAAACTCTCAGTGATCATGCTTGATTCTAATTTAAATTAGTTGGACCCATATCCAGCAATGAAAACTACCTGCAGTTCTCTGTTGTATATTTAAAAAGTACCTTAAGCACAAAACACCTCTATTTTTTAGCACCTATTTTCACTTATTTGCATTGATACATATTGCACTGTGCATTGAAGTGTCATTCGAAAAGAAATAAAATAAACAATGGAAAATATTAGCTACAGGGAGACCACCGGCTATATTGATGACTTTCAAACACATTCACAGAGACTCTCACTCAAAGCCAGCAGAGTCTCTGGACTCTCAGCACTGCCTATCCTCCCAAGTGAATACAGGTATTAAGCAGGTTCGAGCAGAGTACCCAGGGGGTGCCCACTCTGCTAAATCATGCTGTATATTCACTCCTGATACCATTTTTGAATTTCTGGGAGGCAAAAGATTGTTTCAGGTTTAAATATTACTTGGATATCATTTAATATTGTTACTTTAATGTCTCTTTAAGCAAACAATATTGGTTTTGATACCCTTGGCCAGACAGTAAATATTTATTTGTAAGGGGTCTTTGACACTAGTGGTATTTGCATTGCAGTACCACAATGCAGCATGGCTTGTAAAAAAAAAAAAAATAACACCTTAATCACAACAAAAGGTACACAGGTTTCCCTTGTACCTTTCACACTGGCCCCATGTAATGTGCAAAGTGTTACTGCAAGTACAGAATTTTTGTCTCACAGGATTTGGGGTCTCACATTATATGTAAAAAAAAACAAGCCTGCAATATGGATAGTGTGAAAGGGGATTTGGGGTCTCACGTATACTCATGTAGGAGACATTAGGGCATGTTTTCTTTATTGGCAAGGTTACCCACAAACATGGACATTTTCAGTTAAAAAAAAACAAGCCTGCAGTATAGATAGTGTGAAAGGGCCCACACACTGTATGCATACAGTAAAGAATCACTTTAAATCCACAAAGTAAAATACAGTTAACTTTTACCTATATGCACTCTTCCTTTGCTTATAAATAGCTGCGTAGCTAGAAATGACTGAGCCCAATAGCAATTTTTTTATGGGGTCTCCCCTCCCGGACCTGCCACTTCAATCCTCCCCCTTCCTACCCAATGTCCCTTTCACTAATCCTTCCTGGAACTCACACCTGTACCTAACCAGCGGGAACTAGGAATTCCCCCCCCCCCCCCCCCCCCCCGGTGGTCCGATTCAGTAGCGCTTTGTGTACCAAAAGTGGTATGGAAAAATTTAACCACCCTGCCGATCCACAGAAATCCAGATTTCTGTACCAAAAGTGGTACATTAGTTTTGCATGCATTTTATTTTAAGTTGTAAGCCTTTAACTTACTGAAATATGTCCAAACAAGGGTCTAGTAGTCATGTTGAATATAATACAGCTTGAAACATACAATGATGTAAACATGAATTGCTAATTAAATTAACACAAAAATAAGCTCAAACAAGAATTTATAAATCCCGGCAATCAGTGTGTTGATGGATTTGATGGACTAGGACCACTTCTTACTGACCTCCATAGAGTTGCTGTGTTCATCGTTATAACTGAAAAGATGGAAAAACTCCCACAATAAATTCAATAAATATAAGGGTTTGCCAATTTTTTTTATTTTGGCCCCCTGAGTATTAAAATCTGACACCTCTGATCTGGAATATTCCATATCACTTTCTCCTGTTATGTAGGGCTGATTCATATGTGAACTTGCTGACTTATTTATGAAGCCCCTAAACATTGTATCATCACCAACATTTCTGGAAATAAGTGAAGGGTTGGGGGGGGACACAAAAAAAGAAAGTATTGCTCAAGCATGTGCAGTTTTTAATTTAAATTCAAATGTAAGTGCAAAATACAAATCAAACATTTTGACTTGACATTAAAACCACAAGTGCTAAAGTAGTACTTTGTTTTTTTTTTTATATTCCATCATTCCTCTACATCTCCAGCAATTTGGGAGTTAATACCATGTTCAGGGGCGTTGTGGTTAACTTGCAGGGTCAGATAGTGACATTTTCAAAATGAAATTTCACAATTTCTAGTAAAAATTAGCAGAACGCCCACAAGATGGTGCTGTTGCATGTTTGCATATAACCTGCAAAATCCAGCTTAGGATTACAGATTTCAGTAAATTTTATCAGGAAATTGGGAGCAATTCCTATTTTTGCAACTCAGGGAAATGGTGGGTAATGCTTTTGTGGTTTTTATGTTGCTGTTGTTTTTTACTTAAATTGGTGGTTACTAGGGACCTGCTTATAGTGGGGGTACTGGTTGTAGAATTGTGAGGAGTTTTGGCACTATTGTAACACTTTGAGGTGGTCGCTAGTGATGGCCGAAAAGTTCGCCCGGCAGACAGCTCGCGGCAAACATAGCCTGTTCGCAGTTCGCAATGCCGGCGAACATTATGGGTGTTCTTCCCGCCCCCTATACCTTAACATGGAAAGTGCGACCCCACAATGAAGTGATACAGTACAGCCAATAACACATTTTTCCCTCCTGGAGGACACCCCCCCCTTATAAAAGAAGCCCCCCGGCGGCCATTTTTCCATTTATCATGTGTCTCCAGTACTAGATAGATAGGGAGAGCTGCTCCTGATTGAGGGATGGCTGAGCTACTTTGCTATTATACTCCATCCAGTGATCTGCAGCTATAAGTAAGGTGTTCCGTTACATGTAGTTTATCATTACTGAGCCACAAAAGTGCTTCTCTGGGGGTGAGGTATGCTGTATTATGCATTGCAGAGAGATCTGACTAAATGTGAAGCGCAGCAGAAGGTACTTTCAGGTAACTTTTGGCAAAATATGTTATCTTGATGTGATTTCCGTCCATTAGACCTGAAGAAAACAGCATTTAAAAAAATCTGTATTTTGGGGCGAAGTTTAGCCATTGATCTTCCTCTGGCATGACACTGTCCTGGTGGTCGCACCCTTTTGACTTTTTTTATTGATATTTTGGCTACAAATATGACCTGAAGGTTTAAGAATTTCGCCCTCCATTAAAGTCAATGGAGGTTCGCTGTTTGCATGTTCGCGGCGGTTATTTGCAGAAGTTCGATTCGCCTGTTCGCAAACAGCCACAGCTGATGTTTGGCCATCACTAGTGGTCGGACTCTGGAGCTTTGGACTGAGGTGAATAGCCTTCTAGATTGAGCTCAGTGGGGGGAACATGGTAAAGACATAAAAGAAAATATGTTAAAATACCAGCCATTATGTTTATGACTCTTTAATGACCTAATTTTGGACATTTCTACCATACCTATCCTGATGAAGTTGCCATTGCTATGAAATTGCGTTGATTGGTGTTATTCATTGTTCAATAAACCTATGTATACACTTTATGATGTACCACTCTATCTACTTTTTTTTTACGTCCTTACCGATTCCCTTTGATTGATCCATTTTAAACGATTAATTTATCAACTTGGTTATGGCCAGCCTAACTTTTTCTTAAAATGCAAGAAGATTTACCTGCTGGACATGCTTTATAGATATGCCCATGGCTTAAATAATATATATCTTTTTCATTTGCCTTTCTTCTTCATCTTTTTATTTCATTAAAAAATTTTTTTTCCAATGATTATTTTTCCTCTTCATCTCTTTCAATGTAGTTTCTCAATTTTCCATTTTGGCCTTTAAAATTTGAGAGAAAATGAGTATGAAATAGGCACAAGTATGCCAAATTGAAAACCAATTATTTTGCTAATCTTTCTTAGAAAGCCTCATACGTTATGATACGCTGGAAGTTCGCTCCATTTTTGCTGCTCTCACATTGCAAGAGAATATGTACACACATGGAATTTTTTGAAGTGAATACCGTATTTTTCGGACCATAAGACGCACTTTTTCACCCCCAAAATTGGGGGGGGGGGGGAGTGCCTGCGTCTTATGGTCTGAATGTGCGACCACCCGCCGGCCGATCGAAATGCCGAAATCCTCAGAACACTGAAAAGATCAGTGTAGTGTGATGTGTTGAGCTGCATTATCCCAATTGATGTGAAAACATATTAAATCTTTTTTTTCTGGATTTTCTGCCCTAAAAACTGGGTGCGTCTTATGGTCCGGTGCGTCTCTTAGTCCGAAAAATACGGTAACTCCCACAGCCTAACTGTTGGTGTTTTGCAGTGAAGGATGGAATCACCAGATGTGATGTGCTCGAATAGGCAGGGACTGCAAAGGGAAGTGGAAATGGGTGGAAGTGACAGCGGACCAATTTGTTGGAAATCTTCCCCACCCTCCATTCCTTTAAGGCTGTTTCTTTGGGGTGTATGGGGTTAATTTTGTACTTGTGTTGTATTATACTGTATGGTTATGTAATATTTTGTTGTTTTTATAGTGTGTAAGGTTTCAAGTATTTTAGTGACGTGCTGGTGGAAGGACCGGTCACTAGGTGTACAGTGTTGAGCTCCTTTAGGGTCAATGACCCAGCAGGTTTAATGGTTAAATGGTGGTGGGAGGAGTTAAAAAGTATCCACCGAGCTAGTGTAGGTAAGGCTGGTAGCTGGAACAGGTTATGTGGTGTAATGTTACAAACGCTCTTGCAAGGTCCAGATTTCTTTACCAAAAGCGCACCATAGACTTTAAATAGACTAAAAATAAATAACATAAATTTTTTTTATAATTCTTTGCAGAAAACTGTTTCTTGTGCAATTTACTTTTGAATCTCCTGCCCCCTCCCCGATGTGAGGTCATCATGTCACTCAGGGGGGGGGGACATTGGCTTCAGTACGAGATGGTATATATTCATCCAAAATTCTGTGTTGTAACTTTATTTGAGTTAAAGGGTTAAAGTTAAATAGTTAATGTTGGTTGGAGTTGGTATAAATAGTAGAGGACTGCAGTTGGTATAAATGTAGAGGACTGATTTAAGTAAACATTTGCCACACATCCCATCAGGGAAACCAATATAAACCAGAAACCTTGTTTTTCCATGTTGTCCACGGCTGCACCATATGTACCTTGGCTTATATTCGGGTCAGCTTAAAATCACATATATACGATATGTCATTTATACAAACGACAAAACCTTTTTTTTTTTTTACCTCATTTAGAACAGAATCATGACTGGGATAGGTACTAATGACCAAAGGCGCTATGACATCTGAAACGAAAAATCTTACAGAGAAAACAGCAAACAATCTATACCAACCCAAAAGGAAACTGGCGTACCCTGACACACCCGTTCCCAACCCAAAACCATGTGAGGCTAACAAAAAGGGGAGGGTTGGCGGGGGCTTTTTCCCCTCGCTGCTCTCTTCACAACTGGTACAGAACCAGTTCCATCCACCCAACTTGACCATACAACCCCACCCAGATAGCCATTGTCAACCAATCCGGTAAGTCTCTGCCCAACACTTAAACACTTGTATCCCCTTAAGTTATCACTTAACCACACCCAGCTCTGGTCCCCTTACATCCCAGTCATGTAGGCCTTACACCTATTACATACCGTTCCATTGCTCCAGGCCTGTCTTGACTGACACCCCGCCGCCATTCTGTCTATAATGAAGAGGAGATGTTCAAACAAACTACACAAGTCAGATTTATTTTAACAGGGATATTAAAATTATGGCTGGAAATTAAAATGAGAAATCATCATTTCATATTGTATTCATGGATTGCATTAACATGAAAATGTTGTATAATTATCTATTAGAAATCTGTCATATTATAGTTTCATTTACAATTATCATGAACAATAAATCACATAAGGCATGCCAGCAATATTCTGAGGTATAACCAGCAGGTAATATTAGCTGTTCTAGGCACCTGTGGTGATCCTAAGTAGTGTTGAGCGGCATATGGTATATTCGAATTTGTGTAATTTCACGAATATACAAAGGAACATTCGAAATTCTTAAAATTCTATTTGACTGTATTCTATTGCCTTACATCATGCTCCTTTCCGCAATGATTTGCAAAGATTCACAATGCAGCTTTACAGCGTCTCTTCTCTATTCTGTGATCTTAGCCAGTACGAGCGATGTGTGTATTGCACATATCCATTTGCAATGTGCACAAATATGCGCGATGTATGCTGGTAAACAATGTTGAAGCATAATATGACGAATATCCCCCATTGTGAATATCCGAGCGCACATTCACGAATTTTTGCGAATTTGGAATTTCCATTATTCTTGCTCAACGCTAATCTTTAGGATATATAGAAGCCCACTGAAAAAATACATTTACTAAATAAAATCCTCATGTTACATACACATAACGAAAACTTTATCGAAAAGTTTGCAAGGTGTTTAGGCAACATTTAGAAGCCAGTTAAACTGTATACTTATGCTTGTCACATTTTCTCAATGTAGGCTTTGAGGCAGCCTTAATGGAAGCTTCCTCTGTGCAAAACACATGAAAGCCCACTTGAAGTTTGCTCTTAAAACAAGCTCTCAGACTGTGAGGGAAAACATATTTAGCCACTTCAGCGTCAGAGGTGGACCGCAAGATAGGCAGGGATGCCGACACAATGTGATGCTGTGGCCAGACAGGCAAGTAACCTTGAGTGTAGATCGGGGTTAGAATTGTTTGTCAACAAACTTAACCTGAGCTACACTGGGACCAAACACCCAGGAGGGTAAGGCTTAGTTTCCACTTGAGCGGAAGCCTGCGGCGCGGCTGCCGCCGCTAAGGACCGCCGCCACTAAGAACCGCATCTCATGCGGTTTTTAGTGGCGGCCATTCATCCCTATGGCCGCGGTCAGTGCTGGGTGGCCGCGGAATCGCGCGGACAGCCGCCTAAAAACTCAGTCGACCGAGTTTTTAGGCGGCCGTCCACGCGATTCCGCGGACAGGGGACCAGCGCCATTGAAATGAATGGGCGCAGATGTAGCCGCACCGCGGGCTTCCGCTTCTAGTGGAAACAAGCCCTAAGGGGGTTGGAATACTTTCTTAAGCCACTGTTGATAAATGCAGCCATTTTGTGAAGCACACACTGTACCTAGTAGATGTAGATATTGCTTTGCATTTTCTGAAGTATTTTCCCTTGAACAGAGTGGGTATTCTATTTCTGTAGTATTAAGTAAAATCAACTGGACTTGCTGAAGTTTTCTTGACTTAAAGACTTTGCAATCAGGAAAGACTTCAAAAACACTTCAGCAAGTTGGGTTGATTTGACTTACTACTGTGGATATAGTGTGACCTGGATGAATGAGACACTTCATAGAGAAGTGTTTTTTTTGTGGTTCCTATCCTGTGACATATTGCCTTTTATGTGGTTTCTTCCTTGAGACGGGCAATGTTCAATGTGTGGTGTTTTTCTAGTACAGACTATGTGTTGTTGTTTTGTATGTTTTCCCAGCAACTGCATTGTTTGTATTTTCATAGTGACAGACTAGTTTTGAATGGCAATAGGTCAAGAATTGGTGTAAGACTTATTGTAAGTAGGGATAGGGAAAACTTAACAATATAAGTGAGATTTGTGGAATATGAGGGATGGGGGACTTATAATTGTTACTGAGAGCTCAGCAGGCACTTGACTGGGCGAGTGTTGACTTCTTCCAGTTGCTCAAAATATATACCTGACATTTAAATTACTGTTAACCTAAATAAAGACAAAACACAATATTTCCAGAAAAAAGTGCATATATTTTTGTTGGCCACAGCTTACACAATTGGAATATGAAACCCCTGATCCCTGACAGTGCCCCCTTCTCAAAATGTCATTATACCACATAACAGCAACCAACCACCTGTACCAGCCACCAGACTCACCTACACCAGCTCAGTGGGTACTCTGCCAACGTTGACTCCTCCCACCACCATTTTAACCATCACCACCTTGGGTCATTGACCTTGTAAGGAGCTCAACGTTGTCTTCCAAGTGACTGCCCCCTCCACCAGCACGTCACCAAATATAGCTTCCCACCATTTTTCCTTCCTAGGCACTGCCAGGGACCCGCACATGCTGTGACAGGAAAGCTTTAACACAATAGTATTACAAATAATTAACCTCAACTGTTATAACATGATGCAATACAACTACAGAAAAACAAATTGCAACAAAAAACCCACAAAAGAAAAAACAGCCCATAAAATTGTGGGAGGGAGGGTGGGGAAGATCTTTGACAAAATAGATGCTGTCACTTCCACCCTGCCTTTTTCCCTCCTACCAATCCCACCCATGTGATTGCATCACTTCCTGTGACACTGTCCTTCCTCTGCAACGCCCCTAGTCAGGCACCCGTATGCCCCTGGTGCCCTGGCTGCGGGTGTTATGCCATGGATTTTTATTCCCTGGCATTAACAGTTAGCCTAAGTGGGGAGCAGTGGGTCGCCCCATCTAGACTTTTTCCTTAGAAATGTCTACTCTGTTTGACCTTTTTTGTTTGGGCAGCTAGTTCAGGGGAACATTATTTTGTTCTGTATTTTGTTTGTACCTCAGCAGTTACCTAATGCATGATGGCTTACAGGCCTGTCAACAGAAGAATTGCAGCTTAGGTACCCCAGTCCATTCATGATCATACATCCTGAGCTTCTACACACTGCTTCAAAGAGTTCATCAAGCCCTACTTAAGCCTCCCATACACGTTCCCGATTACTCTCCCGACCGATTTTTCGTCCGATCCTGTCACCCGATTTTCACCTAAAATGTTATGGTTGGTCGGTCGGCTGGCACGAAAAATCGGAATTCGAATTATCACCGATCAGCCCGACCCTATTTATTAACAGCAGATCGACCAAAATTTTACGGACAGGTCCGAAGTGGTCCCGACCGATTTTTCGGCCGATCTGGATCGGTCAGGTACATAATTCCGAATCCGATTAATCTCCCAATCGATTAATCTCGGGCAAAATTCGTACGAAAAATCGGAACGTGTATGGGGGGCTTTAGCAATAGCTTAAATTTGGTATCGGGTTCTGGTGTATCCTTGGCCAACCCATAGTGGTTTTATAGCACTGCTACAATCTGCTTAAAGGAAGTCTAGTCTGGCTCTGCTGGGAATGTGTCTACAGATTTCTTTGGAATTGTGGGATTCAGTAATGACAAGCAACCTCAAAATTTATTTAGGAGAAGGGACTGGGTTAAAGGACTTTTAGGTGAACATCTTAAACTGAAAGTCAAGACAAAATTTTAAGTGAGAAGACACTAGGAGCAACATGGTGACAGGATAATGATGATAGAAGATTACTTTTCATTATTTACATGTTTGGGCTCCAGGTGCTTACAGTCCTTGGCAGTGTTTTTAGTCTATATATACAGTTTTGATCAGAATTATTAAACCCCCACTGAAATGGAGTGTTTTGGCCATTTTGATATTGATTTTGATCATTTCAGTCATCTTGTTTACAATGAA
>CM070032.1:16407714-16420527 GCA_036250615.1 Ptychadena robeensis
CACTGGCAGCAGCCTGGCATGCCAGCCAGCAGGCAACAGGGTAGCAAAAAAAATAGCCCTTTTCAAGACTCTGTCCTGACAGCAGACTAAGAGCAATGAGGAAGAGTACACTGTAGAACAATACTGCCTAGCTAATGGTTCCCTATGCAGCGCAGCAGCTCTCTGATCTGACTCTCTCCTTCTCCAGCAGCATGTGAAATGGCGTCCTCTACTTGCTATGCTATAGGGGGTGGGATGGTCCGTGAGGTGGGGGGTGCTGATTCGCTGGATTATGTCTGCTGACTGTGACTCACAGGGTCAACGTTTAACCAATGTAAAAAGATAGGGGGCGGGTCGAACTCGCCATATGTTCGCGAAAATGCGCAAACGCGAACATGCGATGTTCGCCGCGGATAGTTCGCCGGCGAACAGTTCGGTCCATCTCTAACGGTAATAGGCTTTTGTATCTTTTAACCCCCCTAGCGCACTGCTGAGGTACAGTATAAAAACAGTATCAAAAGCGCACCATAGACTTTAATGGAAAAAAAGTTTTTTTCATTGTAGGCCTGTAATTTCCCAAAGTCTGTCCATACAGGAGTCTGGTAGACATCCGGAATATAATAACACGTTCAGATGCTTTGTGAATAACTCACAATATCAGATAATGAAGATTTCAATAATTCACTTTATCCGGTAAATTAGCACTGCAACCACTAGATGGCGCTGCAGATGTGCCAGGTTACATAGGAGAGCTTGGGAGGGGGTGGAGTGATTTGTTCTCCTGCAGCTGCCTCATTAGATCGGAGACTCATGGAGCAGTGAATTTGCTCTCCTGTGCCTTTGATTTCTGCCTGACGAACCTAGCTCGTCCACTGCTGTTCTGACAGGTCAGAGCTAGACGAGCTGGGGGTTAATTGTGATGAGCAGCATAGGCAATATTCCAACTCGCAACATTTCTCGTATTATCCTACAAATATTCAAAGTAAGTTTGCTAGTTTGAGATCTCCTGTCATTATTGTTTGGGAGCTTCGGCACTTGCAATACAATTTATTGCAATGTGTGTTGTCATGGTGACATCTAGAGGCAGAAAGTGGAATATGGTCATTTGTACATATGAATATTGTGTGTGCAATGCATGTTGCTTTCTTTGGATTTGGTGTGCTTACAACTAAAGCTGGGCATAGACGGGACAATTTCCCGTCGACTGCCGAGCTGACCTAGTGGGCGTGATGGTATCATTACGCACAGCCGCTAGTGCCAAGAATCGGCCAGGCACGCTTTGTGTGCCGGCCATTACTTCAGTTGGGGACTGCCGTCCCCATCAGAACTAATGGGATCGGATCTGAATTATCCATCATGTCAGCAGATTTGTGGTCAATATGAACAGTTGGCGCACCTGATTCCCTGCCGACCCGACCGCCGGTCGTATGCGGGAATGCACACGGAATGCGATCCGCTGTCGAATCAGCCAGGAATCAACCCGTCTATGCCCAGCTTAATGAATTTAACCACTCAATGACGTGCAGTGATATTATGCCATCTCTGCTGTCCCTATACAGCTCCACTTTCCATTAATACTACATACAATGCCATTTCCAACAATGACACAAGCGGAAGGACAGGTAAGTATAACAGTAGCACACCTAAGCACCCAGAAATCAATACAGAGCCTTTAATGGGGTATGGTGTGCACTACAGATCCTCAGATCCAGATTGCCATTGTGCCACCTGGCACTATAAGATTGGTAGAAAATTGGCTGGTTTGGGCCACAGAAATTCAAACTGAACATATCCTGCCCTGTAGCAGGACAGCAGATCCCCTGGACTATACTGTGCTGAGCACATCCATTCACAGTAGTTTGGCCAGAACAGATCTCTCCACCAGAGAAGGGAGTTGATATGGAGGGCAACAAGTGCATTCCTCAGCATTACTTGTCATCAAGAAATGACAGCAGGCAGAGCTAGAAGACATTATTTTTCATTTTTAAATAACAAAACTTGTTTTAAATGATTCTTCAAGCTTTAGGGAACACCGTAGTGTGGTAATGTATATTTTGTGTCATATATGCAATCAAAGGTTATGTGTCCCTATTCTGTTCCTTTCCTCCGCCTCCCGCTGTAAGAAGATTGCGAGGATCTGTGGACAGGTGAGTTCCTATGCCCTATACATTATCAGGCTTGGGGGGCTGCAAGAGCAGGACTGAGGGGGGCTGTTGAAGAACGTCAAAGGGCCACCTGGGCTCTACTGGGTTGTTCCTGAATATTCTAATCACTAATTTTTTTGTGAATAATGCATTCGTGAAGATCTCGAATTTAGTGCTATATCTTTGTGATAAGAAATATTCAAGATTTTTTTTAAAATTGGTATATAACTACCATGTATTGTTTTCGCACATTTACAAGTGCAGATTGCTTTGCGCAATGAATAATAGTAATGACTGGAGGTCACTAATTCTCGAATTGACAATTAGATTTTAGGCAAAAAAATTCAATATGTTGTGTATTGCCTATGTTGCTTATTATTATTGAGCATGTCCACGTGGTGTCTTCGGAGGCTGTTTGGCTTAACAGTAGTTGGGCCAGAATGTATCCCTCAACTAGGCTAGGGAGACACTTCTGCCATAGATGTGCTGTGCATGCTCCACTGAGACTGCCTGCAATCATCGAGGTCTCTGTATCAATGGAGTATCTTACAGTGATATTACACACCGGTGGCAATGATTTTTAAAGAAACATCTGTATGTACCAATACTTTTGCCCAAACAGTGTATATATTGTCATGAGAAAAATTCAATTTTAAGGTATGACATAATAATTTTTTTTTGGATCTAGGCAGTCCAAAAATAAAGAAAGTAGAACCTCTGGAGAAAAAAAAGACATATACTGTGTCATGGCATGCCCGGAGCCGAGTGGCAGTAGGAGGAGGGCACTTGACTGGGGCAGGCCAGGCGGAAGGGCTTTGCCGACGTCATGCATCGATGATTCGCGGGTGGGCGGGGCCCATTCAAACAAAAGGCGGCAGCGGATGGGGAAGTGCCCTTGCACAATTGTCTGCCTCTGGGTATTTGCATGCACTAATGTTTTTCTCTGACAGGTCACTCGTCACAGCGGGCGGGTCCTTGGCAGTGTCCTTGGTGGTAGGTGAAGGTTGGTGGTGATGTCGCCATAGTGGGGCAGTCACTTTTGGTCGAACCCCTGAGGTAAGGATCAATGACCCAATGGGATATTGGTCTGGAAGGCGTCAGGGGGAAATTTAGTACCCACGAGCTCTTAAGGCTGGTGGCCGGTACAGGTCGTTGGAGCTTGGTCAATGTTAAGGGCGCTGTCAGGGACCTTTGCAGCAGTTAATTGTTATTGTTTACAGAAAGTTATTTATTTAATGAATATTTAAACTGTAATACATCCACATTAAATCGAACCTGTTGTCATGTCTTTATTTTAGTTTAAGGTTAAGTTGGGGGACGTACAGGTTAATTGAGGCCACTTCCTCAGTCGGCCTTGCCCAAAATCATTATTCATTTAATAAGGGCTAAGTCATTTCCTCTTTCATTGGAAATAAGAGAGTAAGTAGCACCCAGATCCTTCTCCCAAAATGTACTTTATCAGTTGACATGAACAAGTTTGAACCTGACCAGATGGTTAATGCGATTGGGCAGGGTCCTCATCTCCTCCTGTGTCATAACCTGTTCCTGTGTGTTATCTTGTGTTGCATCTTAACTCTAATTTATTGTACAGCTCTGCATATTATGTTGGCGATATATATATAAAACCTAATAAAAAAATAATAATAAAAGGTGTGTGTTACCACAACACCAAGAACCAAAAACTGTTCATCAACCTGGGAAGAGTTATAATGACACCTTACACTCTACCTTACAGGGTACAGACATGTAGATATGGGCCAGATCGATGACCGCTACGAGCGTCGTGCGCGCTCACGGCCATCTATCTGACCCATATAATATGCAGCCATTGCTGTTTTCGAGATATGCAGCCATATCGGACATGACCGTTAAATACGGCCAATGCCAGTTGCTTTGCATGGAAACCACAGGTCTCCATGCAAAGCATCGGCTGGGCAGAGCCGTCTCTCCAGCTCCGCCGATATCTGACAGCAGCATGATGACGTCAGGGAAAATATCGAGCCATCTGTACCATACAATTTCTGTACAATCAACTTTTGTTCTACCAAAATAATGTAATATAAGGAGCTTTCTTAACCTTCCCATCACTATGCATTATATAGCCCCCATACACCTTTAGATCACTCCATACAATTTCCATTAGACCTACCAACAACTATGTAATGCCGGGTCCTCCCTGATAGAATACATAGTGATTGAAAGGTTTAGAAAGGTCCTCATATTACATGGTTTTGGTAGAACAAAAGTGGAAAGTGGTATATGGTGTTATATCTCAAATATATGTGCTATTTCACATTCTGCCACTAGATGTCACCGTGACCACACATTATATATTGAAACGAACACACAATACACACTATATTCACATGTTCTCCAATTTTCAAATTTACTTAGATTATTTGGAGAATTTTTTGCTTATAATATTGCCTATGCTGCTCATCACTAGCAGGACAAACACCTCATGCCGACTGTCCAGTAAGAAGATGGAAGGCTGATGGGTTGGGCTTATTTTACAGCCGTTAGCTCTTGGTATCTTGTAGTAAAGGAACCCCTACAGGGGCCAACTTTTTGTTTGATTCCCGAACAATTGATCACTGCGGGCATTTGTGGCAAATGTTCAGGAATTGGAATGCTTGAAGAAATGTTGATTGAACAGGTTGGTAAATCCCTGTTCGATCACCATCACTTTGGGTGGGAACCAGGGTCCACATCTAAAGTATCCACAGGAATCGATGGTGCAAAGTGGTTCGCTGATCAAATGGATATCGACCCGTGTTTGGGCACCTTACCAATAAATTCCTCTGAATACTAAAATATTATAATGTCAAACGTGAGTACTGTAAGATCCTTTTTTAGGTGATGCAACAGGACAAGAGTCCAAGTACACCAGCAAACCTTTGGCCAAATGAATAAAATAAATTAAAATGTAGTGGTCCACTCAAACTCCAGACCTCAACCCATCTGAGGTCCATGGAATCTTAAGGGCTCATTTACATTGGCGGTTTTCAACCAGCAGGTAAACAACCCATAAACGTAACTGACCGGCGCAACATTAGGCGTCCGCCGATCGTTTTTCACGGTTTAGTCGGATAGGACCTCCATGGGATCCTAATCCATAGGACCTGCGAACACCTGCACTATTTTGCAGCCACTCGCAGGCCGTTTCGCTGTGATTGCTGTTATCAGGAAACAAAAGTGTAAATTTAGCCTGATAGAACTAACAATTAACCGCTTCTATAAGCGTCTAAAACATGTGCTAAGTACCGTATTTTGTAAAAGTATTGCCATACTTTTTTTTTTTTCCAAATGTTTTCACAACCCTTCTCTACATCCCTAGCAATTTTGGTGACAATACCATGTTTAGAGGCTTTGCAATCAGATCACAAAGTTAGCAAGTCGAAAAATTCGACCATCTCTAATCATCACCAAACTCGCTGGAGCGTTAGAGAAGGGTTGTTGGAACATATGAAAAAAAAAATGTTGCTGTAGCACATGTTGTTGTTGCATAAATTAGGCTCAAGTCGACAAGACCTAAGTTAGAGCAATACTTTTTTCTTAAAGGTAGCCATACACGGGTCGATTTGTCAACAATCGATTCCTGATTGGATCATTCCCAGCAATCGTTTTGATCGGATCAGGAATCGATGGAACACCACCTTGGGTATCCAATTTGTGGTCAATTTGGACATAAGGCGATCTCCAAAATGGCCGAATCCACAAAACCCATCGATCGGAAAGGCTGCTGCATAGGGAGCTATCGGTCCACCAATGTACTTCGATTGCCAAATGATCGACCAAAAATCCCAACATGTCAGTTCAATGTCCAATCCGATTTTTAGTCGATTCCAAATTTGTTTGGTCAATCGTTCAGGGTGGGCAGAACCCGATTGATTTGATCGCCATTTGATCAGCATGAACACGCGCGGTGATCGATCGGTCAAAAATCAAGTGAAAAATTGACCTGTGTATGGGAGCCTTTATAATGTTCCTACAACATTTCTCTACACCTCCAGCAATTTTGGTAATTGTGTCATATTTAGGGGCTGTGCAATTAATTTGCAAATCGACTCCAGTAATTCAGTTTTTACAGAATTTTTGTACCTCGGCTTATATTCCGATTGGCTTATACTCGAGCATATATGGTATTACATTTTTTACACTTGACTTGTACATTTGGCTTCTGCATAGTACAAAGGCATCGTTGTGTGTTGTTTTACAGCTGATGTTTGCTTTAAATCACTTTCAGAAAAAAGGATAATTTTCTTATCTCCAAGAATTCTTAGAATAAACTACACCCCATTTGATTTCGGTAACTCTTATTAGGCTGGGCTAAATTACAACGTTTTTTTTATCTTTGCACTGTTTGCACTAGAATAGAGCAGCGATGGCGAACCTATGGCATGCGTGCCAGAGGTGGCACTCGGAGCCCTCTCTGTGGGCATGCGAGCTGTCAGCCAGCACAGAGGAAAGAGCTGCAGCCTATTGTCTCTCAGTGCTGTCAGTTATCTTCCCCTCTCTTCTGATTGCACACAGCTCCCCATGCTCTCTCCCATTCTATCTTATAAGAAAGTAGAGTGTGTGTTAACATGTTTCGTGTGTGTACATGAGTTGTGTAATTCAGGTTATATCTCCATTCCGGCACTTTGAGATAAAAAAGTGGGGTTTGGGTTTCAGTTTGGGCATTCTGTCTCTGAAAGGTTTGCCATCACTGAAATGGAGGATACATATTCTCCTGCCATCTCGGTTGGCTCGGCAGCACTGTGATATTGGTAATAAGCTCAACCTTTCAGTCACTTCCATTAGATTTAGAATGGATTATGATAATCTTTTTTTTATAAACAAGCGGCTGCCTTGTTAAGTAATTAACAGATGCCTTTCAGTTAGCACAGAATAATAGGAACCATTGCCCAACTGATTTATCTAAGCCTAAACATTTTCAATTGTAATGATCTTTTTTTAATTATGTTAAGTACACATGACATGGAATAATATGTTTTTTATAATGATATATTAATACAGAATAAAAACTTTGTGATTTACTCCTAACTACCTACATACTGACACAGGTGAAGGAGTCTAAGGAGCCCCCTTCAGTATTAACCCGCAAGGACTGCTGGCCTTGGCTGCAGGAGAGTCCCAGGTTGCGGACCCTAGCTACACTTACTGGCAGCGGCTAACAGCAGGAATTCCAATACGAGGTACACAATCAGCAGGCAGAAAAGAAGTCGGAAAAGGCAATAAGTCAGGGCAGGCGGCAAACAGGGTAATGAAGACAGTCCAGGGTCAGTAACTATACACCAATAGGAAGCAGCAGAGCCTAGGTAGCAGAGACTTGAGGACCTCTTTGTTCCACAATGTCAACTAAGTGGTATTTTACTTGATTTCTGTCATAATTTTGTGGTTCCCAAACTGGGGTCTAAAGCTTTTATGAATTATTCCGGGTGGGAGGTGGGCCACCTAGGGGGCAGCTGAGGTGACACTCGAAACCCTCTGAGTGAAAATTGTCACAGAGAGAGAGAAGAGATCTTCAGCACTCGCCTTCCTATGGGCTCTCCCTGTTGTCAGTTCTCTTCTACCACTGCTGATTGCACACAGTCCACCCACCCTCTAATACAAGGACAACAAGGAAGACTACCATGGGTGAACTAGCTAGAGAAAGTAAGTAGAGTGCATGTAATGTGTGTGTCTGTGTTACTGTGTCTCTGTGTGTGTTTGTCGCTATGTGAATGATGCATGTGTCTGCATGATTGGTGTGTGTATAAAAGGGAGACAAAGCAAATTGTATATCAAATATAGTTTGAGGGTCATTTCACTAGCCGTGTTGTGGCTCTTGTGTGTTTATTTTACCACTTATGGCTGTGTTAGCAGTAACCCTACCAAGTCTGTTACTGGTAATAAAACCCCGGTTTGCATTGCATTTGTGTCTCCAATTTTGACTATTTTGAGTTAATTGCAGAGCCCCTGAGCATGGAATCATGACCAAACTTGCTGGAGATGTAGAGAAGCCTTGGGGGTACAATACAAGTATTGCTCTAACACAAATAGTTTTTGCATAAATTTAGTCAAGTCAAGTCAAGTGAAAATTTTGAAAATCAAAATTTTGACTTTGATTTTAACCTCAATTTATGCAAAAACTACATGTGCTAGAGCAAAACTATTTTTCCAAATGTCCCCACAGCCCTTTTCTACATGTGCAGCAATTTTGGTGATGATATAATATTTAGAGTCTTTGCAATAAGCTCACAAAGTCAGCTGCTCGAAAAAGTAGACCATCTCTAGTACCTCCTGCTTTGCATGCAGCGCTGCATTGTGGTACTGCATCACAATGACGGCTAGTGTAAAATGTCTCTCATTCTGGACCTGTGTAGTTTTCCTGCAGGGAACATTGGGAACCACTGATTTATACTGCAGATGTGTGACTGTGCATGTGTGAGCGTAATTATCACAGACTGTAAGCTCCTCTGGTGTGAGAAATAATTTTTCTCAACACATATAAAAAGCTAAGCGATGCTATTATATTGTTGCCAATGTGGCATTTCAGAAAGTCGTACGAAACATTTTGCATAAAAACATCTTCAGTGTTACATGAAAACCCAGCATTGCATACGTGTAATGTATGACAATTATGCTGAGACAAGGTATTCAAGAGTAAATTATTTCATGAAGTCACCCAGGTCATCTTGTAGCAGTTAAAATAGAATGGAATTTGATCACCTACGATGCTGAGTGTACAGCTCTACAATAATACCTATATTACATATATACTATGCAGCTAATTTCTGGAAAATGCTCAAAGCAATAGCAATTTCCATAACATAATACTGAGAGCATCATTTTTCTTTTCTTTCCTTATGAAAATGGAGATGGTGTGAAAATCTTTGCAGAATTTTGACGAGCTGACTTTTTGAGTTACTTGAAAGCTAGAGATGGTCAAATTTTTTTTCAAAAATTCGACCATTTCAATTATTTTGACTTAATTGCAAAGCCCCTGAAGATGATATGAACACTAAACTTACTGGTGATGTACAGAAGGGTTGGGGGTATACTCCAAAAAAGTAAGTATGTCTCTAACACAAATAGTTTTTGCATAAATTTAAATTCAAATTCAAGTGAAAATTTTGAAAATCAAAATTTTGACTTTGATTTTAACCTTAATTTATGCAAAAACTACATATGCTAGAGCCAAACTTTTTTTTTCAAATGTTCTCACAACCCTTCTCTACATCTCCAGAAATTTTGGTGATGATACTATTTTTAGTGGCTTTGCAATTAGCTCACAAAGTTAGCAAGTTGAAAAATTCGACCATCTCTATTGAAAGCCCCTTAACCTCCCTAGCGCTCTTGCAAGGTCCAGATTTCTGTACCGAAAGTGCACCATAGACTCTAATGGAATTTATTTTATGTTGTAGGCCTGTATCTTCCAAAAATATGTCCGTACAAGGGTCTAATAGACATCCTGACTATAATAATGTTTGAAACACACAATTATTCAAAAAAAAGTACATTAAAATTTTTCATAAAATGTATCATCTGAATAATAAAATCTCTTAAATACTTATTTGGATCGAAAGATTTCAAAACAGTATTTATTTATATTCATGTTTTGTTTATAATAAAATTTTTATTACAATTGGAAATGTGTTTTATTTTTGTTTTACTTTGAATTGTATTGGATACAGTTATCAAGGTATCCAATACAATGCCCTTTGGCACCCTCTGAAAGGGTTAACTTCAAAGTGCACACCTTGAAATCACACTGGGGCCAGATGTGCTCTTTGAAGTTAACCTAATTTACATTTAGAGGGGTGACATCGGCTTGCTTCAGTGAAGAATCTCGTTGTCTGCAATACTGACAAGTGCTGGACGAGATGGAGCCGGCAGAAGCGCTAGGGGGTGTTAAACATTGCTGGAGATGTGGGGAAGGGTTGTGGGAACATTACAAAACAAGCATTGCCCTACCACATGTTTTTGCATATATTAGGTTCAAAGTACCATATTTTTCAGACTATAAGAAGCACTTTTTTCCCTCCAAAATCGGGGCGAAAAAGTGTCTGCGCCTTATGGTCCGAATGCGAGACTTTGCACTTTGACTCCCCGCCATGAACTATCTATCCCTCTCTCCGTGGGGACTGTTATAACTGCAGCTTCCACTGACACAGGCACAGCAAGATTGGGAGAGGGAGAGCAGAGGAGAGAAGACTTGGCAGCCTTCCCCCCTTCCTCCTGATCACTGAAGAGGTGACATGATGTGCTGTATGTGTACTGCTGCTAGTGACATCTACTGGCTGAATTTGATATTGCATTCATTTAATTAATTGATTAACTTTTTTAATCAATTGATTAACTTTGAACTAGAGCAATAGTTTTTTTTTCTACAACCATTCTTTACATATCCAACAATTTTTGTTATAGTTAGTGATGGCCGAACTTACCGCAAGGATGTTTGCTTTTTGTTCTAGCCGGCGAACAGTACAGGTGTTCGATCCGCCCTGTTAGCTGGCGAGAAGGAGTTTGTTATTCTTCTGACGGCCAGATCGGATGCAGAAAGATCCCGCCACAGGAAGAATTCTTATACTAGAGACCGGGTAGGCTTGACTAACTTCAAGGAAGTTGAAAAGATTATTTCAACAGATTACAGATAAAAATAAAACTGCGCACCACGGGGTGGGTGGGTTGGGGGAGGGGCAAGGATAGGTAACCGCACAAATTTCAATTTTACCGGTTATAAGTGTGAAGAACACAATTTGTCGTAACAGCAAAACATGGTGTAAAAATATCACAGGATAGTCTATCACAGGAAAGACATTAAACAAAACATTATTAATCACATGGAAAACATCACACAAAATGTGGTTTGTAACAAATTTCCCCAAAATAAAATAACCAATAACTTATGACATTTTCAACTGAGTTGATACTTTACTATATAACGGCCACAGCTTTAACAGTAAATAAACAATTTCAATTATAATGACTTAGCAATAAACCATGTAAATATAAAATATAATACAAAATAAAAAAAAGAATATAATAAAATATATGCCAATGTTTGGAGGAGGAAGAACAAGAACAAGGCCTATGAAGAAAAAAACACCTTGCCTACTGTGAAGCATGGGGTGGGGGGTCAATCATGCGTTTGGGGCTGTTTTGCTTCTGCAGGGTACAGGGAAGTTCAGGTGTGCAAGTACATGAAATTCTCTTCATACCAGGAGATATTGGAAGGAAAGTGATGCAGTCTGTCACAACCTGAGGCTTGGGAGACATTGGACCTTTCAACAGGCAAAGTGCATACCTCCAAGTCCAACTGGAGCATGGTTGCAGATTAAAGGCTGGAACATTTGGGTGGCCATCGCAGTCCACCAGACGTTAAATCCGATTGAAAAAACCTTGGTTGACTTGAAGAAAGCAGTGTGCAGCGCGCAAGCCTAAGAAGTGTGACTGAACTGGAGGCTTTTGCCCATGAAGAATGGTCTAAGATACCCGGAGATCGCTGACAGACATTGTGTCAAGCTATGCTTCAGTATGGTAAAAGCTGTTATTAACTGGAAAGGGATGGTTGTACTAAGTACTAAGAATGAATCTACTTGGGGGTTGATAAGAATGATAAGTGTGGAGAACGAAAGGAGGGTTTGTGTTTTTTAAATGTTATGGTGTATTGTCGGACTACAAGTGTCGTCGTGATGTCAGTGTAAACAAGGGACTGAAATGATCAAAAATATCAAGATGGCCAAAACACTCCATTCAGTGGGGGTTAATAATCGGACAACTGGTATATAGGACTAAAGAGAACAACGCCAAGGGACTGAAGACCTGGAGCCAACAGGACATATGAAAAGTAATCTTATATCATCTTATCCGGTAACCATGTTGCTCCTAGGGTCTTCCACTTAAATTTGTCTTGACTTTCAGTTTAGATGTTCACCTAAGGCTTTAACCCCGTCCCTTTCCTAAAAAATTTTGAGGTTGCGTTGTCAGTATGAACCCACAATCCAAAGAATCGTAGACACTCCCAGCCAGAGAAGGACGAGACTAGACTTCCTGTAGCGAGATGTAGCAGTGTAGTAAAAACCACTTGGGTGGGCCAAGGATACACGCAGAACCCGATACAAATTTAAGAGATGCTAAAGCCCCCCAGACAGTTCCGATTTGCGTACGAATTTTGCCCGAGATTAATCGATAGTGGGAGAGAATCGGATTCGGGAATTATGTACCTGACGATTCCAGATCGGCCGAAAAAATCGGTCGGGAACCACTCGGACCTGTCCGTAAATTTTGGTCTGATATGCTTTAAAAATAGGGTCGGGGTGACGGTGATTAATTGAATTCCGAAGTTTGTTCGTGCCAGGGAAGAAGACCAACAATAACATTTTAGGTGCAAAATCGGGTGGGGGTGGGGTTGACAGGAGCGGTACGAAAACGGTCGGGAGAGTACGGGAACGTGTAGGGGAGGATTATAGGGCTGATGAAAACTATTTGAAGGCAGTGTGTAAAGCTCAGGATGTATGATAATGAATGGGGAAGGGGTAACTAAGCTGCAATTCTTTGTTGACAGGCCTGTAAAGCAATAATGCATGAGGTAACGCTGAGGTACAAACAAATACAGAAAAAAATAATGGTTCCCCTGAAACTAGCTGCCCAAACAAAAAAGGTCAAACAGAGTAGACCTTCTAAGGAAAAAGTCTAGAGGGGC
>CM070032.1:16425652-16441102 GCA_036250615.1 Ptychadena robeensis
ACAGAAACATCTACACCACTTGAGGGGTTCACATACTTTCAAGCAGCACTGTATGTACAATATACAAATGTACATGTTTTAAGTGTGTTTTCATTACACTACAGGGGTACCCCCCATCCCTGTCCAACTGGGCCCTGTGCCATACCTCAACTTGCTGTTGTAGGGGGCGCAGTGGGAGCTCATAGACTATCCAGGATTTAATAGACATGAATAAAGAGATTTTGTTTGAGAAGTTTAGCCATTGATCCCTCTTTAGCATGACACTATGCAGGTGTTTGCACCCTTTTCACACTTTTGTTATTGATATTGTGGCTACAAATATGACGTAAATGTTTCTGAATTTCACTTTGTATTAAAGTCAATGCAGATTGCCATGAAAATGCAGAATGTGTAAAAATAGGTATTTGGGGAAAAGTCCATGGAATTCGTCCATCACTATTGGTAATACTGTTGACTTGATCCACGGTCAGGGGCCTTTCCATGAATGAATAGTTGGTACACATTACATGTGATGCTTTGTAAGTATGTTTAATTTTTTAAAAAACATTGTTAAAGTTGTGGCCTTAATATGTATACATTTAAAGAGAGTTGTGCATCATTTATTATTGTTAGATTCTGTATTGTGAATATTGTGTATCTTCCTCCTTCCTCCCTACTTTTCTGGTTGGCCTATTAAGCCCCACCCTAGTCACTGTATTATTATGCAGAGGAATACATTTTAATGATCTGATACTAATATTATTTTATCTCTATACTTGCAACACATTCTGTTCCATTCTATTCATATGAATACATTTGTTCTAGTTGCGGATGGCAGATTCTTTCATATTTCTTCACCGCTCAGGAAGACATTTTAGCTGTGAGTCAGACTAGATGTGAGATCATTTTTGCTATGAGCAAAGTACGAGGCACATTTATAGCTGAAGGGTATTCAGTAGAAACATTAAGAAACCTGAAATGTGACAAGCCAGCTGCCTGTTTGATGCTATGATGGTAAATTCATGCAAATATGAATGTAACTTCCTGATCATAATAATATAGAAAATGATGACTGAACCGCAGGACAACAGTCAAATACATGGATTAAATATACAGATATTACAGCTGCCAAATTATTTGTATGGTAAAAGATGTCCACAACATCTTTTTGGGGAGTTGAAGTAGGCCTAGTACGTGCTTTTGTACTTGTTTGCAGTAGCACTAGAAATGGCAAAAATAGGTCAGAATGCAGCAAACCCCCCGCTCCCAAAAAACTCACCTGTAAAAGGTAACCAAAATGTCCCTCGCAGTCCCTTCTCACTCCTTCTCTGTGATGATGCAGCGGGGAGAAAGCCCATCATCTCTGAAAGCAGTGACAGTCGAAAAGCCTGCCTATTGAAAAATACACACAGAGGCCATTCCCTTTGAAAACCATTATGTGACATCTACAGTGGCCACTCGTGATATTCCACTGAGGTAACCCTGTAAGCCTGGCAGGTAAATATGGAGTCTCTCATATGGTTTAAGGGAACAGCAGGTAAATATATATTGTTTTAGGATTGTTGAGTGCTCCACCACCATCATGTCAGCTCAGAGGTAAGTCAAATTTTTACATCCGCTTTCTATATCATCCTGACAACCTAATCTGTCCAGAGTCACCATCCCAAAGTAATAATGCACAAGTGTAAGTGTATAAAGCATGAGTCTTCTATCCACTTTGATTTTCTCTCCTGTGTGGATACTAGGCCCATATATGATAAAGTGATTTTCAACATCAGTTTTACAGTTTTGCACTGATTTTACAATAAATACATCTTAAAAACATGTTTCATGAATCCATTTACAAATAATCTTTAAAATTAGATCAATCAATAATTAAGTGTTCTAGGAGTTTAATCCCAACGCTTTTCGCTTTAGAATGCTTTGACCAAACGTGTTTCATTGATTAGATTAACACATTGGATCTAAAGTGGATCTTACAGCGTGGGGGCATTGAAGGGAGGGGGGAACCCAATTGGTATCCAGTAGCAGGGCCACTATCAGAAATCCCAGGGCCCCATACTCAGAAACTGGTTGCCAAGATGATCCCCGCCGGGCCCCTTTAGCTGCCCTGGACGGGATTGCCCTATGTCCCCCACCTAACGGTGGCTCTGTCCAGTAGTAAGTTAGGTCTTTATACTTATCTTGTGAGCCGATGTCCCGTCGTTTTCTGCTCCCCGCCGAGATCTGCTCCCCCTGTAGCACATAACGGCCAGCAGGGGGCGCACATCTAATGAAATGAAATGGGCGAGGGGGGGAGCTGATACCTGTAGCAGGGGGAGCAGATGTGGACGTAGGGCAAGAAGACTGGGGGAACATGGAGTCAGCAGCCACTGTGGGTGACAGTTTTGCGGCCACTGCTGTTGAAGGGTCCCGGGGAGCACAGCTCCATGGACACCGGTGGGTCATGGACACAGCAGCCGCCCTAGGTGCCAGGGTCACGGCCACTGCTATGCATGACTCCCCGGTTGGTATCAGCTCCCCCCCATTTGATTTCATTAGATGTGCTCCCCCTGCTGGCCGTTATGTGCTACAGGGGGAGCAGATCTTGGCGGGGGAGCAGAATTCAAGATATCAGTATCCCTTCAGCAGCTCCGGAATCCCCTCTGCACTTTGACAGGTACATCTGCTTTAATTGCAAAGCCCCTGAAAATGTTTTTATCACCAAAATTACTGGCAATGTAGAAAATGGTTGGGGAAACGCTACAAAAAATGTATTGCATCTATCTAGCACAGGGGTGGGCAAACAAAGGTCCGGGGGCCGGATTCGGCCCGTTTAGCTTTCTTTCCTTTGTCACCTTTAAAGATGGTCCCCTCCACTTGTTCTCTGCAATGAGGATCATGCTTTGGGGACGATGCAGTGGTGATCATGACACTGTGGGCACATCCTCATGGTGACAACAGGCTGTCTCTAGGAATTAATTCTGCTCATTGCAATTGGCACACCTATGACGAGTCCGCCATTACAGGCTCTTGGTCCGGCACCTTTATCAAATTTAAGAAGCCAATGTGGCCCGCGAGCCAAAAAGTTTGCCCACTCCTGATCTAGCACTATAGTTTTTGAATTTTGACTTGACTTTGAACTGTTTAAGATTTAAAAGAAAAACACAGGTTCACTTTAATACGCAGCAGTATTCACCTTCACTTACCTCAAACCAAATGTGTTTTATTGATTAAGCCCCCCATACACATTTAGATTTTGACTTGATTTTTTGGCCCATCAACCAAATGGTTAATGACAGAAGCCCACCTAAGACATCCACTTCTTTCCACATTCAACTTTTGAAATTCCTATGGGCAACCGCAAGATGTTTCTTTCCACAGCAAACACTGTTAAAAATGATCACCGTCCTGAAAGTTCTAAGACACACATCTGCAAAATATGGTCCAAGCATCAAATCCAGCCTGTTTAGCATTTTTGTCCAGCCTGTTGTAATCTCGGTGACTAGACTCTCTGTCTCCCCTCTGCTCATTGAAGGGAATTAACTTCTCCATGGGATGATGAAATGACAAAATGATATAATGACTACCGATGAGCAGCATAGGAAATATTAGTATTCTCAAAATATTGAAAAATGTTCTCCTAATATTTGCAATGAATTTGTGATCGCCTGTCATTATAACCTTCAATGTTTGCGATATTTGCAACACTAATAATGACTCTGTGGGCACGTCTCCATGGTGACGGCGGGCCACCTCTAGGCATTATTTCCACTCATTGCATGGAACAGATTAGGGGGAAACAGAGTGTCCTGTCACTAAGGGGAAACGGGTGGAAGTTGACAACCTCTTATATCTCTAATGGCTTACTGCCCAAAAAACGGCTGGGGAACAAGGAATCTCACTTGTGGCCAATGAGTCTCAAAGTTTGTCCACCACTGGTCTTGAAATCTCTTAATATTTCAGATAACAATGAGAGACAATGAGTTGAATTTTGCAGAGATTGAAACATCCTCCAATAGACCATAGACCATAGGTTTCTTGAACCATCCTCCAATCCTTTACTGCAGGCTGTTAAGTCTCCTCCCCCTCCGTGTTAATTGGCTACAATCTGACAGGAATCGCGTGTGTTAGTGCAACACACAGGATTCCTGTCCGTTCTGTAGCCGACTCCTCACAGCGTGGTGACGTCACCACGCTGTGAGGAGTCTGCTCAAAGTGGGCCATAGATCGGGACGTCTATGGCCGGCCTAAGTTGTATTTTTAACTACTGACATGCTTTAATAGTAATAGAAGTCTATTAGGACAACTTATATTGTTTTATACAACTTTTCAGATTGCACTCTCAGGGATAGCAGTTTTCAGGATATTTTTGTGGACTCTCCATATGTTGGTGCCATTCAATATAATTTTTTTTAAAAGCATGTTGGCACAGGTGTTTCTTAAGGCTCCCATACACCTTACAATCTTACCATACAATTTCTGTACAACCCACTTGTACTACCAAAACCATGTAATATGAGGAGCCTTTCTAAACCTTCCCATCACTATGTATTTTATCAGGGAGGACCCGGCAATACATAGCAGTGATATATACCTTCCCATCACTATGTATTTTATCAGGGAGGACCCGGCAATACATAGTTGTTGGTAGATTACATTTTTCGACTAGCTGACTTTGTGAGCTGATTGCAAAGCCCCTGAAAATGATATAATCATCAAAATTGCTGGAGATGTAGAAAAGGGCTGTGGGAACATTTGGGGAAAAAACCTTGCCTTAGCATGTGTAGTTTTTGCATAAATTGAGTTAAAACCAAAGCCGAAATTTCAACTTGACTTTGACTTAATTTATGCAGATCCAGATTTTAGAGCAATACTTTTTTTTGTAGTATACCCCCCAACCCTTCTTTATATTTCCAGTAAGTGTGGTCTAAATCGTCAAGAAGGTCGAAAAAAAATTTTTTTAATCGACCATCTCTAGGAAATTGTATGGAGCGAACTAAAGGTATATGGGGGGCTTTACACTGAAATTGACACTATTTTTAAGCTAGGCAAATGCCTGTATATTCTAATGTGCCTCCGAACCAAAGTGAATAAAGCACATGCTATATGGAAGAACCACACTGACACAAGGTTCAGGGTGTCCAACAAGAGACAAGTCTGTTTATTCTTGAGTGCCACAGGTTTATATATCTCATAAATACCACGTAAACAAAAGGGCTGTAAATGGGTGGTCTGGACATGTCATCACCGGAGTCGATTGGTTATATCCTTATCTGAGGTCTTCTTCTGGAATTTCGGACCTTCTCATGTTGGGTGTGGATCTGGATGGAGGTTCCATCTTTAAATTTGATGGGAGGGGGAGTAGGCAGCAGCCATTTTGAGGTAGAAAAAGTATGAAATACTGAAAGCAGCATTTCACAGAATATATATCCATATCAACCCCACACCAGGCTTAATTGTACAATATTCTATGATTATGTCCAGCGTTGGTGAAATGCATTGGTAAAAAGCGAGTGAGAGCAGTTTCAGATGGTCATGTTTGACATGTATCATATTGTGTAAATAAAAAGCTTTTAGACAAACTCGAGCGTGCAGGAGTGTCATCTTGGTTGGAATATTATAGTGTATGTAGGATTGTATATATCAATATTAAAGTACATGCAACTGATTTGTTGGATTTTTCCATACATAAGTAGCCACCAAGTCTATCACTTTTGCAAAATAAAATGTATTATATTATATGAAATTTGATATATTATCATTTTAAATAAACTTGATAACTAGACCAAGTGATCTGGATTGATCGGCTTTTTATCACATGAGGGAGGGTAAGATCGTGACCAGAAGAAGTGTAAATGTGAATAAAAGCTCCATGCTCCAAAAGTGCTCATGATTTAGAGAACAAGAACTCTGACAATAAAGAGAGGTATACATTTGTAACATGTTCAGGTGAGCTCAGTTGAAGATAACAATGATTCATTTATATCTGAAGGGACTTTATTATCATTATTATATCTGCACTCTGTCTGAGGTCAGAGAAAATTTGTACTTCATTAACGAGAAGGTATCATGATTAAGGAGCGATGCTTCAAATTGCCTGTGCTGTATTTTTCCAGCCATGAAAGTGGATTAAATGACACAGTAAATTGACATTTCTTGTGCAGAATAAAATAAATAATTGCATAAACCAGGTTTCTTTTATCATGTGCCAGCCTATGCAGAAGAGGAAGACTTTTTATAAATTTAAAGTCAGAACCTTTCAACTTGAATTGAGGTAATGAGTATAATGGAGTTTTCGCATTCACTCCCTTCTGTGATGTTAAATATGGCAGTAAGTTTCATATGTTTTATACATTTTAAATTAGTGTTGAGCGAAAATATTAGAAATGCGAATATAATCCACGAATATCCAACATTCGAGAATTCGCAATATTTCGGATATTCACAATGGCGGATATTTATCAGATTATGCTTCAACATTGTTTACATGTGTGCATTGCGAATGTATACACGCAATACTCGTACTGGATAAGCTCACTGAATGAAGAAGAGAAAGTGTAAAGCTGGTTTGTGAATCTTTGTGAATAACTGCGAACAGCCATGCGCGATGTAAGGAGATAGAATGCAGTCGAAACTAATTTTACGAATTGTAAAATTACTTGAACTCGAATATACCATATGCCGCTCAACACTATTTATAAAAGATATAATATTTAGAATATATTTAGAATAGATAATAATATAAACTTCCTGTGTTCTCTGTCCATCCTGACTGTCCGTCCCTAACCAGTTACATTGTTCCTCACTATCTCTATAAACTACAGAACACCTACCATCAACATTTATGGCCATTTCACACAAGTGCTGAGGGTAATGCTATTGTGTCCAGCGCATTGGTTACTGCCAAACACCTTGCATTTTGCACTGCGCTGCGTGTGTCTCCCATACATGTGCTGCATATGAAGAAGGGCATTTACAGTAACACATGGCATTATGCTTTACGGTAACACAAATGTGCAGCCAGAGTAAATGATACTCAGGTTGCCCATAAAGCACTTATTAAAATATGACTTGCACAACAACATAGGAAACATAAAGCTAGCCATACACGTGTCGGATTCCATGGCCAATTGATCACTCACCCAATTGATTCCGGCGATCTCAGCGGGAATGGGAGCTGCAATCAATCAGCCACTTAAGAGGATCCGATCACTGCATACCACCTTGTCCGAGTGATCGCGTCCAATTGATCGGGGGCTCAGAATTGGATCCGACAGAGAACCAACATGTTGGTTCTCTGTCGGATCCAATTCTGATCCAATTCTGATCCAATTCTGAGCCCCCGATCAATTGGACGCGATCACTCGGACAAGGTGGTATGCAGCGATCGGATCCTCTTAAGTGGCTGATTGATTGCAGCTCCCATTCCCGCTGAGATCGCCGGAATCAATTGGGTGAGTGATCAATTGGCCATGGAATCCGACACGTGTATGGCTAGCTTAAGAGTTAAAGGGATATAATGAAAAAAATTAGGTGACCTCCCAGAATCCTTCGGTGTTGCAAAGCATATAAACTGCATACTGCGTGATTCAGGGAGCATCCCAGATCATGGTTATACAGCCCTGTACAGAAGTGGCAATCCACGGACCCATGTTGAGAATGAGATCATTCCTGTATGTTTAATGATGGCAAATTCTGCTGACTGTAAAAAGGAAACGTCTCTGAAATTGTGTCATGAAAAGTTATTGAAAAATGCTGAGTAGGAATCAACAACCTCCCCATGCTGGTTCTTACTGGTGGGATAATAATGTTTAAACCTGTTATTCATGCTAACAACTAAATGCACAGATAAAGTATATATGGAAGTTGTTTTACCAGCCAAAGAGCTTATATTTCCATCGGGTCCTGAGATTTGCAGAGCATAGTATGCACTTCTAGACTATATAGTATTACTATACTACCATAGTCCCTTATATATTTGTGCTCAACACTATTTATCATAGATATAATATTTAGAATATATTTAGAATAGATAATAATATAAACGTCCTGTGTTCTCTGTCCGTCCTGACTGTCTGTCCCTAACCAGTTACATTGTTCCTCACTATCTCTATAAACTACAGAACACCTACCATCAACATTTATGGCCATTTCACACAAGTGCTGAGGGTAATGCTATTGTGTCCAGCGCGTTGATTACTGCCAAAAACCTTGCATTTTGTACTGCGCTGAGTGTGTCTCTCATACATGTGCTGCATATGAAGAAGGGCGTTTACAGTAACACGTGGCATTATGCTTTACTGTAACACAAATGCCCGGCCAGAGTGAATAATACACAGGTTTCCGATAAAGCGCTTAGAGAAGAGGTGAAAGTGAGGCATACTGCAGTCCTAAAAGGCTCTCTGCTGTAGTGTAACAATGCTGATGCTGTTATCCTCCCTAATGGTTCAAATATTTATATATTTTTCGTATAGGTAATTAAAACAGACTACAATGTATGCCGGGGATACACTTTAACACCTTGGGTGGGCAGCCATTACTGGCACGCAGCACTCATCTCGGTTGTCATCAGTGATGCTGGGCAGGGCCACAATCAGATAGTGATGAGCGACTAGGCAATATTTGAATTCGCGTAATTTCGCGAATATCCGCCATAATATTCCATTCCATATTCGTAATCTCGAATATCCGCATTTACGACATGAATTGCGATCTAAACATCGCAATAGCGATCCGATATGCGCAATTCATGCAAGTCAATGGAGAATGGCGGAATCCGAAATCGCGATTATCCGAGAAATCGCAATGCGACCACATATGCGCAATACATTGAAGTCAATAGAGAATGGCGGAATCCGAAATTGCGATTATCCGAGAAAGCGCAATGCGACCAAATATGCGCAATACATTGAAGTCAATAGAGAATGGCGGAATCCAAAATTGCGATTATCCGAGAAAGCGCAATTGCGATCCAATATGCGCAATGCATGCAAGTCAATGGAGCTCGGATATTCGACTGGGAGAATATCCGTCATCTGCGTTTTAAAAAATCGCATTGCGATTATATAATTGCGATCCCATTCATTGCAATGGATCGCGATTATGCAAGAGCAATAAATTGCGAAAATATATATATAAGTATAATTAACAAAAGCAGTAACCCTTCATTCAGGATTTCTTTCTTGTTCCAGGGGAATGTGCTCCAGCAACTGCTACTCTGACATTAGTGATGACTCCGGGGACTTGGGGGCTGCCTCACCATTCGGATGTATTGTTATCTGTTTAAATTTCCATTCTGATTTTAAAAAATATGGATTTTATTTTTCAGCCAGGGAGTTTAATATATTTTGGCTACAGTTATTCTTTAACTTTGCCGGTTCAAAATAATTGTTTAAATATCAATTTAGGTAAATGATATGTAGATGGATAAGGTCTAATGAGAAGAGCAATATTCTATTAATAATCAATTTTTGTTCAATCCTAATTAAAAGTATGACTTGCACAACAAACATAGGCAACGTAAGAGTTAAAAGGATATATATGAAGAAAATGAGGTGACCTCCCAAAATCCTTCGGTGTTGCAAAGCATATAAACCGCATACTGCGTGATTCAGGGAGCATCCCAGATCATGGTTATACAGCCCTGTACAGAAGTGGCAATCTACTGGCCCATGCTGAGAATGAGATCATTCCTGTATGTTTAATGATGGCAAATTCTGCTGACTTTAAAAAGGAAACGTCTCTGAAATTGTTGGTGTCATGAAAAGAATTTCTTCAGAAGATTCTGGGTTATTGAAAAATGCTGACTAGAAATCAACAACCTCCACATGCTGGTTCTTACTGGTGGGATAATGATGTTTAAAGCTGTTATTCATTCTAACAACTAAATGCACAGATAAAGTATATATGGAAGTTGTTTTACCAGCCAAAGAGTTTATATTTCCATCGGGTCCTGAGATTTGCAGAGCATAGTATGCATTTCCTATCTTCTGCACTTCTAGACTATATAGTATTACTATACTACCATAGTACTAAAATATCTCTACTTAGTGTTATAAAAAGCCTATGGGTGGGTTCACTACTTAGCTTTGTGCCCATTTTAATTGGAGATGGTCACAACATTTCAAGTTCATTTGTGAGTTCATTGCAAAGCCCCTGTTCATAGTAACATCACCAAAATAGCTGGAGCTGTAAGAAAGAGATCTGGGAAGCTTAGAAAAAGTAAGTATTGCCTCAGCAAAGTCATTTTAAAATTTCTACTAAAAACATTTTGACAGCTTTGAAAAACTACATGTGCTTATTTTGGGGTTTTCACAACCATTTTCTACATATCCAGCAATGTTAGTGATGACACCATGTTCAGGGCTTTGCTATTAACTCACAAAGTCAGGTAGTTTAAATGAACAATAAACTTTAATGATTAAAAAAAAAAAAAAAAATGAACTATCTCTCACTATGTTTGCTATTCTTCTTGCCGGCGAACAGTACGGGTGTTCGACCCGTCCCCTTTGCCGGCGAGAAGAAGTCTATAATTCTTCCTTATGCCAGACCTTTCCGCACCCAGTGTGGCCGGAGGAAGAATTATTTTCACTAAAGAGCGGGCAGAGATATACCGGGCACGAGCTGGAAGTAACGTCTGAGCCAGGTCACTTCCGGTTGTTGAACAAGGAACTGTGGGCTCCTTATACCGGCGTCCCTCCACATCAACTCAGTTGGCCACCACTGACAGTGTTCACAGTATACATTACCATTTTACCTGCTGCCCCTCCCCAGCTTCGCTGGGCAATTCCAAGCTGTCAAAATGACACAGATGCTGTGAATAAAGATCCCCTTTAAAGAATGCCATAAAAAGAAGGTGTAGCAACAAAGTATTTAATCAATTTTCCTTCAATTGCAGATCATTCGATTTAACTCCTCAGTAACACCTAATAAACACAAAATTAAACAATTTAGCTATTATTCTTCAGCATTTTCAAGCTCCAATTATTTAGCTGTTAACATTTCAATATTTTATTTCATTTCACTACTGTTCCTGGTTAATTTGTTTAAGTGTCACAATATTAATTTATAAAATTAAGAAAAGTTATATTTTTCACCTGGAAATAGTTTTGTAATGAATTCCAAAAATAGCAGAATCATAATTGAAGTGTCTTATAAGTTTTACAATAATATTGTATTTTTTTTTTAAAAGTTTCTTCAATTTTTTCCCTCAGATTTTTATATTTACATATATTAGATTCAAACCACATTCCATAGATATAGTAACTAAACATTTTATTGAAGAAGAAATGTTTCCCATAGCTAGATGCTGTTATTAGCATAATTATTCTTTATTTAGAAGGAGGTCACAATTACACAGCTCTACACTGAATAATAAAATCTGCAGATGAAAGACAAATAAAGATGGTGACTATAAAACCAAAATGTAAATGAGATAAGTGAGTGAAAAAGATGACAGTAGGTTGTTCGGTTAGATGGTTTGGGTAATAGGTGTATAGGTAGACATTAGGTAGATGGGTTAGAAAAACATATACGTGTATGAGAGGTGATGGCAAGGAACTAGGCAGGCCTTCCCATTACACCTGGGTACAAACTGAAATTTTGTTTTGGCTGGGTAAAAGTGTTATGGTCAAATGAGACCAAAATCATGAGTTTTGCGATGGGATCAAACATATAAAATCAGCAGGGAATCAAATACTTAATACTCTCATTGTATTTGCATATTTGCATAAGAATTTTCAGTTTTTCCATTTACCATATTGACAATTTTCATAACTCAGATCCGCTGAGCAAAAAGATGTGAATAAGTTTGTTCCAAATAACCCCAGAAGTGATGGCACAAAGTGTCACTTCCTGTATTTGAAACGAGCTATAAATCCTAGAAGCGACATCAATTCTGGCACAATCAGGTAAGGGAAATGTTCACTCCATTATAAATTACCCCACACATTTGCACAAGTGGGTGGGAAGGTAGAGTAACTCCCCATTCCTCCTAAGTTAGGAGAGAGGGGGAATTACTCTCTCTCCTAACTTCCTACCCTGCTTCTGACCCCTGTCCCCCCAAGGGGATCGCGACCCACAGTTTTCACCTGAACGACGAATGGGTCAGAAATATGTGATGGTGTCATTTTCCACTGATATCAACAATTACCTGATAATTAAAGCTGGCCATACACCTTTAGATCTCTCTGTCAGATATCCTTTAGATCTACCAACAACTATGTGGTATAGGGTTCTCTGCAATTGAACACAAGTAGACTTGATGGTTTAGAAAGTCCCTCATATTACATGGTTTTGGTAAAACAAAAGGAGATCTAAAGGAAATCTGACAGAGAGAAGGTGTATGGCCAGCTTAAGAGTTTAGACACTAATTAGACCAGTGGTTCCCAAACTTTCCGTGCAGGGCCCCCCTTTTCTATTTAGGAACATTAAAGGTTAAGAATGAGGGCCAGCGTACCCCTGGAATACACTTGCGCCCCCCCCCCCGGGGGGGCCTGCCTCCCAGTTTGGGAACCACTGAATTAGACAATGCCGGCCTGACTGCAGCTTATGGAAGCGTCAGTGCAGGTTTGTTGCTATGTTGCCTCTTCTGCTGTCTCTGTTCCAGATTTCATAAGTCAGCCTCAGCTGGGGAGTATTCGGAAATTATATGTTCAGAATTCTCAGCACACATTAAATCACATTAGTCTGTTCCCACTGTACGTTCTTTTATCTCTTGGCTCGGTATCAAGATACGATTGCATTTTTATTACATCTTTAATGCATAATTAATGACAATATTTCATTCTCCTCTATCATCATACTCTATGTATCACCTCTTATTTTACATCTTCCTTCAGAGGAATTTATGTTTCATGGAGAATTTAGCGATCTAATTTCTTTAGTTTTCTTAATAATCTTCCACCTGCACTAACACGATCAGGTTGGCTGTGCTGAGAATACGCAGTGTGCTAGTATTCACATTGCTTGTCTCATCATGTTGTTTGGTTGTGTAATACCACGTTTATTGCACAAGAAGACTTAGCCCAAAGTGTTTTGGAAACAATGACTTAGTTGAAGGAGGATTACTAATTAGGGCTTTTTATGGTAAACTTTGGTCAAGGAATGGTAAAGATTATGGGCTTCAGCTATTTTTTTTCCTGACCTTCCCAGCAGCCACCTCTCTCTGATGCTCTGGGGGTGAGCAAGGGTCCTCCTTTTTGTTAGGGAGCCAACAACTGCCAGAATGGTGAAGAATAGTAGCTTCAGCAATTTTTTTCCCTGACTTTCCCAGCAGCTACCTCTCTCTGTATAGAGATGGTCAAATTTTTCGACTTGCTAACTTTGTGAGCTGATTACAAAGCCCCTGAGAATGGTATCATTGCTGGAGATGTAGAGAAGGGTTGGAGGAACATTTGAAAAAAGAAGTTTTGCTCTAGCACATGGAGTTTTTGCATAAATTGAGTTCAAAGTTAAAGTCGAAATTCCGATTTTCGAAATGTTTACTTGATTTTGAACTTAATTTGTCAAAAAAATATTTGTGTTAGAGACATTTTTGGAGTATACCCCCAACCCTTCTGTACATCTCCAGTAAGTTTGGCAATGATACCATGTTCAGGGGCTTTGCAATTAACTCGAAACTGTCGAAATGGTCAAATTTTAAAAAAAAGGGTGCATAGACTATGGATAAGGGGCTACAATCTCTTGCGCACACTTGTGCACTCCCCTCTGCCTGGAAATCCTTGGGATGCCCTGCTTAATAGGTACCCGCCTCAACTGCACCATTCGGCTGCTAAACTGGCATCATATGTGTTTCTAGCCACTCGGCTGGTGATTGTGAGGTCCTGGAAGCAACCAACCCTGTCATTTTCTGAGGTAAAGCAACGTGGGTGGGTATCCTGATCAACGAGCATCTTCCCTCTGTCCTATCTGACACCCATAAACGCTTCCTAAAAATTTGGTCTCCCTGAATCGAGTACCTGAAGTCCAGTGGCCTCCGCTTAGATTTTGTGCATTTCTAATGGTCCCGAGTCCCCTCTTCCTTTTACCCTGACCTTTCCTCCCTTCTCTTCTTTCCCCCTCCCTCTGTGCTTGACTCTTTTCTTTTTATTTCTTTCCTTTTCCTAAACTATGTGTTACTTGTGACAAACCATTCTGCCAATGGTTGTTTCACATGTGCTTTTATGTTCCCCATCCTTTGTTTGATACTTTGTACTGGGTACTTAAAAAATTTATAAAATTTCTTGTAACAAAAAAAAATTATTGGTCAATAGAAACAATTAACATTTCATTAATAGCCAATAGCACCAGTAATTGGTAAACTGGTATTGGTAAGAAATCCACACACAGTTGCAAAAAAAGTATAAAACCCTTTGGGATTATGTGGAGTTTTGCATGAATTCGTCATAAAATGTGCTCTGATCTTGACACCAATAGAAAAACACAGTATGCTTCAATTTTGGTTTCATCTGTCCACAGAATATTTTGCCAGTAGTGCTGTGGATCATCCAGGTGCTCTTTTGCAAACTTCAAACCTGCTGCAATATTTATTTATTATTTTTATGTACTCCATTCTAGTTTAATGTTTTCCTTATTGTAGATGTGTCAACAAAAATGTTAGCATGTGCCAGAGATTTACGTAAGTCTTTAGCTGACACTCTAGCATTCTTCTTTACCTCATTAAGCATTCTGCGCTGTGCTCTTGTAGTCATCTTTACAGGCCGACCACGCCTAGGGAGAGTAGCAACAGTCCTAAACTTTCTCCATTTGTAGACAGTCTGTCTTACCGTGGACACATGGGCATCAAGGCTTTTGGAGATACTTTTGTAATCCTTTCCAGCTTCATGCAAGTCAACAATTCTCGGCCGTAAAAGTTCCATGAGCCTGCAGCTATGCAGAAATGCCAAAAAAAGTCAATGCATAAAATGTTCCATGAACACATCATTGTATAACAGTACATAGAACTAGCAGGATACAATGGTAGGAGTCCTTCGTGCACATGTAGACCTATGTGTATTGTTTTGGAATATCCTATCTATTCAGAATAAATGTTTTTCCACATTATTAGTCTTTGTTCTCCTCCACTCACAACACTTTACTTGCTTTTACCTAACCTGCTTTGACTAATTCTGCAGAGATTATGTGATGAGTACCTGACCTTCACGTGTTCCTTCCCTGTGAAATGGTATTCACAGATGAATATATTAGTCCACTGTCATAAAGAACATTCCATATGCTGTTTTATTTTAAGCCTTGAATCTGCACGATGTAAAACTTCAATAGCAAGCTTTAAATAGTCTGTCAGATTTTTATTTTTAGTCAGGTCAACATGAATGATTGCATATGTATATTCTGTATTCTTATATCCAGGGAAAGCTCTTGGCTGCTTGTCCTGTGTTCCAGTTCTTGCTTGCCTCCTGTTGTAAAAGGCTGTAGTTTATAAAACACAATATTTCAAGATGCATCATTCAAGATGCAAGATGCGTAACAACAGATGCATTAACAAGAACT
>CM070032.1:16447012-16457241 GCA_036250615.1 Ptychadena robeensis
GCGCTGCGTAATATGTTGGCGCTATATAAATAAATGATAATAATAATAATAATAAAAGCTGTTATTTATACTGACACATTGTTTAGTATGACACAGTGTTGTTTATGGGGTAGCCATGGCACCATCAATGGTGGCTAGACATTTTAAGTCATATTAAGTCTACCAGCCAATTATACACAGCGACACGCTGTTTCACAAGTACTATTTGGACTTAAAGAGCAGATAAAGTCTAAAGCAGAACCTTTCACAAGATGATTTTCCACAAATTACTTTTTCCTGCTGATAGAAGTTCTCAGTTTGATCAATATCATCATTGAGTCACCCTGGCTCCGCCTATAACCTGGGATTGGACAGTGAAATAAGAAGCAGCACAGTACTGAGCTGTTACTCTGTTCTTGTGCTTTGCCAAGAGTTTAAAACATCTTATATCCATTGCTGAGAGCTGAGGTTTTATTTCGATAAGTGTATTTGGTGTCCTGACAAATGGAAATGACACACTAAAGAAGGGTACAGACGGCTCGATATTTGAGACGTCCGATGTACCCTGCAGCAGCGTGATGACGTCATCACGCTGCTGTCAGATATTGGAGGAGCCGTGGAGAGCAGAACTGTCTCTCCCCGGCTCCTCCTCCTCAGCCGAGCTTTGCCTGGAGACCCGCGGTCTTTAGGCAAAGCATCGGACATCGGCCGTATTAACGGTCATGTCGGATTAGGCTGTTTTCGAGCAGGATTGATTTGTCCCACTCGAAAACAGCGATGAGGGCACAATATATGGGTCAGATAGATGGCCGTGAGCGCGCACGGCGCTCGAAACGGCCATCGATTTGACCCATATCTCCACGTCTGTACCCTGCTTAAGGCTAGCCATACATGGGTCGATACCCGCTTGAATTGAATGGGAATCCATGTGCACCACTTTGCACAACGATTTCTGTTCAATGGGGACCCCTATTGGAAAAACATCACACAACACTGGTTGGCAGCTGAAAGCGGGACACAGGAGGGCTGCAAAGGAGGCCCCCCCGCACTGTGCACAGGAGCCCTGCTCAGCTCTGCCCCCTTTCCTTTGACCCAGCTCTCACAAAAAATTCTCAATATAAATGCAGATTTTCACGATCAACACTATAACAATTTGTTGTGTTGAAATTTGGATTTCATTTGAAATTTAGGGTAGATTTTCCAATGAAAAGTCGAAATGGCCCCTGCAAAATTCAATTATGTGCAATTTTGCCGAAAAAGTTAACATTTTTATTGAAAAATTTGCACTGCTAATTTTTTGAGTCCTTTTGCTGACTTGCAAGTTTTTTTTTTGTAATTATATACAAAAAAGACTCAGTTTGGTGTCTTCCTTCCTCTGGGAGTAGAATGGTGTCAGCCATGGCCAACCACAATCTCCACCTCCATCTAGTGTAGCCACTGCATTGCACAATTCCACTTTTGGTGAAAAACTAACTCAACAAATCAGCACAAACACGCCATAACAACCGCCATCATAAGTGGTAAGGATTTGGAGTTGTTTTGTAGCAACATGACTGAGGTACCTTGCGGCCTTTTAGTCAACCATGAACATATATACCAAAGTAGTCTAGTCCATTGTGAGGCCATCTGTGCAACAACAAAATCTTGACTGAATTTGAGCCATGCGACAGAACAGTCTTCACAAACACACAAGAACACAAACAAAACACACAAAGCTTAATTCAACAGTATCTTCAGAAAGCTCTCCATAAACAACAGAAACCTCATTAAACTCATAAAGCAATGTTGTAAAAAAGAGAGTCAAAACTTCAATTGAAATTACTAAGGAGAGTGATCAATTTAACTCATAAAGGTGGACATTCTTTTTCCCATGTAGCCAATGAAGTGCCAGAGTGCCTGATGTGTGCCAGGTCAGTACCTCGCCCTCGTGATGTAAGAATAAGGTCTAGCCAACTTCCTTAGTTTTATGATGACCATTTGTTTTATCTCTGTGATCTGTGATGTCAGATCCTTAATCAGTGTTGTGTTTACCAAAAGTAAGGGAGTTTCTGCAGTAATTAATTTAATTAAATTGAACTGTCATTACTTTGTGGTAGCCTTTGTAGTACTGGATGTTGGACCTACACCAAGGTTGTTACATTAAATCGGATGTACACTCAATATGTAAAAATGACATATGTAAAATTAAAGTATGATTAACCTCTGAGCTGGTATGATGGTGGCTTAGGACTCTACCATCCTAAAATAATATACGGTGTTTTCCGGACCATAAGACCAAAATTAGGGGCAAAAAGTGCCTGCATCTTATGGTCCGAAGGCGCGACCCCGCAGCCACTCGGCCGCCGGTGGTCGCACCTTGGCTTCCCGCCAGCTTTCCCGGAACGGAGATTAGCCGGGGACCTGGAGGAACTGTCAGATGTGAGATGCCGGCCGGAGTCCGGCTCTACTATCTGAAATGTGTAATTTTCTATGTCAGCAAAGCTCAAAGCCCAGCTGCCATAGGCAATGAAGAGAGAGATATAGATGAACTGGCATCTATATCTCTCTCTCCTGTCCGTGGAAACTGCAATCACTCTGCAGCTCCCATGGACACAGTAATAGCAACATTGGCAGAAGAGAGCAGAGACTGAGAGGAGAAAATCTGCAAATGTCTGCCCCCCCTCCTCCAGATCAGTGTGGAGAAGGACGTGTGCTGAAAGTGTACTGCTGCTAGTGACACCTACTGGCTGATTTGAATATTGCATTTATTGAATTCATCGTATTAACCCAATTAATGTGAAAACTTATAAAATCTCGGAACCCCTAACCTTAACAGCTGCAGAGTGTAAGCATCCTGTTACCCCGCATAAGTATGTCTTTCTACAGCAAAGGTAGTGCATTTCAACGGGGGAGGAGCACTTGTCTGACCTGCCCATGCGCAGCCAGCAGGGTAGGATAAATCGAAGGTTGGACAAATCACCAATACACCGGCAAACACATCGCTCTTGTGACATATCACAATATGGCTATATGTAATCAGGGGCATGAAGTGAGGGAGGGCTGTGGTGGATCTTACTCATTACAGATAAGTTTATTTTGGGTTTTTTTTTGCATTCCTCCCTATTCGGCACTTCTAGTGTCATTCATGAAATCCTCATTTTCTGATGGTAGGTCCACTTTAAGAGGCTACGTTTCCTTTTAAATCTTCAATTTTGTTATTACTTTTTATGACTTTAGTGCTGCGACTGAAAATCCTTCTCCCAGTTCATTTCCTCTTTCCAGTTTGTGATGTTGGCTGCACTATAGATTTGATGATAAATATTCTTGATAGTCATTGCGCTACCTCTGGCTGTTACAGAGAGAAATTTAGAATTCCAGGAGTAAGGCGGCAGAGGCATGCTTGAGCAACTGTGACACACGAGACAAGGCTGTCACGTTTCTGATTCCAGTGCGAAGACACGGCTCAGCACAAATAGGTCCTGGATTGCGCCGGTTTGTATTTTTTACTGGAACCTTTCTCATGTTGGCAGTGTGACAGTATGATCACAGATACTTGTCACCACCGTCATACCAGGCAAGTATCTTACAATAAACGAATAAACTCAATAAATGTCATTCTTTTACTATCTGCAAGTCCACACTGCAAAGGATTTCTAATCCTTCACATCCTGGAGATAGTTATATATATTTATAAGGTGGCCATACACGGGTCGATTTCACACACGATTTCTGGCCGATCAATCCCCGGGCGCGTGCACGCCGATCGATCGAGGAATCGAGTGCAGCCCACCTTGACCGATCGACCCCGCCCAATCGACGGCCAGAGAACCAACCTGTTGGTCTTTTCTGATCGATTCAGCACACATTAAGGGGAGTTGACATTTGTGAAGCGATCGATCGGGAACAGAATCGTCCAGGAATCGGTGGCCTAAGGTGGTAGGCACAGACTTGATTGGGCGATCGGTCGACGCATGTGGCATCACCGGAATCGATCGGATGGGCGATCGATCGCTCACGAGTCGACACATGTATGGCTAGCTATAGACTTCTTTCAAAGGTTTGCAGTGTGGATGGCCCAACTAACCTTGTATGCAGATCAGCAGTTTATTGTATACTCTGTTGTGTGCAATAACATGCTGAGTGTATCTGCTAATACACAATGGCGACATAGGCTGTCCATTCCTCTTACTTGCTGTAAATGTGAACAGAACTTATCGTCTTGACGCTATAAATAGTGTTGATTGCGAATATTCTAATTGCAAATTTGTATTGCGAATATCGGCACCTCGTGGATTAATGAAGATCTCGAATATAGTGCTATGTCTTCGCAATTACCAATTTTTTGATTATTTATACAGTACAGTACCCAGAACTACCTTGCATGTACGCACTGTACAAGTGCCAATTTGTGCCATGAAGGTAATAATGGCTGGAGATCAGGAATTCCTGAATTTACGAATGTATTGCCAATATGAAAAAATTGTGATATTGAAATACAAATATTGCTGTTCTGTCAGAGCTAGCTCCCTCCAATCCTGTTCTTCGGTCCATCCTGGGCGCTGCCATCTACGTCACATATTTTGTGCATACATATACTGTATTTTTCAGACTATAAGACACACCAGAACATAAGATGCACCCAGTTTTTAAAGCAGTAAATATATCTTTAAAAAATAAAATATTTAATATATGTGTTCACATCAATTGGGTTAATGCAATTGATTAAATTAATGCAATATCAAATTCAGTCAGTAGGTGTCACCAGCACCATCACAACACATCACATCATTCTCCACACTGATGGTGAGGAGGGGGACAGGACGGCTGCAGAGTCCTTTTTACCTCTTTGGCTGTGTCTGTATCCGTGGAAGCTGCAGAGTGATTGCAGCTTCCACAGACACGGAGAGAGAGAGATGGCAGTTTATCAATCTCTCTGTTCATTGCTTATACTAGCAGGGCTCCGGGCTCTGCTTTCATAAGCAATAATACAGTTCAGATGTGAGATTTGGCCGTGGGCGGATCTCTCACTCCTCCAGCTCTCTGGCTAATCTCCATGCAGGGAAAGCTGGCGGGGAGCTTATATTCGGAAAATGGGAATTAGCTGGCAATGTTCACAATTATTGTTGAATAAATAGTGATGAGCGGCATAGACAATATTAAAATTTGCGATATTTCAGAAATAATTCTACTTTTATTTGATTAGATATTCACAAATATTCACAATTCCAGTGTATGGCCATGAACGAATATTCTCAATTATAATCACATTGTGATTCCCTGCAAAAGGAATGGTTAATTTGGTATTTATTTTCACACTGCGAATATATAATTACAATGCAAGGCCATTAGAGATGGTCAAATTTTTTTCAAAATTCGACTATTTCGACGATTTCGAGTTAGTTGCAAAGCCCCTGAGCATCATCACTAAACTTGCAGGAGATGTAGAGAAGGGTTGGGGGTATACTACAAAAAATAAGTATGTCTCTAACACAAATAGTTTTTTGCACAAATTTGCACAAAAGTTCAAAGTCAAGTCGAAAATCGGAATTTAGACTTTAAGTTTGAATTTAATTTATGCAAAAAACTACATGTGCTTCAGCAAAAGTTTTTTTTTCAAATGTTTCCCCAACCCTTCTCTACATCTCCAGCAAGTTTAGTCATAATACCATTTTTATAGGCTTTGCAATCAGCTCACAAAGTATGCAAGTCGAAAAATTCGACCAGCTCTAATGGCCATAAGCTTCTCAAAGCATAATATTGCGAATATTTAACATTGCGAAAATCTGTTAAAATATTGGCGAAATTTGTGAAGTCTCAAATAGCCAATATTTGTCAAATATATTAGCAATTTTAATATATTCAAGCTCAACACTATAAATAAAAAATTTTAACTTTTTATTCACCTGATAACGTTTTTATAGTCCCAACATAAAGTATTGTCACCAAAATGAATGTCTTCTTATTATTTTAAACTATTTAATGGTTAAGAAAAAAAATGCATACTTTCTTATACAGAGTACTCACTGTATGCATTTTTTAGATGTGCCAGCTTTTGCATTTCCAATATGTGAAATTCCATAAGCTGTAGATGAAATTATTCTTAGCAGGGGTCCCCTGAGACCTGAAAGCCATTTCGGGGCTTTCTCCATATAAAAAAAATGAGAACATCTATTCTAGGTAATGTATATGTCAGAAAGTGTACTTTTCACACAGGTAGAGTAGCGCTCACCCACAACTGGCATTTCTTCAGAAATATGGCAAACTTTTCTTGGTTTTCAAGTAGGAAGTTGACAAATTATCCATTTGCTGCTTTTCAACCTCCCTAGCGGTTTGCCCGAACTCAGGCACAACCTGTGTGCCGGCTGCTCTGTAGAAGAGCCGCCGACACACGGAGCTCTTCCGGCCCTGTGTCTTCGGCGTCATCTGTGATGGCGAGGGGGGGGGGGGCGGCACCATAGACCTCCATGTTAATGGAGGAGGTGCCGCTTTCCTCTCCACACGCCGCCGGCGTCTATTTGCCACCGGAGGTGTGTAGAGGGCTGGGCGGAGAGCCGGCAAGCACGGCAGAGTACAGTGTAAAAAAAACGGATTTTTGTGCCATTAGAAATGGCGCAAAAAGCTCAAACCGCCCAGAGGGTTAAGCTCATGCTGCTTACTTTGACTTTTGGTAACAGTTGGTAAATCACCATCTTCTTATGTGTCATTGGAGTGGCACCATTGTAGTCTCTTCTCTCATCTATCAAACAAATGCTTTTAAAGGTTACCTGAGTGTATGGGGGTTAGTGATTGCCGAACATTGGCCACGTCCGTTTGCGAACAGGCGGATCGGACTTTTAGAAAAGTCTGATGTCCATCTGTTTGCAGGGAATTTTAATCGGGTAAACGGAAAGTGACATAAGTGACGTCACTTCCAATATCTGGAACACACAGTTTTTTATTCTAATTACCGGATGTGACGTCACTTCCAGTTTTCAGAGCTGATTTCTTGCTAAAGAACGAGTTCTCTACCCGGTCTCTAGTGAAAATATTCTTTCTCTGGCAGGATCTTTTTGCTGCTGATCCGGCTGGCGGAAGCATTATAATCTTCTTTTCGCCGGCGAACGTGGCAGGTCAAACACCCGTACATAAGAAAAGCAAACAGTCCCCTTTGCGGACAGTTCGTCATCAATAATGGTGGTATTACCAATATGAGGGATATTTTCTCACTGAATACTACGAAGCATTTTTCCTAAAAACATTAATGTAGGAATATGCATACCAATGGCCACCAATGAAGGGATAGTATAGACCAAAGTAGACGTATTTTTTGACTGACTTCCAATGAGTGATTCTTCTTACTAACCACTAGTGATGGCCGAAAAGTTCGCCCCGCGGACAGTTCGCAGCAAACATACCATGTTCGCAGTTCGCAATACTGGCGAACATTATGGGTGTTCAACCCGGCCCCTATACCTTAACATGGAGACAAAGTGCGACCCCACACCCTATAGTCAGATGGGACAGTACAGCCAATAACACTTCCTTTCCCTCCTGGAGGGCACCCCCCCCCTTATAAAAGAAGCCCCCCAGCAGCCATTTTTTACATTTATCCTGTGTCTCCAGTACTAGATAGAAAGGGAGAGCTGCTGCTGATTGAGGGATGGCTGAGCTACTTTACTATTACACTCCATCCAGTGATCTGTAGCTATATCTTAGGCATTCTGTTACATGTAGTTCATCATTACCGAGCCACAAAAGTCCTTCTCTGGGGGTAGGGTATGCTGTATTATGCATTGCAGAGCGATCTGATTAAATGTGATGCGATGCAGAATGTACTGTCCGGTAACTTTTGGAAAAATCTTTAATCTAGATGTGATTCCCGGCCATTAGACATGAAGAAAACAACATTTTAACAATTCCATATTTTGGGGAAGAATTTTAGCCATTGACCCCCCTCTGGCATGACACTGTGCTGGTGTCGCATCGTTTTGACTTTTCTTTTCCTTGGTATTTTGGCTGCAAATATGACCTGAAGGTTTGAGAAGTCCGCCCTCCATAAAAGTCAATGGAGGTTCGCTGTTCGCATGTTCGTGGCGGGTATTTGCAGAAGTTCGATTCGCCTGTTCGCGAACAGCCACAGCTGATGTTCGGCCATCACTACTAACCACCAATGCAAGAGACATCCATGTAGCAATGGTGGGGAGATCTGCACTGTCTGGCCAAAAGGTAGCCACCGGGTCTCACACTCTAATTATTCGTTGGACCGTCTTTGATTGCGGCACACATTCAGTGTCACATTGTTTTGATAAGCTTCTGCAATGATACAAGATCTATTTCCATCCAGTGTTATATTCATTGTATTATTATTATTAATTACTCACCAAGATGTATTGATGATGGTAGGGTCTGACCGCTGTGCAAAGCCTACTCCAGCACATCCCAATCAATCAAAGTTAATCAATGGGGTTAAGGTCTGGACTCTGTGGTGGCCAATCCATGTGTGACAATGATGTCTCATGCTCCCTGAACCACTCTTTCACAATTTGAGCCCGATGAATCCTGGCATTGTCATCTTGGAATAACCTGGTCATTCAGTATATTGCACCAGCTGGAAGATAATCGCCCATATAGTAATTATCCAAAAGGAGGCTCGTACCTATTTGTTTAGTTAAATTCAGGTGGCAACTTTTTGTTTTAGCCAGGCAGTGTATATAATTATATTTATTTAGTACTCTTTCTCTATGAGATAACACAGCAATTGGAGTCCAAGCATTGAAATATTTCCAAAAATTGGCAATAGACAAGCAAGTGAAGTATGTGGTCCACATTACCATAAAGGTTAATCATTTTTAAAAAGGAATATACAACTTCACTACATCTATGAAATTACACATGGGTTCCAATATGGGTTCCTCTGCTCCTGGGCAAACAACGCAAACACATTTCAGGTCCATGTTTCAAATCCTCTCACACCAGTTGATCTCATTGGTCTACTGGTTTTCCTTGCCTGGGGATTCACTCACTGGGAGCAGAGGGGCTAACTATATTGTCACGGCGGGTGACACCAGAGCAGCGGTGCACGATTGGCAGGTGTGCAATCCGGGGCGCAGAGTCTAAGGGACTACCTGGTTTTCACCAGAGCTCACATCGAAGTGAGTTGGATTAGCCTGCAGGTTGCGGTCCCCAGAAAGCACCTGTGCAAGATGGCTGCTGAACCAATACATAGTATCAAGCGTTCAGGAGTGAGAGAAGTCCGATAAACAAGCCAAGGGTCAGGGGATTTCCTGTCAGATACTTCCATATAAAGGCCAGGATGGAGGAGCAACCGAGGAGTAATGCAGGACCATAGCATCCTGTGACATATATCACATAACAGTAAAAAAATTACCATGCCAAGGCTGAGCACTGGATGGAGAGAAGAACCATTTTAGGAATAAGAATACTTCGTAGATTTATTTCATCTGTGGATTTCATAATTGGAGTGGATTTATTTTATTTAAACAAAGATTGCTGAATAAATGTACAGAACAACATCAATCAACTAGAATATAGAGTAAAACGTTTTGTTCTATTGGTAACAGAAGTTAATTTTATTCAGCTGGGTTTTATTTGTAATGTATATGGAACAGTTTCAGCTGAATACAAAACATATGGACATAGGAAATGACCATGTTCCAATAGTTGACTTACATTATACAAGACAACCCTGACTTCTATAGGTAGTGGCCCACATCACCCCACACTATTTGTCCATTGCATAATCTTAAGAAACAAATTGTCATTTGTTATTGTAGAATGTTTTATGTGCCATTGGATATCTGGGATTAACAGTAACCGATCCCGGAGAATGAGTAAAATAGCCGAGGAGGATTCACTGACTTGATATGTCATGAAAGTAATCTGAGCCAAATGCTGCGATGACAGCTCCGCCGCAAATGATTTGTAGTCGTATCCATTTGTTGTCAGTATGGGGTGCTGCTGATTGATTCTATAGATTGTCTGCACACAGCTTGTAATTACACATCAGAGAATCTAAAAGCTGTTTTTGCCGGCTGATTTGTTACATTCAGCCAGTCAATACGCTAAAGATGTATTGGTTCCTGAAAAAAACACCTGTTAAAAACCACAAGCATGGAGCACTCAGTTTAGAGTACTTTGGAACTTAAATATCGGTATTTAAAGCTGAACACTAGGCAGATATACATCACACAAATGATTGCAGCTGTTTTTTTGGTGGGGGCACAAGATCTCCTGCCAGCTTTAAATGAAATGGGAAATTACCCACTAATGTA